>CM042173.1:5584734-5614734 GCA_023376005.1 Doryteuthis pealeii
AAAGAGAGAGATATACAATACAATATATATAATATGTACAACACGTACACCACCACATTATACAACACAACGCAGAGTACGCTAGCACGCAACACACCACACAGCAGCACACATCATATATATATATATATATATATATATGGCAAACACAATACATAATACATATATATATACAACATACACACACACATTATACAACACATTGATCACACTCACAATACACACACACACACACACAGTGCCACACACACACATATATATATATATATATATATATATATATATAATAACGCTAGAGGCAGGCTTTTACTACAAACGGAGAGCAAAACAGCAGCCTTGTCACAATCTGTGAAAATAAAGATCCGATTTTTCCTTTTTTCTTCTTTTATTTTTCATTTTTGGCGCGGCTGGTGGGTTAAAATGCCGCCGCAGTAATACTTCGTTTTCCCCCTTCTCTCAAAAACAATATGTCTGCCTCGATGCATTTAAACCAGTCAAATCACGAGATGAGCCCGTTTTCATTTCATACCATTTACTCCGATCGCTTTGCCGCGTCTTCAAATGGCATTTGATGTAGAAAGAAACCAAAAAGTCGCTGGCATGTCACAATAACCCCCCTCCTCTCTCTCTCTCTCATCGTTCTCTCTCTCCTCTCTCTCTCTCTCTGCTATATATATACCATAATATAATATATATACATAACACACACAACATCATATATATATACACAGCATAAATACATATATTATACACAACACACACATTATATATATATATTACACACACACATATATATATACATACACACTGACACACACAGCACACACACATATATATATATACTTCTAGGAAGCGCGTGGGTGTAATGGTTAAAGTCATGGAAATGGACTCGTCCCGCCCCGAGTTTCAAATCCTGGACGTGGTAATTGCATTTCACTTAAGCGCTAATACCCTTAGGAAAGGTAAATGAATTCTACTCTCCCTCCAGCTATGGGTAATAGCAGGGAGACTGGGTCTTTAACCATGGCTAGGGTAACCAGTATAGGGGGGAAAACTTTGAATTCAAACCTGTTGAACTCCGCTTAAAAGAAATTGACCTTGTGTCGTATCCTGCTCGTGCGGAGGAGTTGGTAAAATATATATATATATATATATAATATACACACACACACACAACACACACATATATATATATATATATATAATACTACAACACACACATATATATGGAGGCGCGGGAGCTAGTGGTTAGAGTCATGGAAAATGGACTCGTCAATTCGAGTTCAATTCCTAGACGAAGCTGTTGGCATTTCACATAGCGCTAATACCATGGGAAAGGTATGAATCCATATATTCTCCCTCCAGCTATGGTTAAATAGTAAGGCAGACTGGGCTCTTCAGCCTTGGGTAGGTAACCGTCTAGGAGAGGGATAACTCTGAATTCAAAATTCCTGAAAGTCGGTCATTGATTGGGTTGTGGCAACCCTTGATGCACCAATTCTTTCCTATCGACTGTGCCAAAAAGTGTGGATGGTCAAACACAAGCCTTCAACACTATAAACAAATCACTGTGTGGGAGTTCATTGTGTGTATGAACCCTCATACGTCGAAAATCGACGGGAGTGTCCATTTTATATATATATATATATATATATATATATATGTACACACACACACACACACAACACACACACACACACACACCACATATATAATATATATATATAATATATATATATATATATATATATATATATATATTGACTGATCATCCACTGAGTAACCGCCAAAGGACAGGAATTTTTTACTCAAATTTCTATTTGTGTTGCGAAACCATTTGGTTGTTAAAAAAGATTTACACTTCCCGCCAAATATCCTGGATATTCGTGCTGCCAGCTTGACTGTTTATATATAATATATACTAGCAAATACATGCACCCTCCGGGTGCAAGTATTTAAGTTTTAATATAATAAAATATCATATTAAATTAGAAAGGCTAATGAAACTGAATAAGAATGCAAATAAAAAGATTTGGAACGGAGGGGGTATGATTGAAAAATAGAACAACTTTGAAACTAAATCTTCCATCATCTTTCATTACTCCCGTCTTTCATTGGTAAATTTTACTAAATTTAACTACTTAGTTGAAATAGGAAGTAAAGAATAATATTACAGTTATTTCTTCTCTTGTTAATGGATTTCTTTTAAGATTTATCCCAAGATTTTGGCTCATATTCAATAAGATAAAAAAATAGAAATCAATAATACTAAGCATATATTTATTAAAATCAATTTTTTAAGATCAATATGCAAATTAGCCTTCCCATTCACACTGTAATCCACTATTTTTTTTGTATATATAAATACAACTGCATGTTATTAGTATGTTGATATGGTCAACAGTGGCTTCGGCCTCTGGACCATTGATATAATTAATGGCGTCGATCCCAGGGGGCCATCCCCCAGGCAACACCTGCCCCCTCGATTTAAAGGGGCAGGGCTGGGTTTATTGCCCAGTGCCTGAGGCGCCCCCTTGAGGGGGAATGCCGACGGGATCGACGCAATTTTTTACCTGCCACTCCATGAGTCTCGGCTTGTGGGTGGTCCACGTTAATAGGGACTTTGTGCCTGACCCGTACAAGTGGGGTACGCGGTAAATACTATGTAGATATGGTCAACAGTCTTAATGATGTAAAACAATTTTATTAATAATTGAGGTTCAAATAAAAAATAAAATCATGGAGAATGTGATGTAAATAACAAAGGGAAGTGTGACTTGTATAGTAATATAGTTTCGGTTACATACAGACAATCTCCATTATAATAAGATGTTGACTGTTGGAAATTTATGTTTAAAACATTTTAATGTAGTTTTGATGAGTCCTCTTCGGCTTGAATGATTTAAAGTGATATGTTCCTATTTTCATATGTGCAATTATCAATTATTATATTTCTTATTATTTAGATATCAATTTTTCCTGTATGTGGGTGATCTTATGATTTTTTTTCTTTTTTAAAAACTTTATTTAAGAATTATTCATTAAAAATAACGAACCAAGTAACCAATAAGCACCCCAGCTGGAGCTGTTTTTGAAAGGAACGATTAAGCGATTAAACGTATAAAACGTTGTGATCATTACATTATCATACTGTTGTAAATCCACAGGTCTGGCTAGTACTAGTAGAAATGCTTCAGTTTTATCTATCTATCTATCTATCTATACATATATAAAGGGTAGTTGTCTGAATCTGTATGTCAGGGAAAACTTCGAAAATAAAACAATTAACGACAAAGTAAATATATATACACACATTAAGTATCAGCAGGGCTTGGTTTTTGAGCAAAAAAATGATAAAGATTTGATTTATATTGTGAAAAAGATTAAAAAATAAAATCTAAATTACAACAGAATTGAATATTTTTTTGCATTTAATATTTTGAATAGTAGACATTAACGTTATTTTCCGAGTGGATGGATCAATGCGAGGTCTTTTTTTACATGGGGATTTTAATGGGGCATCCGGAGAGGATCCAACTTACGATTGAGTAATTAATGGATCCGCGGGACTAACTTTTTAAGAAAATCACCCACTCTACCCTGGTGATGTCAGTGGCCGCTTCTAGTACATATATAAAGGGCAGTTGTGTGTATATGTATGTCCAGAGGAAACTTCGAAAATAACACAATCAATGACAAAGTAAATATATATACACATTAAATATCACCAGTTCTTGGTTTTTGAGCAAAAATAATGAAGTTTTGATTTATATTAGTGAATATAACTTGAAAAAAAAAAAATTCAACTGCCAATAGCATAGATTTTATTTATCTATTCATTTATGTATCTATGTATGTATCTATATTTATCTATATATCTATCTATCTCTCCCTCTCCCTCTCTCTCTCTCTCTCTCTCTCTCTATATATATATATATATATATATATATATATATATATATATATATATATATATACATGTGAAGAAAATGTTTTTCAAAAATATAACAGACACAAGATGTTATGATCAAAAGAAAAATGTTATATGTCCATACTTAAGTATTTCGGTTTTATGATAAACCATCATCAGGACAATGCAAAAGAAATTTTGTCAGGGAGAAAAATGAAAAATGAAAAATGTTAAGTGTATGGTGAATGTGTAAATATTCACACATTCGCCATACACTTAACATTTTTTCATTTTTTCATTTTCTCCCTGACAAAAAATTATTTTGCATTGTCCTGATGATGGTTTATCATAAACCGAAATACTTAAGTATGGACACATGAAATTAAATAGTAAATATATATATACACATTAAGTATCAACAGGGTTTGGTTTTTGAGCAAAAATAATAAAGATTTGATTTATATTTGTGAAAAGGATTAAAAAATAAATTCTAAATGATAACAGAATGGAATATTTTTTTTTGCATTCAATATTTTAAATAGTAGACATTAATTTTTATTTCCAGAGTGGCTGGATCAACGCAACGTCTTTTGTTTTTACATAGGAATTTTAATGGGACATACTACGAGGATCGAACTCGGGTTTCAATAATAATGGATTTGTGAGACACATTTTTTTACCTCCTCCACTGCCGGGTAGCCGCTTCTAATAAGTTATAAATAGTCAACTGTGTTTAATTTTATTTGTGCTTCCGTTTACCATTTGCCAAAAGGTAACCATCGATTTCTTTTCAGTGAGAAAACGCATTTGATATTTAATTAGAGACTGATTGGAAATTCAATTAGACATTGTCCTTGATCATTCATTATCGATCTCGAACAACAATCTTTAGAATCGTCTAATAATTAGTGCAAGACTTGAATCTAGGACAATTTGTCAGCTCGGTCATAGGTAAGTATTGAACAGTCATTAGTGGTCACTGTTAATTGGAGAAGTATGAACGAAGAAAGAGGTGGTTCCAGAGTCCGACAAAAAAATACCCGAAGAAAGCCGGAGGGCACGTTGGTTAAAAACGTTGTACAGATAACAATAATGATGAGGACAATAGTCCGAATAATCCAAATAATACCCCTAGAGTTTATGAGCCATTAAAATCCAACCCAACCAACCAACCAACCAACCAAAGGAGGCTGAATAAAAAGTTTATGAATATTGCTGATGTCGAACAGGTTATAGATGTTTTTAAAAAGTTCTCCCAACTAACCCACCCCCATATCCAGATCAATTTGTCTGCTCGGTCATAGGTAAGTATTAAACCGCCATTAGTGGCCACTGTTAATTGGAGAAGTAAGAACAAAGAAGGATGTGGTTCCAGAGTCCGACAAAAATACCCGAAGGCCGGAGAAGCACGTTGGTCAAAACGTTGTACAGATAACAATAATGATGAGGACAATAGTCCGAATAATCCAAATAATACCCTAGAGTTTATAAGCCATTAAAATCCAATCAACCAAACAACCAACCAACCAACCAACCAACCAAAGGAGGCTGAATAAAAAGTTTATGTATATTGCTGATGTCGAACAGGTTATAGATGTTTTTTAAAAGTCCTCCTAACTAACCCACCCCCATATCCAGATCAAATTTGTCTGCTCGGTCATAGGTAAGTATTGAACCGCCATTAGTGGCCACTGTTAATTGGAGAAGTAAGAATGAACTCATAAGTGACTCCAAACACAGGGACACACGCAGTGTGTTTGGGTAGCAAAAAGTTCGTCAGTACTGTGTACGACACTGGATGCCGTCGGGAAGACTGGCCAATAGAGATGGATGTCTAAATAGTGTCAAGGAAGTCTATACTGTCAACATGTGGATTCTGGTTGCTGTACGGAGGACCAGCCAGAATAAAAAGTGGAATATTGCTGATTTCGAACGGGTTATAGATTTTTTTAAATTCTCCCTACTAAACCCACCCCACATCCCAAATTGTTACCCTAAAATCAGGGATCCGTATAAATATCGAATGATATAACGCTATGAGTAGAGTGGAGGTACGTAGTCTAATGGTTAGGGTCGCAGGAAATGGACTCGTCAACCCGAGTTCAATTCCTGGACAAAGCTGTTAGAATTTCACATAGTGCTAATACCCTTCGGAAAGGTTACGAATCTAATTCCCCTTCAGCTATAGATAAATAGCAAGTGAGGCTGGACTGTTTAACCATGGCTAGGTAACCAGTCTAGGAGAAAATAAAAACTCTGAAATCAAACCTGTTAAAAACCCCGCTTAAGAAATTGACCTTGTGTCACATCCTGCTCTTGAGGAGGGGTTGGTAAATATATATAAACTCTACAAGTACATTCCTGTTTGGAAATGCCGTAGTCGGATGATTGGCCCCTTGGAATTTTTCTGCGAGACTGGAACTGTAGCGAACTGATTCTTAGTGTGTTTTCCCCCCTGGGGACAAAAGTGCAAGAACCCCAATTGATTCCTCCGACCCTTTGCTTCACCCTTCACTCCAGACCCACACCATGCATCGCGGGAAAATACGTATGATTCCTAGCAGGTTTTGTCTTTCAATATATTAATCACTTCTGACGGCTGTGAGAATTAATCATCCCTACAATCCTGATTTATCTTGGCGTTTTGTTATCTAGAGAAGCAGATCGATACCGAAACTATATTGATATGCGTGATTGGAATTCTTATATCTTCATCTTCATCTTTGAAACAACATCTATTCTTCAAGATAACCTTGCAAATTTGAAAAAAAAAAAAAAAAAATATCTAATAAATCGTTCATACGTTATATTCACCTTTTTAAATATCCATGATGAATTTGGATATATTATATACTAATTACATTAAGACTTAATTACTTGGGCCCGGCGGAGAGCGCATATTTTTGCTAGTACATATAATGTACATAAAATTATATGGATATATGTATTCTTATTTTCAGGAATTATTAAACAGATATATCAAAATAATCGCGTTTTGGACTCAGTTTGCCGACTCTATTTTCAAATATTGGCAGAGCCTTTTTACAAACACTTGGAGCTAATTAATTATATTAAACCATAACCCCTTTCATCTCTCTACATCGCTATGGGCAAAATAATAGAAACATCTTTATTCTAACCTTTCATTGTCCTCATCTTTATTGTTTATCTTACTATGTTCGGCTGATGTACCCTACGGCCTTCTTCTGAATAACAATAAAGATGAGGATAAACAATAAAGATGAGGAAAATAGAAGAAATATCTGATAAGACGTAAATATGTTCTTTCCCCTTTTTAAATATCCATAATGAATTTAGATTATTTGGATTATTCGGACTATTTTCCTCATCTTAAGGTTATCTCCACTATGTTCGGCTGATGTGCCCTACGGCCTTCTTCTGAATAACAATAAAGATGAGGAAAATAGAAGAAATATCACATAAGACGTAAATATGTTCATTCGACTTTTCAAATATCCATAATGAATTTTAGATTATCGGATTATGCGGACTATTGCTTTCATCTTTATTGTTATTTAACACTACGTTTTCAGCCGATATGCCCTCCGACTTTCTCTGGAATAACAATAAAGATGGAGGACAATAGTCCGAATAATCCAATGATCCAAGTCTCATCTCAGAATTGGTTTGTAATATAAGGTGTGCTCTAATTCCCCACCTGGAATTTATAGACTGGCCTAAGTCACGTGGGTCTATTACTTCGCCAATCACCGGCAATAACAGAGTGGCTGATACACTACTTAACCCCCCCCACACACACACACATTGGACATAATTCTAACTGCACTCATTGACGATGGACTTAAAGGATTACCGGATGTTTACCAATACCCAGGACTCTTTACCAAGATCCAATTCCACTGGATAAGCACTCTTGCTTGGCCTCCATGATGACCCAAAAAATTCTAACAAGAAATTCAGAGAAGATAGTATCCATTTAAATGCTAATCGTTATTTGTGTTGTTTTGTTTTACGGACATATCAACTCTTTTCGGTTATTTAATGCCAAATCATGTTATTCTGAATAACAAAACGACTCAGATTGTTTACAGTACGATTTTTAATTGAATTTTATTATCAATACTTCATTCAGTGTTATAATATACGTGCAGTTGTATTGTTACAAGTGTTCCTATCTAATACAAATATTTCTTACACCATTATATAGTCTCAAGCATTCTTATCTAATACTACTAATTTGCACAGTCACTGCTCACGTCACAATACCCTCAGGAATTGCTTAAGTCTATCAATGAGTATTCAATTTATAGACAAAATCATTAATACATAGAATAAAGAATAATCCTGTATTATATACTCAGAAATTAAGTATGCAACATTCAATTTTCCACATTATTTGTTAAAACAAGTTTTAATTAATACATGCCCGGTATTATTATTATTAAATATACATTTAAAGTTATCTAACGTATAGAGTTTTACGAGAAATTATTTACAAACAAGAAATAGTATTTAAAGTTATCTAACGTATAGAGTTTTACAAGAAAATTATTTACAAACAAGAAATAGTATTTAAAGTTATCTAACGTATAGAGTTTTACGAGAAAATTATTTACAAACAAGAAATAATATTTAAAGTTATATAACGTATAGAGTTTTACGAGAAAATTATTTACAAACAAGAAATAGTATTTAAAGTTATCTAACGTATAGAGTTTTACAAGAAAATTATTTACAAACAAGAAATAGTATTTAAAGTTATCTAACGTATAGAGTTTTACGAGAAAATTATTTACAAACAAGAAATAGTATTTAAAGTTATCTAACGTATAGAGTTTTACAAGAAAATTATTTACAAACAAGAAATAGTATTTAAAGTTATCTAACGTATAGAGTTTTACGAGAAAATTATTTACAAACAAGAAATAGTATTTAAAGTTATATAACGTATAGAGTTTTACAAGAAATTATTTACAAACAAGAAATAGTATTTAAAGTTATCTAACGTATAGAGTTTTTTACGAGAAAAATTATTTACAAACAAGAAATAGTATTAAGTTATCTAACGTATAGAGTTTTACAAGAAAATTATTTACAACAGAAATAGTATTTAAAGTTATTAACGTATAGAGTTTTAACGAGAAAATATTTACAAACAAGAAATAGTATTAGTATCTAACGTATAGAGTTTTACGAGAAATTATTTACAAACAAGAAATATATTTAAGTTATATAACGTATAGAGTTTACGAGAAAATTATTTACAAACAAGAAATATAGTATTTAAAGTTATCTAACGTATAGAGTTTTACAAGAAAAATTATTACAAACAAGAAATAGTAAATTTAAGTTTATCTAACGTATAGAGTTTTTACGAGAAAAATTATTTACAAACAAGAAATAGTATTTAAAGTTATCTAACGTATAGAGTTTACAAGAAAATTATTTACAAACAAGAATAGTATTTAAAGTTATCTAACGTATAGAGTTTTACAAGAAAATTATTTACAAACAAGAAATAGTATTTAAAGTTATCTAACGTATAGAGTTTTACGAGAAAATTATTTTACAAACAAGAAATAATATTTAAAGTTATATAACGTATAGAGTTTTAACGAGAAAATTATTTACAAACAAGAAATAGTATTTAAAGTTATCTAACGTATAGAGTTTTTACGAGAAAATTATTTACAAACAAGAATAGTATTTAAAGTTATCTAACGTATAGAGTTTTACGAGAAAATTATTTACAAACAAGAAATAGTATTTAAAGTTATACTAGAGTTATACAAACTAACAGAGTTATTTACAAGAAATTAACAAACAAGAAATAGTATTTAAGTTATCTAACGTATAGAGTTTTACGAGAAAATTATTTACAAACAAGAAATCGTATTTAAAGTTATCTAACGTATAGAGTTTTACAAGAAAATTATTTAAAAACAAGAAATCGTATTTAAAGTTATCTAACATATAGAGTTTTACGAGAAAATTATTTACAAACAAGAAATACTAATATAATGTTCATCTGCATTGATGTTATCGATTTCTGATATTATTGTTTTATTCTCAAACATATTATAAGCAATGCTATGTATAATTTTATATAGAAATAAATTAAGATAAAATTAAAATAAATATAATCTTTTTATATGCGTTCATATTTACTTTCGTTAGTCTTTCTAATTTAATATGCTATCACATTAAAACTTAAATACTTGGGCCCGGTGGAGAGCGCATATTTTTGCTAGTATGTATAATTTACATAAAATTATATGGATTTAAGGGCCGGGTTAGCTCAGTCGGTAGAGCGTTCGGCTAGTAAACCACAATGTTCCTAGTTCAATACCTGCCCTGACCAACTCGGCGTATGAGTAGTACAGAGATCTGTGCGGTGAAGTGAGGAGTTGATGGTAGGTGCGGTGCTCCACCTCAGACGCTAAAAACAATCTCCTTGGTCTAGCGCTAGTGAAAAGGGGATAGACGCCCTCACTGATTGGCTGATATCGACCTTAGACCACACTGACGACTTTTTTATGTATTCATTTTTTTCAGTATTTTTTTCAGTATTTATTAAACAGTATTTCTATTATATATATTTACCAACCCCTCCGCACGAGTAGGCTGCGACACAAGGTCAATTTCTTAAGGGAGTTTAACAGGTTTGAATTCAGAGTTTTCCTTCTTCTAGACTGGTTACCTAGCCATAGTTAAAGAGCCCAGTCTACCCTACTATTTATCCATAGTTGGAGGGAGAGTAGGATTCATACTTTCCCAAGGGTATTAGCGCTAAGTTAAATGCAGTATTTCTATTATAAGCAATTCTATGTATAATTTTATATAGTAATCAATTAAGATAAAACTTAAAATAAGTGTAATCTTTTTATATGCGTTCATATTTACTTTCGTTAGTCTTTCTAATTTAATATGATATTACATTAAAATATTTCTCTGAATGTTTGGATGAGGCTTGAAGATTAGTATTATCTGCGTTATTCGGACTATTGTCCCCATCTCCATTGTTATTTGTACAACGTTTCAGCCGATATACCCTCCGACCTTCTTCAGGTATTTCTTGTCGGACTCGGGAACCTTCTCGGACTCGGAACCTTTTTTCGAACTCGAAAATAAATACCTGAAGAAGGCCGGAGGGTACATCGGCCGAAACGTTGTACAAATAACAATGAAGATGGGGACAATAGTCCGAATAACGCAGATAATACTAATTACATTAAGACTTAATTACTTGGGCCCGGCGGAAAGCGCATATTTTTGCTAGTACATATAATGTACATAAAATTATATGGATATATGTATTCTTATTTTCAGGAATTACTAAACAGATATATCAAAATAATCGCGTTTTGAAATCAGTTTGCCGACTCTATTTTCAAATATTGGCAGAGCCTTTTTTACAAACACTTGGAGCTAATTAATTATATTAAACCATAACCCCTTTCATCTCTCTACATCGCTATGGCAAAATAATTAGAAACATTTTTATTTTAACCTTTCATTGTCGCCATTTTTAATATTTTTACTTCCCCTCGAGTACACTTCCAAATTCGTCTCTCTTTTCCAATATACGAGTATGTTTCAATAAGTAATGCCATTTTTGTTTAGGACAGGTATAATTACCAACACAAGAACATGTATCATACATCAAAATGAAGCTGGTCCTCTGTGAATCACATCCATACTTCTCCACCGTTTCTCTCAATAGCAATGTTCCATCTTCGAATGAGAGCATGTATCCCTGTCCCGTAAAATTCTGTTGATTGTTCTTTGAGCCACTTCAGATTTCACTTCCTCGTCACTGGAATAATGTTTGCCCTTCAAACCCTCTTTTTGGACGCGTCTATTGAGTGAAATGGTGACTATGAAGAAGTTGGGATGTAATTCACAGGGGACCAGCTTCATTTTGATGTATGATACCTGTTCCTGTGTTGGTAATTATACATGTCCTAAACAAACTTTTTGACTCACAATGGACGATCTAGCTCAGTCTGTAGAGCAACCCGCAAGGTCCAGGTTTCGATACCGATCCACGTCAACTCAGCTTATGAGTAGCACAGCTTGGGTAATCTGATCTGTGCGGTAAAACATCAGAGAGCTGACAGTATGTGTGGCACTCCACATCAGCAAAAACAGTCTCTCTGGTCTAGCGCTAGCGAAAAGAGGAGAGACCCCCTCGCTGAACGGCTGATACGACAGTAGGCAATTCTGCAGGCTTTACAACTGGAATCATCCACAAGAAAAAAAGTTTCGTAGCTGTAATATATTTGCTTTTTATATTGACTAGAAAAAGAACACCCTCCGGGCGGTGTAAAAATATTTTTGAAAGATATTGCCTGAAAGGGGAGTTAAAAATTCAATGTTCCAGGGTTTGTATCATAAGTAAGTAAAATCACAAAATATATTAAAGGAAAAAAATTGAATGAAAACTTAGTTCTTTGTGTAGAAAGCTAAATTTGAGGGACGAGCGAACTTCAGATACGCTTATGTAAATAAGTTCCCTAAAACTTTTAGTTTCCAAATTTATGACGACAAAGAAAATATTATTCATAGACAAACATCAAGACATATTACAGCACATAATTCATTACATTCTAATTTATTATTTTTTATACAATACAGTGGTATTTTTTTCTTATTAAAAAACGTAACAAAATTATTAGTTTTTTTTGGGGGAAAGGGGGAGAGGGGGTAGAGGGTTGGAACGAATTAATGTAATTTCAGTTTTTTCAATGGGGAAAAAGGATTTGATATACGAGGAAATTGAGTTAAGAGGGAAACGTATTAAACTCGTAAGCCGAGGTATCAGTGTATATTCTACAGAAAATCCACAATAAAAACGACATCATAAAATTTTTAGGGTAAGGCTGGAACTGATTGCTGGAAATAATTGGGGGTTTTGTAGCGGTAGCCTGGAACGAATTAATGGAATTTCAGTTTATTTCAATGGGAAAATTAATTTGATATACGAGGAAATTGAGTTAAGAGCAAAACGAATAGTCAAGGTATCACAAGTCGTAAGTCAAGGCATTACTGTATATTCTACAGAAAATCCACAAATAAAAACGGCTTTATAACTTTTTAGGAGGATGCTGTAACGAATTAATGGAATTTCAGTTTATTTCATTGGGCGAAATTGATTTGATATACGAGAAATTGAATCGTTAGTCAAGGTATCACTGTATATTCTACAGAAAATCCACAAATAAAAACGGCTTTATAACTTTTTAGGGAGGCTGGAACGAATTAATGGAATTTCTGTTTATTTCGATGGGGAAAATTGATTTGATATACGAGGAAAATTGAGTCGTTAGTCAATGTATCACTGTATATTCTACAGAAAATCCACAAATAAAAACGGCTTTATAACTTTTTAGGGGGAGGCTGGAACGAATTAATGGAATTTCAGTTTATTTCAATGGGGAAAATTGATTTGATATACGAGGAAATTGAGTCGTTACTCAAGGTATCACTGTATATTCTACAGAAAATCCACAAATAAAAACGGCTTTATAACTTTTTAGGGGGAGGCTGGACCGAATTAATGGAATTTCTGTTTATTTCAATGGGGAAATTGATTTGATATACGAGGAAATTGAGTCGTTACTCAAGGTATCACTGTATATTCTACAGAAAATCCACAAATAAAAACGGCTTTATAACTTTTTAGGGGAGGCTGGAACGAATTAATGGAATTTCAGTTTATTTCAATGGGGAAAATTGATTTGATATACGAGGAAATTGAGTCGTTACTCAAGGTATCACTGTATATTCTACAGAAAATCCACAAATAAAAACGGCTTTATAACATTTTAGGAGGAGGCTGGAACGAATTAATGGAATTTCTGTTATTTCAATGGGGAAAATTGATTTGATATACGAGGAAATTGAGTCGTTACTCAAGGTATCACTGTATATTCTACAGAAAATCCACAAATAAAAAACGGCTTTATAACTTTTTAGGGGGAGGCTGGAACGAATTAATGGAATTCTGTTTATTTCAATGGGGAAAATTGATTTGATATACGAGGAAAATTGAGTCGTTACTCAAGGTATCACTGTATATTCTACAGGAAATCCACAAATAAAAACAGCCTCATAAATTTTGACTCACATCACAACCAAAATGATATCTGGAATAGCGATAGTATTTTATCTAAGAGCTCTGAGGATTTGAAAGACACACTAAATAAACAGAGGCAAACGTGCTATCAACATGAAGAAAGCGAACGCATAAAACAAAACACGTGATATTACGAGCGGAACACCATAGCCAAACAGGCTCGACATAAATCTAAACCGTTTTGCCATAAAATATAGTAACAAACACCGCAAGAACAATCAAGAATATAATAAACAAACAAACAAACAAACAGACGAACAGACAGACAGAAAGACAACAAAAAATAAATAAAAAAATAAATGGAATTCACGCCCGAAGAAGGAATTTACTTGCTTTAAAACAGCCTGTAAACAGCGACCTATGAAACTTATAAGCTTTTATCGCTTATGGAGGCGCATGGTCTAATGGTTAGAGTCATAGGAAATGGACTCGTTGAACCGAGTTCAATTCCAGGACGAAGCTGTTTGAATTTCTATAGCGCTAATACCCTTGGGAAAGGTATGAATCCAATTCTCCCTCCAGCTATGGATAAATAGCAGGGCAGACTGGGCTCTTTAACCTTGGCTAGGTAACCAGTCTAGGAGAAGAAAACTCTGAATTCAAACCTGTTGAACTCCCCTTAAGAAATTGACCTTGTGTCGCATCCTGCTCGTGCCGAGGGTTGGTAAATATATAGGCTTTATCGCTTCCGCACGCCCACCCATTCTCTATATCTTTCCCCGACTTTTTCTTTCTTTTGTCTTTCTTTCTTAATATATTTTTTCCTGGGTAGCATGTCCTTTTTCTTCCCTTTTATTCTTTAAAAGAGAAACGGAATGGTCCATGATTTAGCTGAGGTGACGTCACTCATAAGAAATAAGAATTCGGCGTTAAGCAAAGCAAATAATCAGGATTTACATTTTTTACATTTTATCTTGAACAATTTGGACGGTCTCATTTTTACTATAGTATGTTGCAAGATGACAACGGTTATACAATTAAGGAACACGAGTATTAATATATAGATAGTCGTGAACCAACGGTGATTAATAGAAGAAAATTATATACAAGTAGATAGATAGATAGACAGACAGACAGACAGATATTTGAATTGTCAGAGAAAATGCGATTAATAGAAGGAAATTATATTTATGAACCTTCTAAAATCTTAGAACAAGAACAAACGGATATAAAATGGATTTTAAAACAAACACGCTTAAAATGAGCACAATCTCTCTGGTTTGGCGCAAGCGAAAAGGTGATAGACTCCCTCGCTGAACGGTTGGTTCGATACCGGCCCCCATCAACTCAGCTTATAGGTAGTACAGCTTTGGTAATCTGATATGTACGGTAACGCCTCAGGGAGTGACGGTAGGTTTGGCATCCACATCAGCAAAAACGAACTCCCTGGTCTCGCTAGCGAACGGTGGATAGACTCCCTCGCTGAACGGTTGGTTCGATATCGGCCCCTATCAACTCAGATTATAGGTAGTACAGCTTGGGTAAATTGATCTGTGCGGTAAAGCCTCAGGGAATGACGGTAGGTTTGGCACTCCACAACAGCAAAAACAAACTTCCTGGTCTAACGCTAGCGAAAGGGGGATAGACTCTCTCGCTAAACGGCTGATACCGACAATAGGTCACTCCGCCGACTTTACTACTGAAATCACACCAAGAAAAGAAAAAAAGTTCGGTAGTTTTAATATCTTTACTCTTTTATATTGATGGTAAATGTTCAGGGAGTAGTTTACTTTCAATACAGTTGTAGGGGGTTATCTTCCCTGCCTGGAGGAGTTATCTGCCCGGCTTGTTGTCGCTTCTTCCTACCAGGGGACGTATGGTATTTAAGCGGCTGATTCGAATTTCTCTTCCTCTTTCCTCGCTACGAGACCACATGGGTTAGACACGGTCTACCCCTTTCTCGGTGGGGCTCCGGCCCCCTCCTAGTAAGTCATTTCTATCTATGGACGCTCCAGTCCTTTTATATATGTAGGTTTATCTACTCGTGTATTTGAATCTTATGTATCCATGTACTCTTCTATTATGTATCCTTTGTATTCATGTGCTGTTATCTATTAAATGTATTGTCCCTCAACCCTTGTCGGAGTTGTATGTTTTTCATATATTCACATTGAATCTTACACAGTAACTGCCTCTTGTGGTGAGGCAGTTCATAACATGCAACATTCTACTTTGGTCTTTACTTAGGCTAAACAGGCAATCGGAGAGGCCCACTCCGATAAATCGGTTGGTCACGTCAAGCCTTAGCATATATAGGCAGGTAGATAAACATAAACATACTGAGATAGATTGATAGATAGATAGATAGATAGATAGAGAGATGAACATAAACCCACAGAGATAGATAGATAAATAAATAGATAGATAGATAAACATAAACACACAGATAGATAGATAGATAAACATAAACACACCGATATAGATACATAGATAGTTAAACATAAGGACACTGAAATAGATAGATAGATAGATAGATAGTTAAACATAAACACACCGAGACAGATAGATGCATTGATAGTTAAACATAAAGACACTGGGATAGATAGATAGATAGATAGATAAACATAAACAACTGAATAGATAGATAGATAGATAGATAGATAGATAAACATAAACACACCGAGATAGATAGATAGATAAACATAAACCAACTGAGATAATAGATAGATAGATAGATAAACATAAACCCACCGCGATAGATAGATAGATACACACTAAGATAGATAGATAGATAGATAGATAGAAACATAAACACACCGAGATAGAGATATATAGATAGATAGATAGATAAGCATAAACCCACCGAGATAGATAGATAGATAGATAGATAGATAGATAAACATAAACCACCGAGATAGATAGGTAGATAGATTGATAGATAGATAGATAGTTAAACATAAACACACCGAGATAGATAGATAGATTGATAGATAGATAGATAGTTAAACATAAACACACCGAGATAGATAGATAGATACATATACAGATAGATAGATAGATAAACCCACCGAGATAGATAGATAGATACATATATAGATAGATAAATAGATAAAAACCACCGAGATAGATAGATAGATAGATAGATAGATAAACATAAACACACCGGGATAGATAGATAGATAGATAGATAGATAGATAGATAGATAAACATAAACCCACCGAGATAGATAGATAGATAGATAGATAGATAAACATAAACACACCGAGAAGATAGATAGATAGATAGATAGATAAACATAAACACACCGAGATAGATAGATAGATACATATATAGATAGATAGATAGATAAACCACCGAGATAGATAGATAGATAGATAGATAAACATAAACACACCGGGATAGATAGATAGATAGATAGATAGATAGACCCACCGAGATAGATAGATAGATAGATAGATAGACCCACCGAGATAGATAGATAGATAAACATAAACACACCGAGATAGATAGATAGATAGATAGATAAACATAAAATACACCGAGATAGATAGATAGATAGATAGATAGAATATAAACCCCCCGAGTTAGATAGATAGATAAAATAGATAGATAGATAGATAGATAAACATATAGATAGAAGATAGATAGATAAACATAAACCCACCGATAGATAGATAGATAGATACATAGATAGATAGATAAACATAAACACACCGAGATAGATAGATAGATAGATAGATAGATAGATAGATAGATAGAAACATAAACACACCGAGTAGATAGATAGATAGATAGATAGATAAACATAAACACGAGATAGATAGATAGATAGATAGATAAACATAAACACAGATAGATAGATAGATAGATAGATAGATAAACATAAACACACCGTGATAGATAGATAGATAGATAGATAGATAGAAACATAACACACCGTGATAGATAGATAGATAGATAGATAGATAAACATAAACACACGTGATAGATAGATAGATAGATAGATAGATAGATAGAAACATAAACACACCGTGATAGATAGATAGATAGATAAACATAAACCCACCGAGATAGATAGATAGATAGATAGATAGATAGATAAACATAAAGAAATTGAGATAGATAGATAGATAGGTAGATAAACATAAACACTGAGATAGATAGATAGATAGATAGATAGATAGATAGATAGATAAACATAAACACACTGAGATAGATAGATAGATAGATAGATAGATAAACATAAACACACCGTGATAGATAGATAGATAAACATAAACACACAGATAGATAGATACATAGATAGTTAAACATAAAGAAACTGAGATAGATAGATAGATAGATAGATAGATAGAAACATAAACACACCGAGATAGATAGATAGATAGATAAACATAAACACACCAAGATAGATAGATAGATAAATAGATTGATAGATAGATAGATAGATTGATTGATAGATAGATAGATAGATTGATGATAGATAGAGAAAGAGAGAGAGAGAGAGAGAGAGAGAGAGAGAGAGACATTTGAAGAAAGGCTTCTTCATCAATGAATCTCTGGTACCCGACATAGTTACACAGAAACCTTTCTAGATCAACGGTGTTTCCATGGACACCCGGTTTCCAATTAAGAGCTTCTATTAACCAAAATAATCAGCTTAACAGAAACCGAACATGACTTAATGTAGAACGGTGAACGAACCATATATATATTATATATATATATATATAATATTATATATATATTCACACACATGTAATATATTATTTTATATATATACACAGATATATGTACATATATATATATACATTATATATATAAACATATATATATATATACATATACATACTCTCATATATATATATATATATATATATATATATATATATATATATACTCACACAAAGATTTACATATATACTCATATATATATATATACATATATATATATATATATATACCCACACAGATGTATACATACACACACACACACACTCAGCTATATATATATATATATATATATATATATATATATATATATATATATTCACATACAGATATATATATACACTCACACATATATATACACACATATATATACACACGCACATATATATACATATATTTATATTATATATATATATAATATATATTATATATATATATACACACATATATATATACACACAGATATATACATATATATATATATATATATACTCACACACATATATATACCTAAGTAGATATTCTTTGACACATTGAGCTTACTTTATTATATATATGCATATATATTTATATATATATACACACTTGCATATATACACACACACACATATATTCACGTAGGTAGATATTCTCTGACTCATTAGGCTTATTTCTTATAATATATATATATATATATATATATTATACATATATATATATATATATATATATATATATATATATAAGTGGATTTGTGTGATCTCTTACAATCCAGTTCAATGTGAAGCCAAAATACGTAAATGAACAAATACAATAAAATAGAAAAAATAATTTTTAAAAAAGCCAAAAAGAGCGGATCAAGATTTTTTTTTATTTAATCCGGTTAATAAAATACCCGTTATCCCTTGATAAATTTATCTTCCTTCTTTTGTCATCCAATTTAGTGTCTAATTCATTAGATATTTATTCTGATTAAGTGCCAATCCGACAATTAGTAAGAGTCATCATTTGGTTGACATCCTGAAACGAGGAAATGTTACTATTATAGGAGGGTGAGTCAAAAAGTAATGCCATTTGGTTGGTCCTCAGTGGGATCATAGCCCTACTTCTCCACATAGGTGAGTCAAAAAGTAATGCCATTTTGTTTAGGACAGGTATAATTACCAACACAGGAACATGTATCATACATCAAAATGGAGTTGGTCCTCTGTGAATCATATCCCTACTTCTCCACATAAAAAGTGAGTCAAAAAGTAAGACCATTCTACCCCTAAAAGAATCTTGAGGTGGGGGGGGGGAGATGTAATGTATGTATCATCGCAGGGTACAACACCTCCTTACTTTACCGCACAGATCCTGTGCTACTCATACGCTGAGTTGGCGAGGGCCGGTATCGAACTAGGAACCTCATGGTTTCTAGGCAAAACGCTATACCGACAGAGCTACTCCCCCTATTAAGCCCACTGTTGACCGTGGGTAGTGATCCGTGATGCTTAAGGATGGAACCCTGGTGGCTGAAGCAGTCCATGAGATGCAACACTTAACATTGACCCTTACTTAGGCTAGACGGGCAGTTGGAAATGCCCACTCTGATCAATTATCTGATCACGCCAAGTCCTAAACACTATATGATTGTTCCGACTCTACTGTCCTTAAGGCAAGCCCCCAATACTTTCTATCATATATATATATTTATATATTATATATATATATATATATATATATATATATTTACCAACCCTCCACACGAGCAGGATGCGACACAAGGTAATTTTTTAAGCCGGGTTAAACAGGTTTGAATTCAGAGTTTTCCTTCTCCACACAACATGACCTGCCTATCGCATTTGGGCCATTATGATAAGAGTTTCAGTGCTTGTGCATCCTGCCCTTGTAAGGACTTCTGCGTTAGGTGTGCTGGAATTCCAAAAGTTTAATCTTTCTTGAAGTAGAAAGATGTAGTATCAGTTTCAATCATTACCTAGCTATTTTTAAAGAGCCGAGTCTACCCTGCTATTTAACCATAGCTGAAGAGATAATTGGATTCATACTATTTCCCATGGGTATTTAGCGACATGGAAATGCAAGTAGTTTTGTCTAGAATTGAACTCGGATCGACAAGTCCATTTCCAACGACTCTAACCATTAGACCACGCACCTTCTTTCTATCATATATATTTTTTACCCGACCCTCCGCACGAGCAGGATGTGACACAAGGTCAATTTCTTAAGCGGAGTTTAACAGGTTTGAATTCAGAGTTTTCCTTCTCCTAGACCGGTTGCCTAACCAAGGTTAAAGAGACCAGTCTGCCCTACTATTTACCCATAGCTGGTGGGAGGTAGAATTAATACCTTTCCCAAGGGTATTAGCGCTAAGTGAAATGCAATTACCACGTCCAGGATTGGAACTCGGGGCGACGAGTCCATTTCCTATGACTTTAACCATTACACCACGCGCTTTCTACCATATATGGGCTAGAAGTTGGAGGCTGAGGTTTTTCATGTCATGGGCATGACGTTTAAACTGAATCTGGTGGTGAAGTTCCAGTTCTGGAACTCTGGAAAAAGTGGTGTTACATAATCATTAGATACCTAATGATTATGACAATAGTGTAGAAATCATATTAGTGCAGCTGATGGCCTTGAGAGTGAGTGACAATGCTTGACCTCACTCTGACCTTGCCTTGCGGGATAGACCGTGAGAAACGGAACCCCGATAGAAGCCCCCTTCCGGTTTAAGGGGTAAGCAACTCAGTTAGTTAGAGTTAGAGTTAGAAGCGAAGCTAGCAAGATGTGAGTCTCACTGCGTGATTGTCTGGTCTGGGGGATCTACGAATAAAGTAACATCATCGTAAATCGAAGTCTTGTGGTTATTACTAAAAGCTAACAATGGCACAATACTTCTGATAAGGAGTGATCCCCAACAGAAACCAGGCCCGAAGTCCCAAGAAACACCACGACAAGACCAGACCAAGATAGATGATAGAAGAACCAAAGCCGGCCGGAGGAGTAGACGACAGAGTAAGAAGTAAGAGAAGTATATAACATATAGATATTTAGTGCCGGTAAAGAAGGCTATGCAACAATGGTATTACAGCACATAATTCACAGCATTCTATTTCATTGTGTGTTTATATATTCTACTTATCTAAATAAAAAGTGTAAAATATTCTGGTGGATTAATGGCATTTCAGTTTATTTCAATGAAGAAAATTGATTTGATATACGAGGGAATTGAGTTACGAGTGAAACGAATTAAACTCGTAAGTCAAGGTACCACTGGGAGTGTTGGAACGGATTTATGGGATTTCAGTTTATTTCAATGGGGAAAATTGATTTGATATACGAGGGAATTGAGTTACGAGTGAAACGAATTAAACTCGTAATGCAAGGTACCACTGGGAGTGTTGGAACGGATTTATGGGATTTTAGTTTATTTCAATGGGGAAATTGATTTGATATACGATGGAATTGAGTTACGAGTGAAACGAATTAAACTCGTAAGTCAAGGTACCACTGGGAGTGTTGGAACGGATTTATGGCATTTCAGTTTATTTCAATGGGGAAAATTGATTTGATATACGAGGGAATTGAAGTAGGGGCCGAACAAATTAAAATCGTAAGTCAAGGCACCCGTGTATTTCTATCATCCGAGTACATTTTGCTGAAAGTACGCAGAAGGGCAAACTTCATTACAGACTTTCATAAAAGTTACCGTTAAAATCTATACTTCCGATGTCGCCTTCAAAGTAAGTCAATACAATATATCTCATTTTACTTACTGTATATCATTATCCACTTTCTCTGAACATATCTATTATATATGATAATCAAAATAGCACTAATCATCTTATTATAATAGAGATTGTGTGTTGGTCTGTCTGTAACTGAAACTATATTACTAATCGAGTCACAATTAACATAGTTATTTACATCACATTCTCCATGATTTTATTTATATTTAAACCTCAATTATTAATAAAATTCCTTCACCTTTTAATTAATGCTGTCCATATCTACATACAAATAACATGCAATTGTATTTATATATACAATAAATAGCGGTTTACAGTGTGAATGACAAGGCTAATTTGCATATTGATATTAATAATTTGATTTTATTAAATATGTGCTTAGTATTATTGATTTCTAACTGTTTGGTTTTATTTTAATAAATATAAGCAAAAATCTCTTCAATGAATCTTAAATGAAATCCATTAACAAGAAAAAATAACTGTCATTTTATTCTTTATTTCCTAATTTAACTAAATAGTTAAATAAGTAAAATTCAGCAATGAAAGACGGGAGTGATGGAAGAGTAAGTTTCATTTCTATTTTTCTATTATACCCCCACTCTGTTACATATCTTTTTGTCTGCCTCTGATTTAATACGATATTTCATTACATTAAAACTTAAATACTTGCACCCGGAGGGTGAATATATTTGCTAGTCCCTATAAAATAGGCTGCATTTTATTAGTTTATGTTATACAATTTCCTTAATCTTTAGTGCTCTGTATTATTCTTTTTTCAAAGACCTCAACATCTTGTGCCCTTAGTAACTTTAAAAGTTTGATTTCAGCCAAGGTTATCTTGTTACATAATTTCATAAACTGCTTATGATTTATGTACGTACCTGTATTTAGAATATTTTGAATATGGTTTATTAGATTCAGAATAACGGTATCCTATGGAAAGTTACCCGACAATTATTGGTGGTTAGTAACCTTTTTTACTTGACACTTTGAAAGCGCACGATTAGGCGTGAGTCTTTTAGATGGCAGAGATTTCAGAGTGAGTAAACTCAAATCGCTTGCTCTGATGGTCGTTATCTCCTTGCAACCATAACTTTAAAAATATTCTGGAAAAGCACATAACCAGATAGACTCCATTACTTCCATGTCCACTCTGACGCATAGTAGTAGTACCTGTTAGGGCTCTGTAGTGTTTCTCATAGAAAACAACAACACAGGTGTTAATTAAAGCCTTTATTCCCTTTTTCCAAGGTACCCATTGCCTAAGCTCCCAGGCCGGAAGTGTCCGGTGAACCAGGAGGTGTTGCACCCTGTGATCATACACACATTACAGGTTCCATCTATGGAATGATTCCGTTCTATCTAAATAGAAAAAATGAATTAAGAATGTGTTTTAAAAATGAGTTTAAATGATATTTCTGTACCCTTCAACAATTTGACTCCTAATCTTTCATAGAATTTTAAAAAACATAACTGTGACGTAAGCAATTACGTAGTTTCGGTTACAGACAAAAAGAGACCGAATCTCTATTATTAATAAATTTCCTTTGTTAATAGCATGTTCCTTATGAGTGCGCGCGCACACACACACACACACACACACATACATATATATATTAATACTCGTGTTCCTTAATTGTACAACCGTTATCATCTTGCAACACCTTCTGGTTAAAAATCAAACTGTCCAATATCAAATGCAACTATCTAAATATTAATACTAGTGTTCCTTAATTGTACAACCGTTATCATCTTGCAACACCTTCTGGTTAAAAATCAAACTGTCCAATATCAAATGCAACTATCTATATATTAATACCCGTGTTCCTTAATTGTACAACCGTTATCATCTTGCAACACCTTCTGGTTAAAAATCAAACTGTCCAATATCAAATGCAACTATCTATATATTAATACTCGTGTTGCTTAATTGTACAACCGTTATCTCCTTGCAACACACTCGGGTTAAACATAATATCGTCCAAATCGACCAAGATGAAATGCAAAAATGTAAATCCTGATTATCCGGTGTTGCTTACACGGCTGAATTCTTATTTCTTATGAGTGTCGTCATCTCAGCTAAATTTCGAATGTATTATAAAGAAAGAAAGGGAAGAAAAGGACATGCTACATAGACAAATTCTTCGGTATAAAATAATAATCCAAGGGTTGACATGCCGTAAAAAGCAACCCGAAACTTATGGCGTTTTTTTTTTAAGCCTTTTTATCTTTTGTTTTAAAGAGCTCTGCTTCTCCAGAGAAACAAGGAAAAACGTAACTGGTTTCACGCACCAGGTTATGGCGACCTTCGCAGCAAATTGTCTCTAGTGAACAATGTAATTTCGTGGTGAAAAGTTAAATTATTCGCTTGGCTCTGCGGTTGGAATCAAAATCGTTTACATGCTTCTCGGGAAGTGTCAGGTACGGCGCGGGGGGGGGGGTCAAGGTCATCGAGTACAAATGTAATCAGTTAACCCTTTTCGAATCTCGATTAATCCTGTTTATGTTCACTTAATGATGTGTGTTCACACCCTAATGCTACACACACACACACACACACACACACATATATATATATATATATATATATATATATATATAATCCAAAAGTCCAGTGAAGAAATCTTCCTTACGACATAGGTTTTTTTTAAAAAACAACTTGTCGCAGTTTGAGAGCTCAATGTGTGCTCTTATTGTTAGAGTCACAGAGCAAATTTATAATTAAATAAATAACAAAAGACTTAGAGATCTTGCATTATAGACTAAGCTCCCCGAAATAGTCTATAATGCAAGATCTCTAAGTTTTTGTTATTTTTTAATATAAATATATATATATATATATATATATATATATATATTTTATATTATATATATATATATATATATATATATATATATATATATATATATATATATATATATACGGCCGGTTCTCGCCAACTCGTATGAGTAGCACGGGGCTGTGTGCGGTAAAGTGAGGAGCTGATGGTAGGTGTGGTGCCCCACCTCAGACGCCAAAAATTATCTCCTTGGTCTAGCGCTAGTTAAAAGGGGATAGATTCCCTCGCTGTCTTGCTAATACCGACATTAGCGCACCCCTCCTCTCCCACTTTATATATACCGCAGTGACAATAAAATTCCGCTAAGTAAACGAGCGTACAACCTTATTTACTTGGGGATGTTTTCACAAAAATCGATTAAAATTGCTCACTATAAAGAGCTAACTAGCCAGCCATTAAAAACAGGATCACCCAGCACAAGTTATCATACAGGGACAAAAAATATTGTGAAGCAAGTCTTGCAAAACATGTGTTGCCATTGAAAGGGTTTAAGTTACTTACACCTCCTCTGAGGGTGTAAGTTACCCCCTAATCAGAAGAGTGCTAGCACTAACGGGTTCTGATACACGGATACGATGTCGATGCAAATAACCCAGGAGAGTGTAAGTTACTCTTTGAATCCATATTATATATATATATATATATATATATATATATTATAATATATTATATATATATATATAAAGCTGTTCAAAGTCCATATTAAGACAACGCTGAAGAAATGTAACATCACACCTTCAACCGTGGAATATCTGGCCTCTAACAGGCAGGTTTGGCGAGACGCCTGTCACACAGGAGCTAAGCAGCTCATTATCGAATAAACAGGACTGCGGAGCGGCGACGTCTTCGTCGTCATGAAAACTAAATGTAGATGGGAATTTCCCCTATATGTGTGTGGCCACATCTGCAAGTCCTGAATTGGCTAACGGTCCATAACTGAAGATATGGAGTGACGTCATCGTCGTCTGCGACGGACATACAAAAAAAAAAAAATAAATAATACACATTGCAAGATTTTAAACGCACTAATAAAATGGGCTGTTGTTGAATATTTTGAATATATAAGGTGTGCTACAATACACCACTTAAATTTATAGACTAGGTGAGGTCACCTGGTTTAAAACTCAGCCAATCAACAGCCCTAATGAGTGGCTGGTTGACTACTAAATCACTGATACTGAGAGACCTCCATTTGCAATCATTGACAAAGGACTTGCAATACTGAGGAGCACCAAGGAACAACCAAATGATTTTTACCAAGGATTTGCACTGGACAAGCGCTCTTGCTTGGAGCCTAAAGGATAGCGCAAAAAATCGTAGCAGCTGTTTTAAGACAAATTCAATTCAGATTATCATAGAGACATTGCAAATACTCCTCGAGGGTGTAAGATACTCCTTGATCAGAAGAGGGATAGCACTAACGAGTGCTGACACACGGAAACAATGGAGATAAACAGAACTGCAGAGCGGCGACGTCTTCGTCATCATGAACAACCAAATGTAGATGGGAATTTTCCCTGCAATGTGTGACTGCATCTGCAAGTCCAGAATTGGACTAACGAGCCACCATAGGGTCCACAACTGAATATATGGAGTGATGTCAACGTCATCTGCGACGGATTTAAAAAGAAAGAAATAAGACACATTGCAGGATTTTAAACGCACTAATAATGTGGGCTGTTCTGAGGCAAATCTAACACAGATTATCATAGAGACATTGCGAATACCCCTCGAGGGTGTAAGATACTCCTTGATCAGAAGAGGGATAGCACTAACGAGTGCTGACACACACGGAGACAATGTCACTGATGATGGACTGATATAAAATTGTGAATCCAATTCTACTTTTTGACTCAATGTCAACGCCCATCCCACACACACACCATATCAATCCCCGCGCCGATCTAATTTTCTCTCTTTCACTGGAGATCGAGAAAGCATTAAATCCCCCCCCCCCCACAACAACAACCTGCCTGTTGAAACGATGCACAAGGGATGAGGATTGCTAATTAGGTGCGTGGTTGCCAGTAGCAACCGATCGATTGCCACTGACGCAGAAAACGCCAAGCGAAAGGTAGCGAGTCGACTACACGTAATTTTCACCTGGTTCATTGTCACATTAGCATCTCTTTCACGTTGTACTGGGCAAATTAACTAATAATACTTAATTATGTTACATACGGCTTGTAAGATAGTTATTATGAAATATAAAGTATTATTATAATGGAGATTCTGTGACAGTCTGTCTGTAACCGAAACTACGACACCACTGACGTTTCCATAGTTATTTAAATTTTTATTCTCAATTTATTCTTAATTTGATGATTTTACTTACTTAGGGTACAAACTCGCTGACATTGAATTTTTTAACTCTCACCCCTCAGGCAATATGTTTCAAAAATCTATTTTTACATTGCCGGGGGCCTTTTTTTATTTTGCTAGTATAACTAAGGAAATGTTTACATATTATATTGTGTAGTTCATTTGCATACTGGTTTTAACAAAACATGATTTAATTCATTTTTTTAACGTTTTATCAACTCATTTCTTTTTATTTAATCCATAGAACATGTACAACCACTCCGGGTCAGGGTACACTTGGAAGTAATGGCGATGAAAGGGTACTCCGTATTTCCTAGAGTTCCAGAATTGAAACTTTACCACTAGATGCAGTTTAATGTTATACCCTGGACACTAAGTTCCTTAGTCACCGCCTTCTAGCACATATATGATAAAAAGGACTCGTCGCCCGAGTTCAAATCATGGATGTGGTAATTGCATTTCACTTAGCGCTATTACCCTTGGGAAAGGTATGAATCCTACTCTCCCTCCAGCTATGGGTAAATAGTAGGGCAGATTGGGCTCTTTAACCTTGGTTAGGCAACCGGTCTAGGAGAAGGAAAACTCTGAATTCAAACCTGCTGAACTCCGCTTAAGAAATTGACCTTGTGTCGCATCCTGCTCGTGCAGAGGGGTTGGTAAATATATCTATGATAAAAAGGGTTGGGTGTTGCCATAAGAGCAATGGGATCAGAACAATCATATAAGGTGCTAAGCCTTGACTTGACCAGCCGATTGAACGAAGGGTCCACTCCGCCCGCTCGTCTTGCCTAATTACGGACCAAAGTGGAGTGTTGCATGTTATGGACACCCGTGATGCATGAGGATGGAATCATGGTGACTCAGCAGGACGGATTGACCCGACGAAGGCCAGACGAAAAAAAAAAAAGCCGATTTTTCTCTTCTCCTGTTTGTGATCCCGGGGGTGGGGGAAGCTACACATCCGCTTCCGCAAACCTGGGACTTCCGTTTTTATTTTAAAATCTAGTTCAGGAGTCATTGGTCGGTCAATGGCTGGCAAAGCAAAACTCATGTAATGACCAGTGTAATAAATGCGTACTCCCGTCGGCATCCCATTGGGGTTACCCAAGCACCGAACAAGAAACTCAGCCCTTGCTCTTTCTAGATGAAGGGGCATGTGCTGTTTTATGAGATGGCCCTCTGGGAGCACGCGTTTTTTTTTTTTTTTTTCATTCATCCGACCAAAAAGCCGAAGCTACTGAGCCCGTTATGTTTCCCAGGTGAGTCTTTAGCGGCAGACCCTTTAAATGGGGATTTTGATGATAGGGATCTGGTCGCAACCGGTGCACATTGGCAATGATGCGGAAGAAACGCTGATAGAAACGTAAAAGGTGTAAATTAAGCTGATTGATGGATTGATAGATTTCTTTCTTTCTTTCTTTCTTTTTTTCTTTCTTTCTCCTTCTTTCTCTGTTTTTTCTTTGTACTGTCTTTGTTCTTTCTTTCTTTCTTTCTTCTTCTTTTTTGCATTCTTTCCTTAACTCTCCGTTTTTTTTATCTGTCTTTTAAAGTATTTCTTTCTTTGTTTCTTTTTCTTTTTCATCTCTCTCTTTTCCTTTTTTCGTTTTTTCATTCTTTTTTTACCCATTCTCTCTTTTTCATTTTTTCATTCTTTCGTTTACCCTTTCTTTGTTTTTTTTCTCGTTTTTTCATTCTTTCTTTTACCCCTTTCTTTTTTTTTTTTTTCGTTTTTTCATTCTTTCTTTTACCCTTTCTTTTTTTTTTTTTCGTTTTTTCATTCTTTCTTTTTTTTTCTTCGTTTTCATTCTTTCTTTTTTTTTTTTTTCGTTTTTTCATTTTTTTTTTTTTTTACCCTTTCTTTCGTTTTTCGTTTTTTCATTCTTTCTTTTACCCTTTCTTTCTTATTTCGTTTTTTCATTCTTTCTTTTACCTTTTATTTTTTCTTTTTCATTTTTTCATTCTTTCGTTTACCCTTTCGTTTTTTTTTTCTCGTTTTTTCTTCTTTCGTTTTTTCATTTTTTTTTCCATTTTTTACCCTTTCTTTCGTTTTCGTTTTTTCGTTTTTTCATTCTTTCTTTTACTTTTTCTTTTTTTTTTCATTCTTTCGTTTACCCTTTCGTTTTTTTTTCTCGTTTTTTTTTTTTTTCATTCTTTCTTTTACCCTTTCTTTTTTTTTTTCTTCGTTTTTTCATTCTTCCTTTTTTTCGTTTTTTTTTTTTTTCACTCTTTCTTTTACACTTTTTTCTTTTTTTTTTTTCGTTTTTTTTTTCATTTTTTTACCCTTTCTTTCTTATTTCGTTTTTTCATTCTTTCTTTTGCCCTTTATTTCTTTTTGGTTTTTTTCATTCTTTCTTTTACCCTTATTTCTTTTTCATTTTTTCATTCTTACTTTTACCCTTTCTTTC
>CM042173.1:5619734-5637234 GCA_023376005.1 Doryteuthis pealeii
GGGTTTGATTATTTGCGCTATCAATGGACAATGATGCGTTCGTGTAACGGTTATCGTCATAGAAAATGGACACGGCGAGACGAGTTCAAATCTTGAAGTTGGTTGCATTTCACACAGTGCTAATATCATTGGAAATGGTCTGAATTCAACTATTATTCCCCCAGCTATGGGTAAATTGTAGGGTAGACAGAGCTTTTTAACCCTGGTTAGACATCCAGTATTTGTAGAAGGAAAACTCATAATTAAAATCTATTAAACCATGTTTAGAAAATTGACCTTGTGTCAAATCTTGCTCGTGCGGAGAGGTCGGTGAACGGGTAGCTTCTATATGATTGTCCCAACCCTATTGCCCTTATGGCAAGACCCAACCCATTTTATTATATATATATATACCAACTCTGCACAGGGCCTTTTAACCTTGGTTAGGCAACCGGTCTAGGAGAAGGAAAATTCTGAATTCAAACCTATTAAACTTAGAGAATTGACCTTGTGTCACATTATGGTCATGCGGAGGAGTTGATATATATATATATATATATATATATATATATATATATATATATATAAACAATACTTCCAGTCTGAATTCAAAGTATTTTGTATTTCTCTCTTGATGAATCTGAATTAAAAACATTTACATCTAAAAACGGACCTAATTATCATTATGCTCTGATAATGATTTTTAATAAATCGAAATATTGTCAATATCAACAATGAAAAAGGATATAAAAATATATTCATTTTAACAACAAAGTGTGTCTTTCATACCATTCTATCTATCTATCTATCTATCTATCTATATATATATATATATATATATTATATATATATATATATATATATATATATAAGTGAATGTTCCTTTGTCATCTAATAAATAGATATGTAAAACCTTTATATATTTATTTTATATATTATATAACAGCTCTATTTTATATTGAGCACTCTACCAATAATACTGCCTTTGGTACACCATTCCAGCAAAAGCTGAAACAGTGACCATCTCACACACACACACTATATATATATATATATATATATATATATATATATATATATATATATGGGAGTAAATATGGAAAATAAATCCGACAATATTAAGAAATTTGAAAAAAAAACAAATGTTCCGAAAATAGGATGAATTTAATTATCGATGTTTAAACATTTCGGTTTCTTTAAACCTTCATCAGGATGTATCTTGGGGTGAAGAAAATGATGGATGTTTTATAGATGACAGGAGATGAAAATGTTTACAAAATCTTTTTTGTTGTGTAACTGTATTTTGTTATAACGCTGATATAAAATACAGTTACACAACAAAAATGATTTTATAAACATTTTCATCTCCCGTCATCTATAAAACATCCATCATTTCTTCACCCAAGATACATCCTGATGAAGGTTTAAAGAAACCGAAATGTTTAAACATCGATAATTAAATTCATCCTATTTTCGGAACATTTGTTTTTTCAAATTTCTTAATATATATATATATATATATATATATATATATATATATATATACGAGTACAAATGTCTTATTTTTAGGGTCTAAGTCTGTGCGCTATCAATGGACAGTCACTAGCCTTGTAAACGTTATCGGAGGATAAAATGGTCACAGCGAGATGAGTTCAAAACCTGGACGAGACTTTTTGCATTTCATATAGCGCAGATAACTATAGAAAAGGTATACACCCAACAATTCTCACACCAGCTATGGGTAAATAGTAGGGCAGACTGGGCTCTTTAACCTTAATTAAGCGACCAGATTAGGAGAGAGATAACTTGCTGTTTCTTAAATAGTCACCCAATTTAGTAATAGAACAGGCTCCTTGCTGCTTAACTTCATTGATCTAGCTGGAACCAGTTCTCTCAATGCCGACTTCTCCGTAAGTCCTCTCGGACCATATGACCTTTAGGCACCCCTTTTTGATCTCGATTAAGAAAGGACGTTTTTCAATTACACCGTCAATATCTGGTTGTTTTAACAGACCATTTTTAGATTTTTCTTTTAATTATAAAGTAAAGTAAGTAAAGTCAACGGGGCGGCCTAGAGTCGGTAACAACCAGTCAGCGAGGGAGTCTATCCCCTTTTCAATAGCACTAGACCAAGGAGATTGTTTTTAGCATCTGAGATGGAGTGCCACAGCTACCATCAGCTCCTTACTTTACCGCACAGATCCCTGTGCTACTCATACGCTGAGTTGGCGGGGACCGGTATCGAACTAGGAACCTTGTGGTTTCTAGCCGAACGCTCTACCGACTGAGCTAACCCGGCCCCTAACCTTAACCCTAACCCTCACCCCTAAACCTAATCCCTAACAAACAACCGGATATTGACGGCGTAAATGAAAAACATGTCCTTTCTGAATCGAGATCAAAAAGGGGTGCCTAAAGGTATTATGGTCCGTCCTCTCTCGACTTTGATGAGCGATGTAGATTACCAGGTCGAGTAATTAAATCTCATATTAAGTTCAAATGAATCTTCGGACCATATCACCTTTAGGCACCCCTTTTTTGATCTCGATTAAGAAAGGACATGTTTTCAATTACACCGTCAATATCCGGTTGTTTTAACAGACCATTTTTAGATTTTTCTTTTAATTATAAAACTAACCCCTAACCCTAACCTCTAAATCTAATCCCTAACAAACAAGCCGGATATTGACGACGTCCAAATGAAAAACATGTCCTTTCTGAATCGAGATCAAAAAGGGGTGCCTAAAGGTCATATGGTCCGAGAGGACTTACGGAGAAGGCATTGAAAGAACGGGTTCCAGCTAGATCAATGAAGTTAAGCAAAGGTAATATGGTCCGTCCTTCTCGACTTTGATGAGCGTTTTGGAGTAGAATGTTTCGAAGTAGTTCTTCGACTTGAACTGCTCGAAGACACTGACGAACTCAGTGCCAATTCTTCTGTAGAATTCTTCTCATTATGGCACAGATCTGCAGAGAATTGATTGTACTCTTTTTGGCGACCCGTGTTTTACATCGGATTTTCGCGTCGGTCCAATTAGATGCAATCAGCACCCAAAGATCATCGTGTGCGCACCGAAGTCAGCGTTCAAGTGTTCCGTCAATGCATGCTGTTCGTTAGAATATTGGACTGTAAGACTGTTAGACTTAAGAGGAGTTTAGCGGGTTTAGAGTTTTCCTTCTCCCAGATTCATATATCTATTATTATACTAAAGCTGAGCGAATCAATGTTTGTCTCCTAAAGCCTTTTTTTACTGTTTAGTTTAATGACACGAAAGTTATACTGAATTATTCCTTACTTTAAGAATTGAATTATGTTTGAAAAAAGTATGTTTTAATTGGTTCTAATTAGTCGTAATTTGCAATTATGTCAAAAACTGACACGTCTCTTACTTCACATTCTGGCTATCACTTTCCCCTCCCTATGTATATTTTGATTACCCCCTCGTTATATATGTTAGTTTCTCAATGATTGTACAGAGAGAGAGAGAGAGAGAGAGAGAGAGAGATGAAAATGTATTTGTATGTTGAATTTTATAAGCAGCTAACCCGTAGCTGAAATAAGTCAACCTTCCTTAAAATCTTACAAAGTGGTTTTAATGTTGTTGTTTTTTTTAATTCTCTGGTCGTATTTATTTATTTAAAAAAAATTAATTCGCTTTGTAAACTCACTTTTCCCTAACCTCAATTATCTAGCCAGAGTCAATGGGTCACACAACGAGTCACGTTTTGTCAAGTATATATATATATATATATATATATATATACTCACTGACACATACGCACACACATATATACACACTTGGTAACCGAAACTAAATCACTACTCAAGTCAATTCCCTTAGTAATTGACGTCATATTCACCTCCATATTTTAACCTCCATTATTTATACTGTTAACCATATCTACATAGTATTTACCGCGTACCCCACTTGTATCAGGCACAAAGTCCCTATTAACGTGGGACCACCCACAAGCCGAAGCTCATGGAGTGGCAGGTGAAAATTGCGTCGCATCGGCATTCCCCCTCAACTCAGGCACTGGGCAATAAACCCAGCCCTGCCCCTTTAAATCGGGCAGGTGTTGCCTAATCGACGCTATTAACTTGTAAAGATCCAGGGCGAAGCACTGGACCCGGTGTTACCATATCTACATAATAATAACATGCATTGTATTTATATATACAACAAAATAACGGTTTACAGTGTCTAATTTGCACTTAGTATTATTGATTTCTAACTAATGAATATAAGCAAAAATCTCTTCAATAAATCTTAAATGAAATCCATTAACAAGAAAAGATAACTGTCATTTTATTCTTTACTTCCTCACTAAATATTTAAATAGAAAAAATAACAATGACAGATGAGAGTGATGGAAGAGTAAGTTTCAATTTTTCGATTATACCCTCCTCTGTTTCAAATCATCTGCATTCTTATTTAGTTTCATTAGCGTTCTAATTTAATACGATATTTCATTACCATATATATATATAATATATATATAAGAAAAATTTGAAAAACACAAGTTCATGAACGAGTGATGTTTATTCGCCTACGATGCAGTGTTTCGATCTGTTTCAGTAGATCTTCATCAGGGCTTTCGTTAGTTTGAGGGATATATAAGAAATCTACGAGCCTCTTTTGCTTTCTGGGTCAGTCTATCTAAAATTGTTGAATGAATCGCGAGCGTTCTTGGATTTCATTTAATAATTTGAAATAGACTGACCGACAAAGCAAAAAGAGTCTAGACTACTCTAGACATCCAGACTACTGCACTGCTGCAATCGGCTAGAATACTCAGAAGAGTTCTGGAGACCTGAGGAGACTTGTTTTCGCTCAGCCTCCAGTGAAATACCATCAGCTAGCACTGATGTGAAAAACTCACAAGAAGGGAAAAATAATAATAATAATAATAATAATAATAATAATAATAATAATAATAATAGCTGTATTTGCGTAATTAGCTTTCCATCGCCTTTTCTTTATTGCTGTTTCGTTTTGTCTGTTTGCAAGCGAAAATGTCCTTGATGTGAAGAGTGAAGAACGCCATCTTTAATTATACACAGCTCATTAGAAAAGGCAAACAAAGGACTACGCATGCGCTAGAGATTTCCTCTTCTCGCCATTCGAACGTGGCTTTGCACTCAATAGGGCTGTTGCTGCTTTATTTTTCTTTCTTTTTTTTTGTGTGGCGGCATTGGAAACGAAGAGAACGGAGAATTATTGTCGGATGCTTACTGCACAAAAGGAGATGATTTTTAATGACCAAAAAAAGAAGCTGTTTATTTAGAAATTAATTAGTGATTTTAAATGGTACGTGCATTTTTATAATAAAAAAAAGCCCGCTCAAACGATGCTTTATCACAACAGTCGAACTTTATTTCTTCATGTTTTTTTTTTTAATGTTTGCTTTTCTTTAACTGATCAGGTGTTAAGAATAATGTTTGTACAGTAATTACCCTGAAAAAAGCCAGTGAAAAATACAAGAAACATATGAGGGCTATTCAATAAATAAAGTGAATTTTGCCTAAGGAGTTGGCAATAAGAAGCATGGTTATTTCCTATAACACCAACCAAAAAAGGGGAACCACTCTGAATGAATTTCATGTTAATTAATCTACCCATTATTTTCCCATTAAACTAACCCTAAACCTAAACCTAAACCTAAACCCTAACCCTAACCCGTCTTCTTTTTTCCTAGTAGATCAATAAATAAATAATTTATAAAATTCATTCAGAGTGGTTCCCCTTTTTTAGGTTGTAGTTATAGGAAATAATCAGAACCACTGTTTACAGTTGTACCTTTTTCAAGGAAATCAATAGTGATGGTTCCTTTTATGTTCCAGATGAGGGTATTTCAATAAATAAGGTGAAATATTGCCTAAGGTTTTGGCAATAGGAAACACTGTTTACAGTTGTACCTTTTACAAGGAAATCAATAGTGATGGGTTCTTTCATGTCCCAGATGAGGGTATTTCAATAAATAAGGTGAAATATTGCCTAAGGTTTTGGCAATAGGAAGCACTGTTTACAGTTGTACCTTTTTCAAGGAAATCAATAGTGATGTTCTTTTCATGTCCAGATGAGGGTCTTTCAATAAATAAGGTGAAATATTGCCTAAGGTGTTGACAATAGGAAGCACTGTTTACAGTTGTACCTTTTACAAGGAAATCAATAGTGATGGTTCTTTCATGTCCCAGATGAGGATTTTCAATAAATAGGTGAAATATTGCTAAGGTATTGAAAATAGGGAGCTTTATACACATTGTGATTTTTTTTTTGTTTTATTTCCTTTACACTGTCCAGAAAGGGAGTAAAATGGGGAAATAGATCCAACAGTATGTAGAAAAATAGAAAAAACACTAAGTGTTCCAAAAGCTGAATTATTTATTCTTGATGGTAATGTCGACATAATAACGTTTCGGTTTATGCAGCCTTCATCAGGATATGTGGTGAAATCTTTGTGTAGGTTTGGTAGGAGACTTGTGGGTTATGAGAAGTCCTGGTCGTATATGTCGAAAAGAGGGGGGGAGGTTATCAGTGTCAGCTAGTGTAGCTTTCCGGGCGTATAATTGACCTGGGGTTGTGTTTTGGGGACGTGGGGTGAGGCTAAGTTGATTGGATTGGTAAAACTGAGAGATAGGGGGAGTTCAATATTCTGGAAGACTTCGTGTTTTTCTATTTTTATACACACTGTCCGGAAAACAGTTTTTTTGTCCCCCCCCTCCCTTGATATCTATGTAGGGTGCATTGAGTATTGGCAGAGTTATATGATTGACCGGGAGTGGAGGGGCACCCGATGGGGTGTGGTTTCCTGCTCTACTTGTTATTCGCAGTTACCATTTCCTTTGGAGACGGCACCGTCTTCCTTATCCAACCAAACATCCAGGCAAAGAATTTTCTAGAATCAATAGAATTTTCCACCCAAATAGAAATAATCCCAAGATCAGGAAAATTCCTCAGCATCATATTTTTTTTTCGGTGTCCACTCTAAAGAAGCTCTCCACCAGTTCTGGCTTGTTGTCAAGGTTGACTATAGATGTAGCAGCTTTTTTTTTCTTTCTTTTTTCTTTGCTGTTACTTTTTTGGTAAGTCAAATACGAGACTAATCCAAAAGTAAGGTCACAACAGTGGGTGGGGTGGGGGGTAGTTGAAGAGATTATGGCCCTTGGTCTAAAGAAGAGGTCCAACTATTCAACAGAATGATTTATGGAATATCACGTAAATGTTGTTTCTTGTTGTGAACATGCATTGAATTATACTTGCCTTGGAATAATTAGAATTTTCGAATGTCCTCCCCATAGGACTGGGAGATAAATGCAACACCTACTTTTAGAATCACGACCTTATTAGAAATACAGGATCATAAAATATGTTTATCAGCATCATTGATAATTTTAACTAGTATTATCCTTCATCTTTCCAATTCTACTTGCTTTGTATTGCAGTGGACTTAGACCGAAACTTCATGTATTGGAAACAAGAATTTAAATCTGAGTGAGTTGTTATAAAAAACAAAAAGCAAGTAGAATTATAAATATAATAATAACCTGGGACCCAGGGAAACTGTTTGTGTGGCAATTGGCAACACTGTTGTGTTTGTTTTCATGTGTCTGTGCCTTACCTTGCACGCCTCGCTACTATACTCAGTCTTGGCCTTGCAGTCGTTTCTGATGGAGCTCTCAATTGACGCTACTGCCAAGGATTTAGTTTGCGCAGTTATTCTGTTTTTGAACGCAAAAGAAAATTAAACTGATTGAAATTCCTCGCCAATTAACGGAAGTGTGTGGTGAGTCGTGCATGGATGTCAAGACGTCCGCAAGTGGAGTAATGAGTTTGCAACGATGACGACATCAACGACATGGCGGTATACGAAAACTGCCACAGAGCTTAGAAAAATTGGAACTTCATCATTAGATGAAATTTAACGTCATACCCGGAACACCCTCAGCCACTGCCTTCTAGAACATATGATAAAAGACAACCCAGAGTAATGTGAAAGAATGAGTTTCCCACGGATATTTATGCTAAGCAGCCCCAGTTGACCGGGGATGGGACAGCGTACAGGGATGAAAATTCATGCCTTTCTCAGGGATATTAATGCCAATAAGCTCCTGGGAACTGAAGACCGTATGGAGCACAAAGATTTTAATTTATGTATTTTTAATGATATTAGGGCTGGTTTAGCTCAGTCAGTAAAGCCTCCGCCTTGGAATCTAAATGATGTTTATTAAGCCTACGTTGCAGTGTTTCGGTCTCTTTCGATAGACCTTCATCGGACTTTCGTTGGTTTAATGAAAAAATAAATTATTAATGAGCCTCTGTTTTTGGTGTGGAGCTGCTTTTGTTGATCTTCAAATGTGAGGAAGAAAAGATATACTTAAAATTTCTGACTAATATCGGCGTCTTAATTTAAACTACGTACATAATTTATCCCGAAAATACTTTGAAACTAATTTTTAAGGAAAAAGCTCTGATGAAGTTCTATCGAAACAGAGCGCAAAAGCCCTGATGAAGGTCAATCGAAACAGACCGAAACACTGCAGCGTTAATGAAACGTGTGTTTATCAATTTTTACAATATCACACACACACACACACACACACACACACACACACACATTATATATATTATATATATATATATATATAAAGATTTTGGGATGTTTGTTTATTTTTAGAAGCATTGTTGGATAAAGTATATAATATTTATATTTTTGCTTGAAGGCAATTACAATGCGCATATGGCATAAAATTCGATAATTATAGAAGATTAAATAATATTGTCAATATTATAATAATTATAGACGATAAATAATATTGTCAATATTATTTATCTTCTATAATTATCGAATTGTAATTGCATTTGTAATTGCCTTCAAGCATATATATATATATATATATATATATATATATATATATATCACCCAATCATAAATGTTTTAAATTTTTCTCAAGAGGAGGCTTGAAAAGGATTCCATTACGCCGATTTAATAATTATTTACTATTTTTGAATATATATATATTTACCAACCCGTCCGCACGAGCAGGATGCGACACAAAGTCAATTTCTTAGGCGGAATTTAACAGGTTTGAATTCTGAGTTTTTCTTCTCCTACACTGGTTACCTAACCATTGTTAAAGAGCCCAGTCTGCCCTGCTATTTACCTATAACTGGAGGGAGAATTGGATTCATACCTTTCCCAAGGATATTAGCGCTATGTGAAATGCAAACAGCTTCGTCTAGGAATTGAACTCGGGTCGACGACTCCATTTCCTACGACTCTAACCATTAGACCACACGCCTCCATATTTTCTGTTCCTATTGTTCATTAGGGACCACATATCTATTTCCAGTTATTCCTACAGGATTATTGAACTATTCTTATTTTTGTATTCACACGATGTAGGGAGAGGCACTTACAATATAATCAATGCATACCCTCAGCAGACTGAGCAGAGATATAAGTCCTACCCAGAATACGAAATTAGTTTTCACTGAGGCCTAGTAAGCATCAAATTTTACAAGGCGAAGTACCTTGACTTACGAGTTAATTCGTTTCAGTTTCCTCGTATATCAAATCTACTTTTCCCGTTGAAATAAACTGAAATGCCATTAATTCGTTCCACCCTTTAAAAAAAAAATCAGATTCTTGTTACATTTTTTGGACCATATGACCTTTAGGCACCCCTTTTGCGATCTCGATTCATAAGGATATTTTTTCATTTACACCGTTAAAATCCTGTTGTTTCTTAGGGGTTAGGGTTAGAGGTTAGTTAACGAATTATGTATTCGGTTTATTTGGTCTATTGTCCTCATCTTCTTTGTTATCTACACAACGTTTCGGCCGATGTAACCTCCGGCCTTCTTCAGGTATTTCTTGTCGGACTTTGGAACCGTCTTGTAGTAATCGCAAACCTTCGCGAATTATGTACTGTACAAATGTAAAGTAGGCGTTGTGACCTCTTGTAAGTATCAACTGGATAGCGAGCGAGTCTATCTCCTTTTCACTGGCGCTGGAAAGGGATATTGGTTTTATACCAAATGTTACGTACTGGCATCAAATCGTATATATGTTATATAGCGGCTTCTTCAAACTCACGCTGCTAAATCGTGTATCTGTATACGTTGCGGGTATATATGGTCACGTGGCGAAGTATGTAATAGCCAGACTTAAGAAACCAGTTAAGGTTATGGTTATTGTTAGGGTTTAGGGCTAGCTTAATGGGAAAATAAATAAATAATTTATCAGTCAAGAGTGGTTCCCCTTTGTTTATGTTAGACTTATAGGAAATAACCCGAATACTTGGTCCTGGCCTTGAGATATAAATAAATAAATAATAGATAAAGAATAAAAATAAAAACTGTGGAACAAGAAAGTAAAGGTCGTGCCAATTGTAATTGGGGCACTTGGAACGGTTCCCAAGGGTTTGGAAGAGAGTCTGGAAGAACTGGAAGAAGAATCGGGACGATCCAAACAACAGCACTGTTAAGATAAGCTAGAATACTCAGAAGAGTCCTGAAGACCGGAGGAGACTTGCTGTCACTCAGCCTCCAGTGAACCACCAGCTTAGGCGGGTGTGAAAAACCAAAATTCTCTGGGACTTTGAGATAAAGACGGATCACCTTATCCCAGCAAGGAGACCAAACCTAGTGTTAATTAACAAAGATGTAAGAACTTGTCAACTGGAGGATTTTGCAGTTTCAGCAGATCACAGGGTAAAGATGAAGGAAAACGAAAAGATGGACAAATACCTGGACCTTGCCAGAGAACTGAAAAAGTTATGGAATATGAAAGTCAAAGTGATACCAGTTGTAGTTGGTGCACTTGGAACAGTCCCAAAAAGCTTGAAAATAAAAGACTGGAAAATATGGAAATCAGAGTATGAATTGAGACCATCCAGAATATTGCACCGCTGCAATCTGCCAGAATACTCAGAAGAGTCCTGGAGATCTTAGGAGACTTGTTGACACTCAGACTCCAGAGAAATACATCAGCTAATGCTGCTGTGAAAAACTAATAATAATAATATAATAATAATAGTAATAATAATAATAATAATAATAATAATAATAATAATAATAAAAGAAGAAGAAGAAGAAGAAGAAGAAGAAGAAGAAGAAGAAGAAACCAGGACTTACTTGGGATATAATTAGTTGAACCACCTCTTTTTACTTGGACACTCCTTGTTAAGCAATATTCCACCAGGTCAGTCTCAGTTGGGTAGCGGCAACGATAGAAATTAATCGTCTGAAAAAGGGAAAAAAAAAAAAAAGAAATCAAATTTACATTTTGAACTAGGCCGTATATATTTGTGTATAGGTCGACTTCCGGAGACCAACTTCTAAGGCAAAACAGTCCTTATGTGCTTTAAGAAATGGAGATCAGAATTGAAGATCAGAATTGAAAGGGATATTTTAAATATAAGTGAACAAATATTACAATCTATACTAGCTATAATATGCACCCTCCGGATGCATGTATTTAAGTTTTAATGTAATGAAATATATTAATTAGAAAAACCAATGAAACTAAATACGAATGTAGATAATATGATTTAAAAACAGAGGGGGTATAATCGAAAAATAGAACAACTTTGAAACTAACTCTTCCATCATTTTCCATCACCCCGTCTTTCATTGCTAAATTTTCCTAAATTAATTATTTTGTTAAATTAGGAATTAAATAATAGAATTACTGCTATCTCTTCTTGTTAATGGATTTCTTTTAATATTTATCTCAGATTTTTGCTCATGTTTACTAAAATAAAATAAAATAATTTTAAAATAAAATAATCTTATTTAGTTTCATTAGCCTTTGTAATTGAATATGATATTCTAATACATTAAAACTTTAATAGGGTGCATATATTTACAAGTCGATTTAAAAGGGTTAAGGATATAACAGCAAAAATTGTAGGGAGGTATACTCGCAGGAAGTATGAAGCTGGTGCGTCGGAGTAGTATTAATAATAATGGTAGGCGTCAGAGTAGTCGGCGTTGTAGTAGGGTTTGTAGTAACAGGCGTTTGTACCACTACATTGTTAAGTATTTATGGTGAACACTAACCAATCAGATTACTGTGAGGGGGGTACCTAGGTATATGCATATTCATTACATAAAAAAGAAGGACTATTGTTGTGGACTAGACTAGCTTACCTTTCGTTGAGAGTAAATGAGCTGGTCAAAGACTATTTCTACACTGTTGTTTTAGAACATCGGGGTGATTACCGAGCCTGCTTTAGAGTGCCTCGACCTCTGGAGCGGCAAAGTAAAATTAAAAGCGTTGATCCGAGGGAGGCTTTCCCCAAGGCAATACCTGCCGCCTTGATTTAAAGGGACAGGACTGGGTTTGTTGCTGAGCACCTGAGGAGCCCCCCCACCCTCGAGGGGGAATGCCGACGGATCAACGCATTTTGTACCTACCACTGATGAGCTTCGGCTTGTGAGTGGGCCCACATAAAATATCTTTTGTGTCACGCCTTCATAAGTGGTATGAGAGGCAAATACCCTGAGTCTGTGAAGATTACGGAACCATTACGCGAACGTCTACCTCGGTGTTTTAGCACTGTTGCGAGTTTACTCTATGTCTGGCGCAAACTGTATTTGGATGTACTAGTATACTGAATACTGTTTGATCCAGTATTTGGATGTACTAGTATACTTAATACTGTTTGATCCAGTATTTGGATGTACTAGTATACTTAATACTGTTTGATCCAGTATTTGGATGTACTAGTATAAACTGAATAATGTTTAATCCAGTATTTGGATGTACTAGTATACTGAATACTGTTTGATCCAGTATTTGGATGTACTAGTATAACTGAATAATGTTTGATCCAGTATTTGGATGTACTAGTATACTGAATACTGTTTGATCCAGTATTTGGATGTACTAGTATACTGAATACTGTTGATCAGTATTTGGATGTACTAGTATACTGTTTATCCAGTATTTGGATGTACTAGTATACTGAATATGTTTGATCCAGTATTTCGATGTACTAGTATAACTGAATAATGTTTGATCCAGTATTTGGATGTACTAGTATACTGAATACTGTTTGATCCAGTATTTGGATGTACTAGTATACTTAATACTGTTTGATCCAGTATTTGGATGTACTAGTATACTGAATAATGTTTGATCCAGTATTTGATGTACTAGTATACTGAATAATGTTTGATCCAGTATTTGGATGTACTAGTATACTTAATACTGTTTGATCCAGTATTTGGATGTACTAGTATATTGAATAATGTTTGATCCAGTAAAAGTAGTGGACCATATGACCTTTAGGCGCCCCCTTTTGCGATCTCGATTCATGGAGACACTTTTCTCATTTACACCGTCAAAATCCGGTTGTTTATTAGGGGTTAGGGTTAGGGGTTAGCGTTAGGGTTAGGGGTTAGGGTTAGTTTTATAATTTACAAAAAAAAACTCTAAAACTCGTTTGGTTACAATTAACCGGATTTTGACGGTGTAAATGGAAAAAATGTCCCCACGAACCGAGATCGCAAAATGGATGCCCAAAGCTCATATGATCCAAAGTGGTGATAGCACTTGACTTCCAGTCCCATTGGATATATATATATATATATATATATATATATATATATAATATATATATATTATCATTTCCATACAGTCCTGTTTGGGTGTTTCATGGCTCAGCAGTGCAGTTAGACAAAGCAGACTGCTTCAAGTCGAGATCCAAACGAGCGATTTATCATCAGTATGAGTTCTCAACCCAGTGCCATATTCACAAAGAAATTTTAAGAAAGGAAATTTACTGATATAAATATATCAGGGCACTAGGGATGCTCTATCCGTTAAGGAGAGCTAGGCAATTTTTGCTTATTAAGCGGACAACAGGGACCTCAACGCATCATTATTGGGAACATAATGTCCCCACGAATCGAGATCGCAAAATGGGTGCCCAAAGCTCATATGGTCCAAAGTGGTGATAGCACTTGACTTCCTGTCCCATTGGGGGAACGCTTATGTTGTTGAAAAAGAAACAATGGATTGATGTTTATTTGATCACTGATTCTGAAAGAAATACTCAAAAAGAAAAACTCAGGGGAATCCATTTGGAAAGAAAAAAAAATTGATTAAAAGATTAAAGACGAGAGATTAAGGATTATCTGTGCTGGTAATCAAATCCGACCCACGCAGAATTGAGACTTAAAAAAAAAATTCAAAAACTAAAGAAAAAAGAAATAAAGGAAAATAAGAATCGGAGAAGGTAAGTGTGTTTCATATCTTGGCTCGGATCTGTACATTTTGGCGGGAAATCAACCTGGTTTATATATACTAGCAAATATATGCACCATCCGGGTGCTAGTATTTAAGTTTTAATATAATAAAATATTATATTAAATTAGAAAGGCTAATGAAACAGAATAAGAATGCAGATAAAAAGATTTGGAACAGGGGGTATGATTAAAAAATAGAACAACTTTGAAACTAACTCTTTCATCATTTTCCGTTACTCCCGTCTTTCGTTGGTAAATTTTCCTAATTTAACTATTTAGTTAAAATAAGAAGTAAAGAATAATATTACAGTTATTTCTTCTTGTTAATGGATTTTTTTAAAAGATTTATCCCCAAGATTTTTGCTCATATTCAAAAAGATAAAAACAAACAATTAGAAATCAATAATACCTAGCATATATTTATTAAAATCAAATTTTTTAAGATCAATATGCAAATTAGCCTTCCCATTCACGCTGTAATCCGCTATTTTGTTGTATATATAAATACAATTGCATGTTATTAGTATGTAAATATGGTCAACAGTCTTAATGATGTAAAACAATTTTATAAATAATTGAGGTTTAAATAAATAAAATCATGGAGAATGTGATGTAAATAACAAAGGGAATTGTGACTTGTATAATAACATAGTTTCGGTTACAGACAGACAAACCACAATCTCCATTATAATAATAATAATAATAATAATATATATATATATATATATATATATATATGTATGTGTGTGTGTGAAGAGAGGAAGTGAATCCGACGGTATGTAGTATATTAAGAAAAATGAAAGAACACAGGTTTAAATGGGTTAAGTGGTGAGTTTATTGGCCGACGCTGCAGTGTTTCGATCTATTAATTAGGTCATCTTCAGGGCATTTGTTGGTATATGGAAGGTAATAAGTAATTCTTTTTATCACAGAATAACGAGAAAAGCTAGTGGTAGTCCTTATTATTCAGTCTGTTTAAAAATATATTTTGAGGTTTGAAAAAATGGGGACGGTTTGAAATATGACGTCAAATATTCTTTTTTATTTTATTTTTATTTTTACGGTGTGAGCATGGGACGGTGTAAGTGTGTGTATCGAAAGGAAACATTGTGCATTTTTTAGGTGAGTGGTTGCGTGTGTGTGTGTGTATAAATCTTTTGCGATAAACGACAGCGGAAATAATATATATATATATATATATATAGCTACATTGGCCATACAACAACAACACTATCCCGCCGTCTTACATACCATCTCTCCGACACAAGCTCCATAAAACAACACTTTATTAAAAAACACCCAGAAAAATCCACCTCCCCCGAAATTAGGAAAATCTTAAACGAAATTACTAAAATTATCTACAAAAATAATAAGAAGAAACGCCTACAGATCCTAGAAGCCATATGCATTAAAAATAAAAAACTAACATTAATAAAATAGCATTTAAAGTCGGAGACAACGTATTAAATATCTTCAATAACTAACACTCACCTAACCCCCCCTCTTAAAAATAATAGACTCTCTGAATTAGATAAAAGCATAGATAATAAAACTAAAATCAACTAAAAACCAAATTACATAACCCCATGAATACGACTGGAGCCACAGTCGAAAGCGCTCGGGAAATAAGTATGAAAAATATGATGAATCAACTCGATCCAGATTCAAAAAGGATAGCCAGAAGACTGGAAAAAATATCCATACAAAAAAATGAAAAAAGAATACTCCGTGGTATTCAATAACACATGTCTTACGAATATATATATATATATATATATATATATATATATATATATATATACCCCTCTGCAGAGGTGCAGTCGGCGCATTCTAACACCCCAGCCTTATATTTTATGTGAATTAGCTGGTTATGAATTTCATATTCATATACCATGGGATGTATAAACAGAATATTATGGGATGCATAAACATAATATTATGGGATGTATAAACAGAATATTATGGGATGTATAAACAGAATATTATGGGATGCATAAACATAATATTATGGGATGTATAAAAGAAATATCCTAAAAGTCAGCGTCCTGAGTATGATGGCAAACTGCGTCTAATAGTGAAGCTCCAGTTTTTGGATTTCTGGTGAGTTTCGAGTACCCGTTCATCGCCATTACTTCCAGGTCCCATCCAGAGATGCTGATAGGTATGCGTCCTGCGTCCTGCGTCACTAACGCAGAAAAAATATAAAAGGACGCAAAAAAAATCGTTTCCATGCGTCTCCAGGGTTTTTTTTTCCCCCCCCCATCATTTCCAGCTAAATGTAAATACATTTCAATATTTTCTTGGAAACGAAATACACTGTATGGGGTACAAGGTAGAGGTTAGACGGCTTTAGTTGTTCTTAGATAAAAACTCTGCAATTTATTAAGAAACTTTAGTTGGGACCCATCAAATTTCTTGGGGACTCTTTCAAATCAAATCGTGCGTCCCAGGACGCACTAGATTAAAAAAGCTATTATCATCACTGCCCATCTATGAGATAAATAGAAAAGAGTTTTTGAAAAAACTGTTAAATGAAAATTGACTTTAAAAAAAGGAATAGTACAAAACGTCTTCGGCATAAAATAACCCAACAAGGGTTGACATGCCGTAAATTCAAACAAACCAAACCCCAAAACAACAATTGTACATAGAGGTGGCAAATTGACAATGACGTCAAAGGAAATAAATTAATGTATTTTCCTTCTTACATATTTGTTATTAGAGCCAAGCAAGGCCTCCCGGGCATTACCTAAGTCTATGTCAGATTGTCGTGGTATCGAAATTCGATCATATATCGATTAAAAATCACAAAATACAATTTCTAATTTCGAAGCATCACGTCGATACATGGAAGCCGGCATCTTGCTAGAGCTGATTCAATGCTTAATTGGTGTTATTTGATAAAGTTCTAAACAATCGCACGTGTGTGATTTGTCAGATTTGAGAGGTCCAGCTGGAAGGGGTTAAGTATTAAATAAATACGATCTTCATACTGACTTGATTTATTTTAACATTTCAAAGTCGAAATTATTATATACACACACACACACACACACACACATATATATATATATATATATATATATATATACATTTTTCTCGATATATAAATATATATATATATGAGAAGTAAACAAACAAACAATGTGTTTGATATGGCTTTTTTTTAGCCGACAATTTTTTGGAGAATATGTGCTTAATTGAAGTCGTACATGATTTTGAAAATTCATTTATTAATAATTAATGAATTAGGCGAGCAT
>CM042173.1:5639734-5642234 GCA_023376005.1 Doryteuthis pealeii
AACTTAATACATAAGCGTTGATAGGTGAAGCGGATGTGTGTAAGTGGTAATGGTGGCTCCATCTAGCTAATCTTGACATTTAAGAAAAACATTTTTTATTTTTTTAGATACGATCAGTTACGATCATGGATTGGACTGGTTCGTAGCATGCGTTTCCTGTTGAAACGTTTGTTTATGACTGGTGAATCTGTAATTTCTACACAGAGAGAATTTCGTGCTCATTTCATGTTATGTCGAAATGATGCTGTTACGGATAGAAATGTATAGCTTGGACACGGTGTAATTGTTGTTTGACTGGTTAATCTGTAATCGGTACACAGAGAGTATTTCGTTCTCATTTCATGTTATGTCGAAATGATGCTATTCCGGATAGAAATTTATGGCTTGGACACTGTGTTTGCTATTTGACTGGTTAATCTGTAATTGATACATAGAGAGCTTTTCATGCTCATTTCATGTTACGTCAGAATTGTGCTGTTACGGATAGAAATTTATGGCTTGGACACGGTGTGTTTGCTGTTTGATTGGGTAATCTGTAATTTATACACAGAGAGCTTTTCATGCTCATTTCATTTTACGACGGAATGATGCTATTCCGGATAGAAAATCAATATTGTTATTAATTGAAATTTCTATCCTGAACAGCATCATTATCACAGTTTCTATTTTTCTTCGGACCATCCTTTGGTTTTGACATGAACAACAATAAAACCATAATAATCAGGTTTCATTTCATTTCTTAGGCTCTGTACTTCTTTTTTTAATCATCGATTTAGAATATTGATACTCTTGTTCCTTTATCTTCCAACCGTTATCATCTTGCCACATCGTCTGGCTAAAAATCAGACCGTCCAAGTAGAAATGCAAAAATGTAAATTCTGATTATCTTGTGTGGCTTATACGCCACCACTTCAGCTAAATAATGGACCATTCCGTTTTTAATATTAAGAAAGAAAGGGGAGAAAAAGGACATGCTACACAGAATAAACATAATAAGAAAGAAGAAAGAAAGAAAGAGAGTCGTGGAAAGATAGATAGAGTGAGTGAGCGTACAAACGCGATTACGCTAATTTGTTTCAATCGAACATAATAAAAAGATGAAAAGAAGGAAAGAAAGAAAAAAGTGTATGTGTGTGTGTGTGGAGAGAAAGAGAGAGAGAGAGAGAGAGAGGAGGAGATGGAGAAGAGAGAGAGAGAGAGAGAGAGAGAGGGTGAGAGAGAGGGAGAGAGAGAGAGAGTTAAATCAAGATTATTATACTTTTTACAAATTGAACTCTTTTAGCAATAGCTCTTAAGTAAACATATCAAGTAAGTAAAGTCGTCGGGGCGGCCTAAAGTCGGTATCAGCCAGTCAGCGAGGGAGTCTATCCCCTTTTCAATAGCGCTAGACCAAGGAGATTGTTTTAGCATCTGAGGTGGAGCGCCACACCTACTATCAGCTCCTTACTTTACCACACAGATCCTTGTACTACTCATACGCTGAGTTGGCGAGGACCGGTATCGAACTAGGAACCTTGTGGTTTCTATCCGAACGCTCTACCGACTGAGAAAACCCGGCCTTTAGATTATCATACTGTGGTATATCCACAGGTCCTGCTAGTTTAGAATATTACTGTTTTGGACTCCTTCAATGATATGAAAAATTTGGCTTTATTTTTTATTTATACTAGCAAATATATGCACCCTCCGGGTGCAAGTATTTAAGTTTTAATATAATAAAATATCATGTTAAATTAGAAAGGCTAATAAAACTGAATAAGAATTCAGATAAAAATATTTGGAACAGAGGGGGTATAATCGAAAAATAGAACAACTTTGAAACTAACTGTTCCACCATTTTCCCTTACTTTCAGTGGTAAATTTCCCTAATTTAACTATTTAGTTAAAATAGGAAGAAAAGAATAAAATTACAGTTATTTCTTTATGTTAATAGATTTCTGTTAAGATTTATCCCCGAGATTTTTGCTCATATTTATTAAGATAAAACCAAACAATTAGAAATCAATAATACTAAGCATATATTTATTAAAATATAATTCTTAAAGATCAATATGCAAATTAGCCTTCCCATCCAGACTGTAAACCGCTATTTCGTTGAATATATAAATATAATTGCATGTTATTAGTATGTAGATATGTTTAACAGTCTTAATGATGTAAAACAATTTTACTAATAATTGAGGTTTAAATAAAAAATAAAATCATGGAGAATGTGTGTAAATAACAAAGAGAATTGTGACTTGTGTAGTTTCGGTTACAGACAGACAAACCCACAATCTCCATTATAATAAGTTTCGTGAAAATAATTAAACAATAAAATTTAAATAGTTACAGTATGGTATTATTTTCTTTTTTCCTTTTTTTTTTTTGGCATTTAATATTTTAAATAAGTGACATTATTCTTTATCTTCAGAGTGTCTCTGCACTTATTTTCTGATACTCCACCTAGGCGGATCAATGCAAGGTCTTTTCTTTACATATGGATTTTAATGGGGCCTCC
>CM042173.1:5647234-5654299 GCA_023376005.1 Doryteuthis pealeii
GTGTATAATGCATCAGTTATTTTATTTCAAAACTTTAATTAAAATCTGTTAATTCCCTGAAGTTTGGTATTTTTTTTTTCAATCGCGAGGGTTAAATTTATTTTGTAAACACGGAGGGTTTAATAAATAAATTACATGTGTAATATTATTGCTTTTTTTTACTGGTACCCGTTACGTTACTACTTTCCGACTTAGACGAAAATTTGACCTTAAATAATCGATTTTATTAATTTTAATTCGTTTTTAAAATGAAAAGTAGACGACAAATTGGGTATTGTTATATTATATATATTTACCAACCCCTCCATACGAGCAGGATGCGACACAAGGTCAATTTCTTAAAAGGGGTTTAACAGGTTTGAATTCAGAGTTTTCCTTCTCCTAGACAGGTTGCTTAACCAATGTTAGACAGTTCAGTCTGCTTTTCTATTTACCCATAGCTGGAGGGAGAATTGAATTCATACCTTTCCCAAGGGTATTAGCGTCATGTGAAATGCCAACAGCTTTACAATAACTAATTCCCAAAAATGTTAATCCCAATTTTGCGTGCATTGTGAAATATTTTTAATTTTTTAAATTTTAATTTTATTTATTTTTTGTAAAATCAGATTCTCAGAAAATGTGTCTTCAAATATTTTCATCAAACCCTGCATTCTATAGCCATTAGTAGTACTAGCAAATATATGCACCCTCCGGGTGCAAGTATTTAAGTTTTGATATAATAAAATATCATAAAATTAGAAAGACTAATGAAACTGACTAAGAATGCAGATAAAAAGATCTGCAACAGAGGGGGTATAATCGAAAAATAGAACAACTTTGAAACTAACCCTTCCATCATTTTCCATTACTCCCCTCTTTCATTGGTATATTTTCCTAATTTAACTATTTAGTTAGAATAGGAAGTAAAGGATAATATTACAGTTATTTCTTCTTGTAAATAAATTTCTTTTAAGATTTATCCACGAGATTGTTGTTTATATTTCTTAAGATAAAACAAAACAATTAGAAAATCAATAATACCAAGCACATATTTATTAAAATAAAATTTTAAATATCAATATGCAAATTAGCCTTCTCGTTCAAACTGTAAACCGCTATTTTCTTGTATATATAAATACAATTGCATGTTATTAGTATGTAGATATGGTCAACAGTATTAATAATGTAAAACAATTTTTATTAATAACTGAAGGTTTAAAAGAATGAAATCATGGAGAATTTGACGTAAATAATTAAGGGAATTGTGACTTGAGTAGTAATAGAGTTTCGGCTACAGACAGAAAAACACACAATCTCCATTATAATAAGATTCTGTTTCAAAATTATGTGATGTAATTTATATTCGAAATTATTCTAAAAATAATGTATATTTATTTGTTTAAAATGTTGCTCATGTCATTATTCTTACTTTATATTTGTGTAGTGTCTGAAATTTATTTAAAATTATAAATAATAAGCCTAATGTATTTACGACAAACATATGTGTATCTATACATAAATAAATAAAATAAGTATGAATAAAATTATATGTGTATATGAGTGTATATATATATATATATATATATATATATATATATATCAAACATTTCTGTGATAGGAATAAAATAATTAAATTTTAACAGAAATATGTTGTTTCTTCCTTTGTAAATTTGTGCTTTATTTTTACACTAACGTATTTTATTATGGGGCATTTGCATGTTTCATCTTTTATTAGCCATACATGTTTTGACAATGCTGTATTGTTTGTATATTTTCTCTTGTTAAAGCTGAGTTTATGGTTATACCACCTATTTTCCAACTCATTTCAATTGCACCGATGCATGACTTTTGCTCATTATTATTATTTTATGTCTTTTGGACAGTGGCCTTGTATATCACATTGGCAATTAAGAACTTTCCTTTCAAAGGGCAGTTAATTCTATTCAGGCAGTTGCATCTGTCATATTAGCTATTGTCATTTTCATTTTCTATTTTAAGATTTTATCTGCAAATATTTCTAGATTGTTCAAACAATAATTCACATGCATATTAAAAAGACAAAAGAAACGTTTGTATATTACCCACGTAATATATAATATATATATATATATATATATATATATATATATATATATATATATGTATATATATATATATATATATATATATATGTGTGTGTGTGTGTGTGTGTGTGTGTGAAGATAGGAGGGTTGGAGTAAAATCCGACAGTATGAGGTGAGGTAAAAGGAAGAGTGAACAAAATGATGGCCCAAACAAGTCCAAGTAGGAGGGAAATATTTCGTCCTTCTGACGCGAAGAACATCTTCAGTCTGACTTTATTCAAAGCAAAATACGTACATTTGTGTTTATAGAAGAGAAAGTGAGTTAGTGGTGGAATTGAGGGGTAGGGAGGTTAGGGAGGATTGAAATGAGAATAACATGATATAAAGCTGGGAAGATGAGAAGAAGAGGTTGCTAGGTGCAGTTAAGAACAATTCAAAAATAAATTAAATAAAGCTAACCTAACCCCGCTCTAGGAATCCCCCCCATATATATATATATATATATATATATATTATATATATATGTGTGTGTGTGTGTGTGTGTGTGTGTGTGTGTGGTGTGTAGTATATTAAGAAAATTGAAAAAAACACTGTTTTAAATAAGTTGAGTGGTAAGTTTATTGGCCGACGCTGCAGTGTTTTCGATCTATTAGATCATCTTCAGGGTATATTGTTGGTATTAATACCAACAAATGCCCCGAAGATGATCTAATTAATAGATCGAAACACTTCAGCGTGGGCCAATAAACTTACCACTCAACTTATTTAAACCTGTGTTTTTTCAATTTTTCTTAATATACTACATACCGTCGGATTCACTTCCTTTTCTTCACACACACACACACACACACACACATATATATATATATATATGGTGGGGGGGCCATTCCTAGCGCCGGGTTAGAGTTAGGGTTAGGTTTATTTTATTTATTTTTGAATTGTTCTTAACTAGTTACGACCTTAGGTCTTCGTCAAGAGGTAACGTTCTACTGAAAAAAAGTATTTTTATAAAATTATAAAAAGTTTTCAAAAGTGTTTTTGATAAAAAACAGAAACGTTTTAAACGTCGACTTTATTTGCAAGTTTTCAAATTTGCTGCTTTCTTAGTTTTCAAATTTTCTGCTTTCTAGTTTTCAAATTTGCTGCTTTCGTAGTTTGCAAATTTGCGCTTTCTTAGTTTACAAATTTGCTGCTTTCTAGTTTACAAATTTGCTGCTTTCTAGTTTACAAATTGCTGCTGCTGCTTTCTTAGTTTACAAATTGCTGCTTTTTTAGTTTACAAATTTGCTGCTTTCTTAGTAAAATTTGCTGCTTTCTTAGTTTACAAATTTGCTGCTTCTTACAAATTTGCTGCTTTCTTAGTTTACAAATTTGCTGCTTTTTTAGTTTAAAATTGCTGCTTTCTTAGTTTAAAAATTTGCTGCTTTCTTAGTTACAAATTTGCTGCTTTTTTAGTTTGCAAATTTGCTGCTTTCTCAGTTTACAAATTTGCTGCTTTCTTAGTTTACAAATTTGCTGCTTTTCTTAGTTTACAAATTTGCCGCTTTCTTAGTTTACAAATTTGCCGCTTTCTTAGTTTACAAATTTGCTGCTTTCTTAGTTTTACAATTTGCTGCTTCTAGTTACAAATTTGCTGCTTTCTTAGTTTGCAAAATTTGCTGCTTTCTTAGTTTACAAATTTGCTGCTTTCTTAGTTTACAAATTGCTGCTTTCTTAGTTTACAAATTTGCTGCTTTCTTAGACTGGATAAAAAATAATTAAAACAAAGTTAAATTCCACTAGGGAAAACTTTAAAAAATTATTTTTAAGTTCGCAATGACCTCTGATTGGCATAAAACGGCGTAAGCTCTTACTATGTACGGGTTTGAGTAATGATGCTTTGTTGAAGTTGAATGTGTGATCGAAGTTTGTTTTATGAGTGAATGGGTCAGTTTTTCTGTCGTTCGTCTTAAGAAATTAAAAGAAAGAAAGTGTTGGATTTTTTGGGATATAGTTATTTACTAAGCTTAGCTTAAATGTGACACAAGACCAGAAGTGTGGGACACCTAGTGAGAAACGAACTCACTAACAATGGTCTGCTAATCTAGCTTGCTAACCATTACACCACATGAGGTGCCCAATTTTTGGGATATAGTTATTTACTAAGCTTAGCTTAGATATGGCACAAGGCCAGAAGTATGGGGCACCAGTGAGAATCGAACTCACTAACAATGGTCTGCAAATCTACCTTGCTAACCATTACACCACATGAGGTGCCCAATTTTTGGGATATAGTTATTTACTAAGCTTAGCTTCAATTTTTGGGATATAAGGCGTGTGCCAGATGACGACTTATAAATATAGACTCGTTGACTACCACGTGACCATCGAAGGCAACCTATTATCCAATCACTGGCAGTGCTGCTGCTGCTGTTGTGTATTTATAATGCCTGATTCTAATCTTAACTCATTCACACTCGGACCATCTAGGACGTCAGACCTAAAGGATACTATCCCACAAGGACTTACTTGTTTACTTTAAGTTCTTTTACAACTGGAACCAAGGATGTGAGCCAGTTACTCAACAGAAAGAAACACGAAAAACGCAAAAATCACAGAATCTCTGAAACACACAAACAAAAAAAAATTATAATCTCCTTTTGATAACCCACCGTGGTTGATATGCCGTAAAACAAAACACAACCACCAACCAACCAAACAAACAAACAAACAAACCAAACATCGCACTGCAGTTGCTATACATGAGGCGTAACTAATTAAGATATTTCAATATTAGCGACCGCATTAACCTCATTTTCTCTCGCCCCTTTTTTTTTTACACGGATACAAGGTATTAGAGCAGCTGTCGAGTGTCGGCATTGTTACCAAGCCAGATTTCCGTCTTGCTCATAAAAGGGTAAATTAGCCAAAACCTATGTTGATTTATCTCACTAATTTGTTGCGCGCCCTTAATAACCCCACCCCATACACCCACCCACCTCCAAAACAGGCGTTGAACTGTCGACATATCATAAACTTAATGATTACTTGACCGAATATTTGAAGTCAATCTATACATGTTATCAGCTTATCCGAGGATCAGTCAATATAATATATATAATATATATATATATATATATATATCTTATTATAATGGAGATTGTGTGTTTTTCTGTCTGTGACCGAACTATATTACTACTCAAGTCACAATTCCCTTAGTTATCTACATCACATTCTCCATGATTTTATTTATATTTAAACCTCAATTATTAATAAAATTGTTTTACATTATTAATACTGTTGACCATATCAACATACTAATAACATGTAATTGTATTTATATATACAACAAAATAGCGGTTTACAGTGTGAACGTGAAGGCTAATTTTAATAAATATATGCTTAGTATTATTGGTTTCTAACTGTTTGGTTTTATTTTATGAATATAAGCAAAAACTCTACAATTAATCTTAAATGAAATCCATTAACAAGAAAGATAACTGTCATTTTATTCTTTACTTCTCTTTTAACTAAATAGTTAAATTAGAAAAAAATAACAATGAAAGACGAGAGTGATGGAAGAGTAAATTTCAGTTGTTCCATTTTTCGATTATATCCCCCTCTGTTTCAAATCTTTTATCTGCATTCTTATTTAGTTTCATTAGCTTTCTCATTTGATATAATATTTATTACATTAAATCTTAAATACTTGCACCCGGAGGGTGCATATATTTGCTAGTATATATATATATATAATAATATATATAGATATGAAAAGTATAGTATATATATATAGATAGATGAGAGGTATCCAAAACTTTGTAGTAAGGGATGATTCAATATGTGATTTCTAAGACACACTGTATTATTATTGTATGATCCGGTAAGTACAAATACAGTGAATCTTTAAATCACTACAGAGAGCTCAATGTATAATACTATTTTTAGATTATATACAGAGCAATATTTATCTTAGAAAGGAAGGAAAAACTCAACACCGTTATTCCATTAATAAATTTATTTCGGCCAAAATTGGGGCCTATATAAATCTAAGTTGATTTAATATAGCTCCCCAAAATCCAGTCTCATCAGATGGAAGATCAAGTTATATATATTATATATATATATATATATTAATATATATATATATATATATATATAAATATATATATATTATTTTCACTCCTTTTGAGTTTTTCACATCAGCGTTAGCTGAATGTATTTCACTGGAGTCTGAGTGACAATAATTCTCCTCGACTCTCCAGAACTCTTCTGAGTATTTGAGCCGATTGCAACAGGGCAGTAGTCTGGATGGTATCAATTCTTCCTCTGATTTCTAGATCCTCCAGTCTTTTTATCCAAGTTTATTGGGACCGTTCCAGATGCACCAACTACAATTGCTATCACTTTCACTATCATGTTCCATGAACTCACGCGCGCTATGTTAGTCAGATATTTAGTTACATGAAATGTATAGTTAAGGAAATAAAAGTTTAAGAAAAATAACACGGTCTTGTGATTAATGGGTGTCTTGGTAACAGGACTGATTGGAAGAAGAAATGAGCAAGTGCGACCGATCACCAAGACGATAGAAGAGATGTTAGAAGAGACCTAGAAGAACTTAAGCTGTCAGAAGAACAGAAGAAGAATAGAAGTAAGAAGTAAGTAATGAGAAGGGTTTACAACACGTGGTATATCCACGGTTCTAATAGTTATTAAATGTTATATTGATAGGGATATATCATTTATGCTATCAAGGGTTATCTGTGCCATTTACAGACAGACCTGTGAGTTGTAGACCAAATATGTTCCGTTCTAATTACCCTACATCGCTTCTGTTAATAATCAACATATGTTCCATTCCAGTAGCGTTTGATTTTGGCAAACAGGAAATAGTCCGAAGATCAGAGAAGTAAGAAATATGTGGTACCACAGGAATGTTGTTTTAGAGGGACCCAAATCTCGTTCAGAGAATGAGGCTCTAGGTATTTTGCGAAAGTTTTTAACCCTAGATTATTGGTCAACGTTTGTTCAACATTTG
>CM042173.1:5654399-5656899 GCA_023376005.1 Doryteuthis pealeii
CGATACGGCATGATTGACCTAAACGGATCTTCCACTTTCTTTAAAGGTTTTCAATCATCATCATCATCATCATCATTATCAAGTTGTCCTTGATAGCACAGATTCCATTCACTCTCTATTCCCCCCTCTCTCTAGAAACAACTGCGGAGATTCAGAACGATAGATAATAGATAGGAGGAGGGACGAAGAGAGAGAGAAAGAGAAAAGAAGAGAGAGAATAAAATAGATAGAAAGAGGAAAGAAGAGAAGAGAAAGAGAGAGAGAAAGAGATAGTATCCCTCTTTCTCTGAGGAGAAGAGAGAGAGGGTGGGTGGAGAAAGAGAAAGCGAGAGAAAAAAGAGAGAGAGAAAGAAAGAGAGAGTCTCCTCTCTCTTTCTCTGAGAGATTGAGAGAGAAAGAGAAAGAAGGAAGAGAGAGACAGGATGAGAAAGAGAAAGATAGATAGAAGAGGGAAGGAGGAGGGAGAGAACAGAGAGAAAGAAAGAGAGAAAGACGAGAGATAGAAAGAGAGAAGAGAGAGGGACAGAGAGTAAGAGAGAAGAAAGACGAGATAGAGGACGAGAGAGAGAGAGAGGGGGCAGATAGAGAGAGAGAGAGAGAGAGAGAAAGAGAGAGTGAGAAGAGAGAAGGGGAGAGAGAGAGAGAGAGAGAGAGAGAGAGGGTAGAGACTCGATTTGTTCTAATCTCGGTAGGTCCTCTAGATCAGTGGTCCTCAATCGGGGCCACATGCCACCCCGGGACAATATAACATTTTTGAAGCGAGATTCGCTTCCGGTTTTTGCCTGCAACAAAAACTGCGTCACTCTTACGTCACACTACGTAAAACGTCATAACATAGAATAAATACACTCAAAATTTAAACATTGCAATGTTAGACAGTCCTCATTGGTTTTTAATCAAGTTTTAATAAATACATACCTGGTATTATCTATCTATAAATAGTTTGTTATTTTAAATATATATTCAAGTTATCAGAACTAAGTTTCCATTTCAATTTTTTAATTTTTTATTCTTTAATAAATTTATTTTATTTTTACTCCTTTAATAAATTTGATGATTTTACTTTACTTATGATACAAACTCTCTGATATTAAATTTTCAACTCCCATCTCCTCAGGCAATATTTATTTTACGACGCCCAGAGGGCGTTTTTTATTTTGCTAGTAATTACTTATATCTGTTAAAATATTATAAACCTGAAGACTTATGAAATAGTAGAAATGGTCACTACTAGAATAGGCTCAGTTCTAATTAGTAATCACCCCCCCCCCAAATTAATCATTTGCTGTATTTTTTTAAGTTAAAAATGTGTGAAAATAAACATTTTTCTTTCTTTCTTTCTTTTTAAGGTCTGAGCCGACATTTTTTTTTTCAGTACAAGAAGTCCTCACCAAACTTCACGATTTAAGCGACTTCCAAAACGAGCTGAGATTGCCCCCCAAAAATCCAATTGCCAACACCGGAAGAAACATTTGCATTGTGGGTAAAATGCAGCTTGCTTCAATTTTAACTCCTTTTAACCCAGTCAAAGGGATGAAGCGGAAAACCGAACGGGAGGATACCAAATTAAAAATGTCTTTAAGACGACTTCAAAGACTTCGCTCGGAGAAAAATAGATTTTTAATAAAGACACCTTCTTAAAAATAGCTTGGCCAAATCAACAGCGAGACGCAGTTGAAGCTCCCATCACGGTATATGGTCAGAGTTGTGGCGAAATTGAAGGGTAGAACTGTGGACGAGCAGATTCCCAACCCCCACGAACAAAACGCGTCCGGATATGTTTGGCCTGTGCGATGTTAGATAAAGCACACCGGGAGAGCGCCCAAAAAAGATGTGACCTGTGTCAGACTTGGACAGAGCAGCATAGTCACGCGTGCACAGAAATATAAATAACCAGATGACCTTTGCGGTCGGCAAGTGCACCCGCTACGTCACATGGGGACACTTACTGCCTCTCGGACTCCCCTGAAAAGCACTAGTTACTCCTGATGTGAGTGTGGCGAGTGATCACTGAAATTGAACTCGCCACCTCCTCGTCGCTGAAATGCTGTTGAAATTCCGCACGAGCAGTGCAGAGTAACCCGGATGTAAACAGTCTCGTCGTGAGGACTGACGCATATTTGAAGTGCTGGTGAATGTCGAAGTTCTGCACGGGCAATGCAGAGTAAGTAGCCCGGATGTACACAGTTACTGTGTATTTAAGGGCCTTCCCTCCCAGACCGACGGAAGAGACAACTGCAGTAGGATTTTGCTGTCGAGAGGAGTAGAACAGAAAACCGTAATTGGATCTTGCTGTTAAGAAGAGAATAGTACTTTTGAGAGATTATTGCAGACTGAAGACTTTGTCAGTTGGGAGAGCATATGCGTCTGACTTGACTGTGCCCCCCACCCGAATTTACTTTTATTCTCGTTAGACTTCAGTTTATTAGTTATTCATTCGTTAAGAGAAATGATCATCTACTAGAAAAAATATGCATCTATCGTTGATAAATAAAATGTT
>CM042173.1:5664399-5694399 GCA_023376005.1 Doryteuthis pealeii
TGTAAACAACAGACGACATATATATATATAATTATATATATATATATATATTATATATATATATATATATATATATATATATATTAATTTTATTTCTAAACACCGACAGTATTAAAAAATCCCGGTTTGATTATTTGTAATCACGCAATGCAAACATTTGCCTGGAGAAAAAAAATATATAAAAAAGACCATAGCATCTGCACCCCCTAAAAAGAATCAGATGGTACTATGAAAATGGCCAAAAGAAAAAAATACTGTAAGAGTTACCGAATTTAAATATACTAAAGAATTCAATACCAAAAATAAAGCTAATAAATGATAATAATAAAGTAAGCGAATGAGTCAGAGAATATCTACCTAGGTTTATCATAACGGATCATCAGGGTAATTCTGACTCCGTTAGAATAAACCTAGGTAGATATTCTCTGACTCATTAGGCTTACTGTATTATATATAAAACTTTCTGTTTATTTTTTTTTTTTTTGGGGGGGGTATTTTCTAAATATTAACTTTTTTTTTTTTTTCTAAATATTAACTTCATACTGTCGGATTCACTTCCATTCACTTTTTTCATTCTGTCTTTTGAAAAAAACAAAAATATCTGGATATCTACATCTCCGGTGACTATCGTAGTTTGCAACGCTGGGATTTTTGAACTTTTTGATACTTTCTTATACATTTTTATACATATTTACATCAAACTCTTTTGTTTTCTTTGTAGACTTCTGATTCATTAAAATAAAATAGAATTTATTTTATTTTATTTTCAAAACAGAATATGCATTTTCAAAATTTTAAAATAAAAAAAATTCCGGCTATGAACTAGAACGTTTCATCTGTACCACTTTCGTCTTATAACGGTCCACTCACACCGTTTCTCCATCATACACACATTGCTCTTGATGAAGACCACTTCAATAAAGGGTCGAAACTGATTTTGTCAGCGAATTTTAACATCATGTGTTTGTTTTTTCTAAATATTAACTTCATACTGTCGGATTCATTTCCATTCACTTTTTTCATAAAACTTTCCCCAGTTTAGATAGATTATATTAGTCTATCTACTTTATTTATCTTGTTGTAGTCGTTATCGTCGGCTTTGCCCCACTAAAATAATAGTTTCTACTTACCCCCTAAAAACATGAAACAGCAAGCCTCTTTATATTTCCTAACATATTTTAATAACCCACTTTATTTTTTATTTAAACAAAAAATTAATAGAAAATCACTATGATGATATTAATAACAAATTAATAAAGGAACCACCAACACAACACACATACGCATAAATTTTATTTTTAAAAATTCAAATATTCCTCATGCTTTGAAAATTAAAATTCCACCTGACTTTGTTCCTTAAATTCTATAGCTATCTTCTCTCCGTTTCAAAATCCGTTCCATGCGACGATGACGTCAACATAACTGTTTTCTCCATCGCGTTAAAACACTTTCTACAAGCGATTTCAAATAAGTTCTTTTTTCGAACATCTCAGAAATTTTCCGTATTTCAACCGATTTTGATTTAAAACAATAAGGATTTACTCTGACAAAGGTCGCTTATTTCTTTATATACTAAAAGATTTCTGTAGTTTTTATATTATTGTTATTTTATTTTGTATTTATAATAATAATAGATAGAATACATGTATGCATGGACAAACTCCTGGCCAAAACCAGTGTCAGTAAAATGAAATAAAATAAATCCTATTTCATCCATTCAACATTTTCTTTCCTTTATTTTTCATTTCAACATAACTTCGGATTCGCTTCCATTTTCAAATATATATATATATATATATATATATATATATATATATATATATATGAAAGTAAGTAAACAAACAATGTGTTTATTTTTTATATGGCCTTTTTAGCCGACAATTTTTGGAGGATATGTGCTTAATTGAAGTCATACCTAATTTTTGAAAATTAATTAGTTAATAATTATTGAATTTAGGCGGGCATATATGTTCATATAAAAGGCTAAACAGGGATTGACATTTTCTCGATTTGTTTAGCCTTACATTTGAACATATATGCCCGCCTAAATTCATTAATTATCAACTAATTAATTTTCAAAAATTAGGTATGACTTCAATTTAGCACATATCCTCCAAATATATATATATATATATACATACATATATATACAAATATCCTCCAATATATATATATTGTGTGTGCGTGTGTGTGTGTGTGTGTGTGTGTGTGTATCACCTTCTCTACCCACCTCTCTTCACCTCTCTCTCCCCCTTCCCCTCTTCTAAAGAATAGATAATTCATTCTTCCCGCAGATTTGTACCTTTCTCATCACAAAGTTTTTTTATTTATTTATTTAATCAAGAACTTTGAACTTTTCACCAGGGAGGAAGCACTTAACGGCTCCGTTTTTGGCACATCCGGATATCTAGCATCACCACTCCTGCATTTGGGGAATTTAATAAGTACATAGGAATTGTTTATTTCTGCGGATGCGATTAAATGAGTATTAAAAGACATTCACTTTTCTTTCTACACTGCTGCAACTACTTGCGTTGCATACCTCTTTATCGACACTAAATATCTATATGTTATAGACTTCTCTTACTTCTTATTCTGGTCTTCTATTCTTCTGGCCGGTATATCTTCTATCATCTATCTTGGTCTGGTCTTGTCGTGGTGTTTCTTGGGGACTTCGGGTCTGGTTTCTGTTGCTAGGGATTTCTTGTTATCAGAAGCCTTGTGTCATTGTTAGCTTTTAGTAATAACACATTCGATTTACGATGATGTTACTTTATTCTAAGTAATAACCACAAGACTTCGATTTACGATGATGTTACTTTATTCGTAGAACCCCAGACCAGACAATCACGCAGTGAGACTCACATCTTGCTAGCTTCGCTTCTAAGTTCTAACTCTAACTGACTGAGTTGCTTACCCCTTAAACCGGAAGGGCCTTCTATTGCCTTCTGTTTCTCACGATCATCCCCAGAACGCAAGGTCAGAGTGAGGCAAACGCTGTCACTCACTCTCAAGGCCATCAGCTGCACTAATATGATTTCTACACTATTGTCATAATCATTAGGTATCTAATGATTATGTATCACTTGTATCTCTAAACTTTGCTATAGTCTGTGATGCATAATGCAACATACAAAAGTAAGGGTTGCATTTCTTAGTACTGTAATCCGAAATGAGCCTGGGTAAAAAGAAAGTGTAACAGTCAACCCAATAATAAAATAAAAAATCTAATCGAAGTTTACGAATATCGTACCGGTAAATTAATTTTTAGTAACAGGTATGTTATGGGACTGTACGTTATATCATGTTCTGATTGTTGCAACTTAATGATAAATAATAATTAAAATAGTAATTGGTAATTTGCTTGAAGCATTGTTAAGTATGTTATAAAATAATAAAATTCGAAGGCAATATATTAGACATATAAAACATCGTTTTGTCTTTATTTTTTACGCATTGTATTGCCTTCGAATTTTATTATTTTAATTAAAATAGTGTTGTTTTATATTACTAGCAAATATATGCNACCCTCCGGGTGCAAGTATTTAAGTTTAATGTAATGAAATATCGTATTAAATTAGAAACGCTAATGAAACTAAATAAGAATGCAGATAAAAAGATTTGAAAAGAGGGAATGATTGAAAAATAGAACAACTGAAATGTACCTTCCATCACTCTTCGTCTTTCATTGTTATTTTTTCTAATTTAGTATTAGTTAAAGAGGAAGTAAAGAATAAAATGACAGTATTTTTTCTTGTTAATGGATTTCATTTAAGATTCATTGAAGAGATTTTTTGCTTATATTCATTAAATAAAACCAAACAGTTAGAAACAATGATACTAAGCAAATATTTATTAAAATTACATTTTTAATATCAATATGCAAATTAGCCTTTCCGTTCACACTGTAAACCGCATTTTGTTGTATATATAAATACAATTGCATGTTATTAGTATGTAGATCCGGCCCACGCCGGGGGTCCAGTGGCTTCGGCCACGATCTTTACGAGTTAATAGCGTCGATCCCAGGGGGCCATCCCCCCAGGCAACACCTGCCCCCTCGATTTAAAGGGCAGGGCTGGGTTTATGCCCAGTGCCTGAGGCGCCCCCTTGAGGGGAATGCCGACGGGATCGACGCAATTTTTGCACCTGCCATTCATGAGCTTCGACTTGGGGTGGTCCCACGTTAATAGGGACTTTGTGCCTGACCGTACAAGTGGGGTACGCGGTAAATATATGTAGATATGGTCTACAGTGGCTTCGGCCTCTGGACCATTGCTATAATTAACAGCGTCGATCCCAGGGGCCATCCCCCAGGCAACACCTGCCCCTTGATTTAAAGGGGCAGGGCTGGGTTTATTGCCCATGCCTGAGCCCCCCCTTGAGAGGGGAATGCTGACGGGATCGACGCAATTTTTCACCTGCCACTCCATGAGCTTCGGTTTGTGGTGGTCCCACGTTAATAGGGATTTGTTGCCTGACCCGTACAAGTGAGGTACGCGTAAATATCATGTGTAGATATGGTCAACAGTGGCTCTGGCCTCTGGACCATTGCATAATTAACGCGTCGATCCCAGGGGGCTATCCCCCAGGCAACACCTGCCCCCTCGATTTAAAGGTCAGGGCTGGGTTTATTGCCCAGTGCCTTAGGCACCCCTTGAGGGGGAATGCCGACGGGATCGACGCAATTTTCACCTGCCACCCCATGAGTCTCGGCTTGTGGGTGGTCCCACATAAATAGGGCCTTTGTGCCTGACCGTACAAGTGGGTACGTGGAAAATATCATGTAGAATATTGTCAACAGTATAAATAATGTAAAACAATTTTATTAATAATTGAGGTTAAAATAAGGATAAATTCATGGTGAATGTGATGTCAATTACTAAGGGAATTGTGACTTGAGTATGATTTAGTTTCGGTTACAGACAGAAAAACACACAATCTCCATTATAATAAGAAGATGTTGAATGGATAGGTCGCACTAATGATTTTGGCGGAACTTTTGGTCTTAAAAAAGATTTAATAAAAGGGCTGTGACAACTGTATAAGAGAAACTACAACTTCTAAGAAGAGCATTCTCCCAGGATCTTTGTTTATAGATGCATTTTTCACGTGACTTGCTCCTCCCCTTTTCTACTTTTTTTTCCTTACAAATTCTTAATATCAATTTGGAATACTTAAATGCAATTATTAAGAATACTAGCAAAATATATGCACACTCCGGGTGCAAGTATTTAAGTTTTAATATAATAAAAATATCATATTAAATTAGAATGGCTAATGAAACTGAATAAGAATGCAGATAAAATGCAGATAAAAAGATTTGGAACCAAATGATTGAAAAATAGAACAACTTTGAAACTAACTCTTCCATCATTTTCCGTTACTCCCGTCTTTCATTTGGTAATTTTCCAATTTAACTATTTAGTTAAAATAGAAGTAAAGAATAATATTACTGTTATTTCTTCTTGTTAATGGATTTCTTTAAGATTTATCTCCAAAATTTTTTTTCTCATATTCATAAAATAAAACCAAACAATTAGAATCAATAATACTAACACATATTATTAGAATCAAATTTTTAATATCAATATGCAAATTAGCCTTCCCATTCACACTGTAACCTGCTATTTTGTTGTATATATAAATACAAATTGCATGTTTTTAGTATGTGAATATGGCCAACAATATCAATAATGTAAAACAATTTTACTAATAATTGAGATTTAATTAAAAATAAAATCATTGAGAATGTTGATGTAAATAAAAAAGGGAACTTGGGACTTGTGTGTAGTAATATAGTTTCGGTGTCCAGACAGATAAACACACAATCTTCATTATAATAAGATATTAACCTTTTTAGAATTTGTTTGGAAAACTTATATTAGAACATATATTAAGTTTCAGCTTATAATATAATGGGTTGTTTCTTTGTTTAATGGCATAATCAGCCTTCAGGGCTATTTAATTTCCTGTGTCTTAAATAGAAAAGTTTTCATAACGATATCGTGGGGTAGGGCACGGGGATCGTTTGCACAAAATAGTTCACATACCCGATGAGTAAACTTAGCAGCTGGGCTAGTGATGCTCAATCCTTGGTATTATTGGTAAGTACAGAAGGGGGCAGATCAAAAGTTAAGATACTAAAAAGTGGACCTCAAACACATTTAACAGTTTTCGTTACCATTTCCGGGGATGGGCAAAAGTAGAGATTTATCCGCCCATAAAAACCCATAAATAAGACACAAGGCAGTTTAAATGGGGGGGGGGGAACAGGAGGTAAACCCCCTCCCCGGCGTTGTAATCTTTCGTTGTTGCCTGCTTTGTTTGTTTGTTTTGTTTTACGGCATATCAACCTCAGTGGATCATTTAATGCGACAAGGTTTTGAAATAGATTCATTCTTAATGGATACTCATTTTTTATAAACACATTTTTTTCGATTAAAACCCATAGATGGCAGCCTAACAGGTACTACCAACTCCGCCTCGAGTGGACCTGGGAGAATGGTTATGAAGGGGTGCTCCAATTCCCCAACCTCCAGAACTGGAACCTCACCATCAGATAGGGTTTAACGTCATTCCCAGTACATGAAGAGCCTCAGCCACCGCCTTCTAGCACATATATGAGATAAAAAGGTCGGGGCTGCCATAAGGACAACAGGACATAAGGACAATCATATAGGTGCTTAGGGCTTGACGTGCCAGCTGATTGATCGGTGGAGGCCTCTCCGACAACCCGTCGTCTAAGTAAGGACCGAAGTGGAGTGTTGCATCACATAGACAGTGCAAACACAGAATTCCGTCATTTAAGCATCACGGGTGCCAACCACGGCCAAGAGGAGTCCCCATTTGGGGCGGGTGGGTCTTACCCCTCTGCAGGGGGGGAAATCGGTCATTCTAAAGCCCCGGTCGATAGGGCTACGTTTCGTGTCCATGTGCAATCACGTATGATAAAAAGAACTCACCCCAATATTCCGCCGTCGGTTTAGGCTTAAAATACACGGATTATCCCTGCAGTGAAAAAGAAAACGAACGTACATATATATATATATATATATATATATATATATATATATATTATATATGTGTTGGTTTGAACTCGAGTGACAATTCTTGTCGTACGATAGTTCTGTTCAATCCTTTCTAGGTGTCTGGCCATCTTTTGGTGTCAGGGTGGAACTGGCTGTAGCAATCCAACAAAGGTGTCTCTACGAGCGCTTTTCGGCATGTCGATCTGCCATCTTCAGGTTGGAAACTGATGTTATGTTTCGTTGGTGTCCCGTTTTTAAAGAAAACGAGCAGTAACGTAGGAATTGGTAGCGGGAATATTATATATATATATATATATATATATATATATATTATATAAGTATAGTAAGTAAGTAAAGTCTACGGGGCGGCCTAAAGTCGGTATCAGCAGTCAGCAGGAGTCTATCCCTTCTCAATAAGCGTAGACCAAGGAGATTGTTTTTTTAGATCTGAGTGGGGCGCCAACTACTCAGCTCTTACTTACGACAGGTCTGTGCTACTCATACGCTGAGTTTGGCGAGACTGTATTCGAACTAGGAACCTTGTGCTTCTAGCCAACGCTCTAACCGATGAGCTAACCGGCCCTTAGATAAAATTATATACTAGAAAATCCGTCACCCTGTTGTTTTTCTTTTTAACATTAATTTATGATCATTTTATCGGAAGTAGTGAAATATTCTAATTAGCATTTCCTGTTTATTTTATCTCCATTATATGGAAAATAGTGAAAAGGGTGTGTTGTGGTTTGCGACACTAAAACTATATTGATGCTCCAGATCTGGAGTGTGACGTACAGCTTTGTTATTACTCCCAGGTCAAACTCTAACCGGAGTGGTAGTATCTGTTAGGTACTATCTATCGGTTAAATATGTAACCGGTAGTGAGGCTTTAGTTCTAGAGCTCTGGAGAGTGTTGGTAGTTCCTTTCATTGCCATTACTCCATATTCTTTTTACCCGAGAGTGATAGTACCTGTTGTTGTATTATCGTCGCTCGAAGAGGAAGCTTCCGGCAAAAAGACAAAGAGAAGAGATAAAAATATGTATTTATAAAAAAAAGGGAAAACGGAAGGGAGGTTTTCCGTCGAAAGGAAGCAGGAGAAGATAAAGAAATATATAACAAATGTCCGTTATAAGATCAAAAGAATAAAAAAAAGCGGTAGGCATATTTAGCGGATGTAAAGACCAGATCAAAAGATAAAGATGCGTAGGCGTATTTATCGATATTAAATGGCAGGAGGATTCTATCGACAGTGAGAGACCCCAGGAGAACAGCCGTAGCATCACCCTCGCCTCTCTCGTCAACCTCGGGCAGTTTCATTTGTGAACCCTGCGCTCTTCGTCATGCCACCGGCATTTTCATTGTTGAAGCTCTCTGGCCCCTCACCAACATTCACCGAAGAAAAATAAAGAACGGGTCCTATTTTGTATATACGTATACTGTGTTTATTGAAGTCGTAGTAGTCGGTATACAACACTGTTAGGGAGTGTGTAGTTCCTTTCATTGCCATTACTCCTATATTCATTTTTTACCCAGAGTCGTAGTAACCTGTTAGGGTCCATCTATGGAACAAAGTTAACCTGTTTAAAAATCATCCGTTATTTGATAAACCGCGTACAAATGACTAAACAAAGAATCGGGAGAGGCCCACTCGATCAATCGGTTCGGTCACGTCAAGCCCTTGCACCTATATTACTGTCCCAACCCTATTGCCCTTATGGCAACCCCAAGCCCTTTTTATCATATGGGTGCTTGAAGGCGGTGGGTGAGGGTCATCTTGTCCTGGGTATGACATTAAAACTCTATCTGATGATGAGGTTTCACTTTTGGAGGTTTGGGAATGTGGAGCACCCTTTATCACCATTGCTTTCAGGCCCACTCTGACTCGGAAGTGGTTAGTACCTGTTATGGTCCCATCTCATGGTTAAATAGAAAAATGTTTATAAACAAAAAATTGATTATCCATTAAGAATGAATTTATTTCAAAACTTTGTCGGCATTAATATGCCTAAAACAAACATAAATACATAAACATAAATAAACAAAAACATAAAATAAACAAAACATAAAGTAAAACAAACATAAAATAACCCTAGACAGGTTGAATTGCCGTTCAATCCAATCAATTGAACCAACATTAATGCGAGAATATAAATTTATCTTCTAGCTTATTCTAGTTTGATAGGTTGGATTTTACGGCATGTCAACCCTTGAAACAATAATAAAACAATAATATTAGGAATCAATAACACCAATTATTTATTAAACACTGTTTTTGTAAAAACCGGTATGCGAAGTATCACGGTCATATACTATGTAAACATTTATTTAACTAGGAATTGTGACGTTGGTGCTGACGTAGTTTCGCCTTACAGACAGACACACAATCTCATTATGATAAATTCAAATAGGCTTGTCATTTTTATTCAATTTTCTATAAGAAGCATATGCGGAAACAAACACTCCAACACACGCCACAACACACACACACACACCACACCACACACACACACACACACATACAATATATATATATATATATATATATAATATATATATATATATTGGAAGTGTTTGGTTCTGCATATGCTTCTCATACAAATTGAATTAAAAATGACCTTGGCCCATTTATATATATATATGTATTATTATATATATATATATATAGTATTATATATATAGAGAGAGAGAGAGGAGAGAGAGATGAGATGAGAGAGAGGAGGAGAAAAGAGAGAGCAGAGAGAGAGAGGGTATATTCCTTCAAGATAAAATTGTTATAACTTTCTTATCTAATAATAGGTTAAACGATTACGTGATAAGAACACAAACGGAATTTAGCGTAGTAAATGAACAAGATAAAAATAATAACCAAAAAAAAAAAAAAAAAAGTAAAACAAAAAAAAGAAAAAATACTGAAATATCAAATTTGAGATTCAAAAGAGCGAAACGCTAAAGCAATCCATAAACGTAAACAAGACATCTCAGTTTTTATTTCACTCAACGCGAAAAAATAAAATGTGTGATGAAAAAGAAGATGACCGCCAAGGACAATAATTCCTACTTTCTTATCTCTATCAGTTGTCTTTTTTCAAAAAATTAATACCGCCCACATTTAATCTAAAAAAAAACAACAAAAAAAACAAATATATATATATATATAATAGTAATATATAATATATATATATATATATATATATATATATATGTATATGTGTGTGTGTGTCGTGTGTGTGTGTTGTGTAAAGAGCATGGCGCAGTGGAACGTGATGGCCATAACCTGTTAAGTTTTCTGACCGCCATCCTTGCCAGTTTAAAAAGAACTTAAAGTAAGTAAGTCCCAGCTATAGAATCCTTTGGTAAGTGATAATCCTGCGTTATGGAATCCTACATAGTGTCAGAGGTCCAGTGATATAATCCTATGTTCCGTCGTCCACGAAGGTTCACAGCATTGTGCGTAGATATAACCAGAACAGCCGGTATAAGTAACAATATCAGCAGCAGAGTACTGCGTGATTGGCCAATAGGTTGTCACATGGTTATCGGCGCGTCTATAAGTAGAAGGTGGGACATCTGGCATATCACAAAAGCCAACAAATATATATATATATATATAATATATATATATATATATATACACACCACACCACACCACACACACACACATATATTATATTATATATATATATATAAACATCTGCATACATATATACATTAATACAAGCGCGGTGTGTGATGAGTCAAAGTCATGGAATTGACACGTCGCCCCGACTTCAAATGCTGGATGTGGTAATTGCATTTCACTTGCGCTAAATTCATTGGGAAAGGTATAAATAGCCTCCAAGCTATGGATAAATAGTAGGTTAGACTGGGCTCTTTAACCTTGGTTAGACAACCGGTCTAGGAGAAGGAAAACTCTGACAACTCTATTGAAACTCCGTTTTAAAAAATTGACCTTATGTCACATCCTGCTCGTGCGGAGGGTTGTTAAACTAAATATATATATATATATATATATATATATACAACTTCTCCCCCTCCCACAAAAAATCACTACTGCATCGTTCGTTAGAACCTCTACCATTCCTACCACCTCCCCCTACCAACTGTTATTACCTCCCACTTCAATTTCTTTACACTACTACTCGTTCTCATTAAAAACGAGACAGGAACATACCATCAGTTTCCTACCTGATGATGACAACTGTATTGCCGAAAGCGCTCGTAATTAAACCTTTTGGTGGTACATGTCACACCAGTTCTACCCTGACACAAAAAGATGGTCGAAAATTAGAAAGATCGAGCAAAAACTCGAACCGACAAGAATTGTCGTACAGTTTAACACAATATAATATAATATATATTATATATATATATATATATATTATATATGTGTGTGTAGTAGTCTGATTTCTTGCCTGAGATAAAACGAATTGTATACCAAAGCCTATTTTGTTTTAAAAAAAAATTCTATTTGCTTTCTCTATAACATAGTCGTATCAAGATTTCTTAAAAAAGTTCCATTTTTCTGTGGTCCTTTAAATAACCCTGAAGGTTGATATGCCATTAAACAAAGAAAGCAAGCGAAACTTTTAACTAGTTATTGTATTTTCTTGTTTTTAGTTGCTTTCAGAACTCTCAATTCCCGCTGCTTTTGTTTCACTGACTGATCATAGTTTCTTTATTCCTCTGATAATTTCACAGATCTACGCCAATTACAGCTGTTCATTGAATATATATATATATACATATATTATATATAATTATGTGTTGTGTGTGTGTGTGTGTGTGTGTGTGTATTTGCGCAGCATTCTTTCATTATACATGTAGAATTAAACAAAGGCACATCTCCTGTTTAACAATTTTTATTTGATCTTTTTCTAATTTTCTGGCAACTTTTTAATGTTGGGTGGAATTGGTGGATAAGTCCACCAAGTTCAGTTCCCGAGTACTGTTCGCACTTCGAAGTGCCATCATCAGGGTGATGTTATTCCAATACGAATCTTATATCAAATATGATATTCATACAGACTTATCCACCATTCCACCAAACATTAAAAAGTTGGCCAGAAAAATTAGAAAAGATAAAAATAAAATTGTTAAACAAGAGATGTGCCTGTTATTTAATTCTATTGTATATATAATATATTAAGTAAGTAAAGTAAAGTGTCGGGGGGCCTAGAAGTGGTATCAGCCAGTAGCGGGGGATCTATCCGCTTTCAACTAAAGCGCTTAGACCAAGGGAGATTGTTTTTGGCGTCTGAGGTGGAGCGCACACCTACCATCAGCTCCTTACTTTACCGACTGAGCAACCAGGCCCATTAAATATATATAGTATATATATATATATATGTGTGTGTGTGTGTGTGTGGTGTGTGTGTGGTGTGTATTTGGCAGCATTCATTCATTTATACATAAGAATTAAACCAAAACAGATGTCTCCTGTTTAACGATTTTATTTTTTATCTTTTCAAGCTTCTGGACAACTTTAAATATTTGGATGGAATTCGTGGATCTGTTCGCATAATATCACTGCCTTCAGCTTCACACATCGATTAATTATACTTTGGAAAAAACCCTGGCAATTCACTGGACTGATGATTGCACATTCCCGAAGTGCCGAAAGTATCGGGATATGAGATTCGGTGACTACATCCACGAAGATTCATTCCAAATATAAGTAAAGGTTGGCCAGAAAGCTTGAAAATTCATCAATAAATCGGTGTAAACAGGAGATATCTGTTTTTTGTTAATTCTTTGACTTATATTATATTTATTAGTATATATATAATATATTATATATATATTAAAAATATAAGTAATATGTATATATGAGGTGAAGTAATTATATAAAGATAATATATATATAATTGAATAGTATATGTGGAAAATATATGATAAAAATACATATATGATAATATAATTATAAATGTATGGTAGTGGTTATTGTCCTATATAGATCTATATATAAAAAAGGGGCGTAGACGCTCTTTACTATAAATTTATTTATTTATTCTGATTATCTAGGGAAAAAGAAGACGGTTGGTTAGGGTTTAGGTCTAGGTTTGGGTTAGGGCTTAGAGTTAGTTTAAATGGGAAAATAAGATAATATTAGGTCAGTTTAAGAGTGGGTTACACTATACTTGTTTATGTTAGACTGATATAGGAGAATAACGTCATATATATTAATTTGAATATATATATATAATTATATGTTTATTTTAGGACTTATAGAAATAAACCTATATATATATATATATTATAATATATATATATTGAAGGATTATGTGCTTAATTGAAGTCATGCCTTAATTTGAGAATTTTGATAGTTAATAATAATAATGAATTGGTAGCTAGTGTAATGGTTAGAATACCCAAGTTTTCACACAGGAGTAACTAGTGCTTTTCAGTGGAGCCCGAAAGGCAGTCAGTGTCCCCATGTGACGTAGCGAGTGCACCTACGACCGACCATCGTGTGCCCCACCTTTCACCTGCCGCAAAGGTCATCTGGTTATTTCTATTACTGTGCACGCGTGACTATGCTGCTCTGTCCAAGTCTGACACAGGTTACCTCTTTTTTGGGCGTTCTTCCAGTGTGCTTTATGTAACATTTTTTGGGTGGTCCTAGTAAGTAAAAAAAATATCTAATTAGAAATATCTCAATAATAATAATAATAATAATAATAATAATAATAATAATAATAAACTTGTCAACTGGTAGATTCTGCAGTTCCAGCAGATCACAGGGTGAAGATAAAAGAAAAAAATATAGACAAATACCTATACCTCGCTAGAGAATTGAAAAAACTGTGGAATATGAGGGTGAAAGTTATACCAATTGTAGTTGGGGCACTAGGAACGGTTCACAAAAGATTGGAAAAGACATTAGAGAAACTGGAAATCAGAGGAAGAATTGAGACCGTCCAGACAACAGCATTGATGAAATCAGCTAGAATACTCAGGAGAGTCCTGGAAGACCTGAGGAGACGTGTTGTCACTCAAATTCCAGTGAAAGACCATCAACTAACGCCCGTGTGAAAAACTCATCGTTTTATAATGGAGACTATATGTCTTTAAACAAAACTACGTCACCAGCGACGTCACGATTCCCTTAGTTATTTACGTCTTATTTTCAATAATTATCAAATAATTATTCTTTAATCTTAACATCTTATTTATCAACGATGGATGCATATTTTTTTCTAGTCGATGATCATTTCTTTTACCGAATGAAGAACTAATAAACTGAAGTCTAACGAGAATAAAAGTAAATTCGGGTGGGGGGGGCACAGTCAAGTCAGACGCATATGCTCTCCCAACTGACAAAGTCTTCAGTCTGCAACAATCTCTCACAAAAGTACTGTTCTCTTCTTAACAGCAAGATCCAAATACGGTTTTCTGTTCCACTCGTCTCGCCAGCAAAATCCTACTGCAGTTGTCTCTTCCTTCAGTCTGGGAGGGCAGGTCCTTAAATACACAGTAACTATGTACATCCGGGCTACTTACTCTGCATTGCCCGTGCAGAACTTCGTCATTCACCAGCACTTCAAATATGCGTCAATCCTCACGACGAGACTGTTTACATCCGGGTTACTCTGCACTGCTCGTGCGGAATTTCAACAGCATTTCAGCGACGAGGAGGTGGCGAGTTCAATTTCAGTGATCACTCGCCACACTCACATCAGGAGTAACTAGTGCTTTTCAGGGGAGTTCGAGAGGCAGTAAGTGTCCCCATGTGACGTAGCGGGTGCACTTGCCGACCGCAAAGGTCATCTGGTTATTTATATTTCTGTGCACGCGTGACTATGCTGCTCTGTCCAAGTCTGAAACAGGTCCCATCTTTTTCGGGCGCTCTCCCGGTGTGCTTTATCTAACATCGCACAGGCCAAACATATCCGGACGCGTTTTGTTCGTGGGGGTTGGGAATCTGCTCGTCCACAGTTCTACCCTTCAATTTCGCTACAACTCTGACCATATACCGTGATGGGAGCTTCAACTGCGTCCCGCAGTTGATTTGGCCAAGCTATTTTTAAGAAGGTGTCTTTATTAAAAATCTATTTTTCTCCGAGCGAAGTCTTTGAAGTCGTCTTAAAGACATTTTTAATTTGGTATCCTCCCGTTCGGTTTTTCACTTCTGGGTTAAAAGGAGTTAAAATTGAAGCAAGCTGCATTTTACCCACAATGCAAATGTTTCTTCCGGTGTTGGCAATTGGATTTTTGGGGGGCAATCTCAGCTCGTTTTGGAAGTCGCTTAAATCGTAAAGTTTGGTGAGGGCTTCTTGTACTGAAAAAAAATGTCGGCTCAGACCTTAAAAAGAAAGAAAGAAAGAAAAATATTTATTTTCACACATTTTTAACTTAAAAAAAAAATACAGCAAATGATTAATTTGGGGGCGGGGATGATTACTAATTAGAACTGATCCTATTCTAGTAGTGACTATTTCTACTATTTCATAAGTCTTCAGGTTTATAATATTTTAACAGATATAAGTAATTACTAGCAAAATAAAAAAAACGCCCTCTGGGCGTCGTAAAATAAATATTGCCTGAGGAGATGGGAGTTGAAAATTTAATATCAGAGAGTTTGTATCATAAGTAAAGTAAAATCATCAAATTTATTAAAGAAGTAAAAAATAAAATAAATTTTAAAGGAGTAAAAAAATAAAGTGAATTTATTAAAGGAGTAAAAAATTAAAAAATTGAAATGGAAACTTAGCTCTGATAACTTGAAATATATATTAAAATAACAAACTATTTATAGATAGATAATACCAGGTATGTATTTATTAAAACTTGATTAAAAAACCAATGAGGACTGTCTAACATTGCATGTTCAAATTTTGAGTGTATTTATTCTATGTTATGACGTTTTACGTAGTGTGACGTAAGAAGTGACGCAGTTTTTGTTACAGGCAAAAACCGGAAGCGAATCTCGCTTCAAAAAATGTTATATTGTCCCCGGGGTGGCATGTGGCCCCCGATTGAGGACCACTGATCTAGAGGACCTACCGAGATTAGAACAAATCGAGAGTCTCTATCCCTCTCTCTCTCTCTCTCTCTCTTTCTCTCTCTCCCCTTCTCTCTTTCTCACTCTCTCTTTTCTCTCTTCTTCTCTCTATCTGCCTCTCTCTCTCTCTATCTCTCTCTTTCTCTCTCTCTTACTCTCTCTCCCTCTCTTCCTCTCTCTTTCTCTCTTATCTTTCTCTCTCTTTCTCTCTTTCTTTCTCTCTTTCTCTCCCTCCCTCCTTCCCTCTATCTATCTATCTTTCTCTTTCTCACTCCTGTCTCTCTCTTTCTCTTCTTTCTTTCTCTTTCTCTCTCAATCTCTCAGAGAAAGAGAGAGAGAGAGAGAGACTCTCTCTTTCTTTCTCTCTCTCTTTTTCTCTCGCTTTCTCTTTCTCCAACCCCCCTCTCTCTCTCTCTCTCTCTTTCTCTCTCTTTTCTCTCTCTCTTTCTCTCTTTCTATCTATTTTTATTTCTCTCTTTCTTTCTCTCTTTCTCTCTCTCTCTCTCTCCCTCCCTCTCTATCTATCTATCTATCTGTTCTAATCTCCGCAGTTGTTTTCTAGAGAGAGGGGGGATAGAGAGTGAATGGAATCTGTGCTATCAAGACAACTTGATAAAATGATGATGATGATGATGATTGAAAACCTTTAAAGAAAGTGGAAGATCCGTTTAGTCAATCATCCTATCGACCTGTAATTGGACCGCTCCTAAAAATACTTCGACCAGTTATAAGAATACTGACCTTAAGTCACATGGGCAAACAAACAACCAATAAAAAAGCAATAAAAATATTTGAAAAAAAAACAACAACAACAACAACAAAAAAGAAAAAAAAAAAGACCGGCCGTCGATTTTCTTTGATTTCTAAGTTTTAGCATCTACGCCAAAAAAAAAAAAAAAAAAAAAGAAAAGAAAAAGAAAAGAAAATAAGAAAGCCCCTCCTCTACAAAAAAAAAAAAAAATAGATAGATAAATAAAAAATAAAAAGATAAAATAAAAATAAAATAAAATAAAAAGATGAAAGGAGCCGACGGAGAAGACGCCATTGCGATATTACGAGCGAATAATTTGACTTCTGCTCGGCGTGTATCGACTTTGGCGGGGCTGGAAATATTTATAGCCAGCCGTGTTTATATCTATTTTGATCTTATTAAAAGTGCTCAAAACGGACGGGGCCCGTTTTTTGGGGGAGATGCTGTATGTAATTCCATTGATGCAGAGGTTATCGCTGCGTTAATCATTAATGTGTTGCTTTTTTAAAATGGTAAAATTATTACAAATTATTGGGTCACATCCTATTTATCAAAAGGGCCCAATTACATGCTACACCCTTTGACGCGCACTTTGCTTCTCTTTAACTAAACGGAAAATACGCCTGGCTGAAACAACTTTTCGTACCCACCCCCATATATATGTATATATATATTATTGTTTGTATTTTTAAGGCAATTACAATGCGTATACGAGCGCGACGTGGAACACCGTACAGCAGCTGTACGGTGTTTCACGTCGCGCTCGTTATTTGCCGAGTTTACTTGTCATAATTATTTTCAATAATTATCGAATTTTATACGATATACGCATTGTAATTGCCTTCAAAAAATATAAACAATAATATACTTTACTTAAAAGCTCCAAAAAGCCAATTTTCTATATTAATATATATATATATATATATATATATATATATATATATATATGAGAAGTAAATACACAAGCGAAGTGTTTTGATATGACTTTTTAGCCGACAATTTTTGGGGGAGAATAAGTCGTACCTAATTTTGAAAGTTAATTAATTAATAATTAATTAATTAGGCGGGCATACCTATTCAAATGTAAGGCTAAACAAATCGAGAAAAATCAATCTCTGTATATACATTTCGGCCTATCAATTCAATTAAGCACATATTACTCCCAAAATATATATATATATATATATATATATATATATATATATATATATATTGTTGGCAACCTTCCGTCTATTTAAGACGATGGGGCAGTGTCATTCTTTTTTGTTTACCTACAGCTACGTGAGTGGCTGAACAGACCGATCTTTGAATGGCAGTCTCTGGTACAGTGGCTGCAAACAAAAGGTGATGCTTTCTGTAGGTGTTGGGGCTGCTGTTGTCTCTCCTTCCTTTTAGCTCTCTTTTCTGTGGCGGCTTCTTTCCTCTCTTTTTCACTATCTTTCATTCCTTGTTTGACGAGGAGGTGCCAGGTCGCACGGTCTTTTGCACAAGCATCCCATGTGTTTATGTCAATGTGACATGTCTTCATGTCTCTCTTGCAGACATCTTTGAAGCGTAGACGTGGTCTCCCAAGCGGTCGGGTGCCCTCCACTAGTTCACTATACAGTAGGTCTTACGTTTCCGTAGCAGTGTCAGTAAATAATCCAAAAGTTCTGAATATATAAACCACCCTGTCGGCTGGGGCGTTAGAATGCACCGACTGCACCTCTCCAGAGGGGTAAGACTCCCCCAATGGGGCCACCTGTTGGCCGTGGGTGGCGACCCGTGATGCTTAAGGATAGAGCCCAGGTGGATGAGCAGTTCATGACATGCAATACTCCACTTTGGCCCTATCTCGGGCTAGACGGGCGGTCGGAGAGGCCCCCTTCGATCAATCGGCTGGTCACGTCAAGCCCTAGCACCTATATGATTGCCCCAACCCTATTGCCCTAATGGCAATCCCCACCCCTTTTTATCATATGGATGCTAGAAGGCGGTGGCTGCGGGTCTACATGTCCTGGGAATGACGTTAAACTCTATCTGATGGTGAGGTTCCAGTTTTGGAGGTTTGGGGAATGTGGAACACACCTTCATCACCATTGCTCCCTGGTCCGCTCTGACCCGGAGTGGTAGTACCTGTTAGGGTCCCATCTATGGATTAAATAGAAAAATGTATTTATAAAAAAATTGTATTATCCATTAAGAATTGATTTATTTCAAAACTTTATCGGCATTAAATGACCCACTGAGGTTGATATGCCGTAAAACAAAACAAACCAAACCAATCAATATATAAAAAAACATAGAGCAGTAATAATATTAGTAATAGTTGTCGAGGAAAAGAAATAAGGGTCTACCATTGTATCGATCCAAATGATTTCATCGGGACCCTACCCTACGCTTAACAAAGTCGATATAATTCCTTAGTTAAACCATAAGAAATTACATCGACTAGTTAACCTAGGGTAGGGTCCTGATGAAATCATTTCAATTTGATTGAAACCATGGTAGACTCTTTATTTTTCCACTAATATTAATATTATTAGTATAATTACTGCTCTATGTTTTTAATATATTGAGCACTTTTGGATTATTTACTGATGCCACCGCAACAGAATAGTTAAAGAGGCAATAGGATACGATATATATATATATATATATATATATATATATATATATATATATATATATATATACAATTGCCGTTTTACCTTTTCTGTTGCAGTGGCAGATTATCCAAAAGTGCTCAACATATTAAAAATATGGAGCAATGATAATAATTTTAATAATATTTGTAGAGGGAAAGAGTTAAGGGTCTACCATGGTTTCAATCCAAATTATTTCATCGGGGCCATATTCTATACTTAACAAAGTCGATGTAATTCCTTTGTTAAACTGATATAAACGTCTTTTCGGATAATAACGATTGAACGAGATGTTAGTTAATAATTTTCATTGAATTGAAACCATGGTTACTGATTTTGATTTTGGTAAAAATAACGTTCAATATATGTGAAATAATAATAGAAAAAAATTGTTATAGATGCAGTGCCACATCGAGATATTGATCTTGCTATGAAAATATCAGAAATCATCAATAACGTAAACTTGGTTAATTTTAGACTTTTTTAATATATTTTTTGGATTCCTTGCGCGAAAATGCTTTTATAAACCAATTTTTAGTTGTAGGGAAGCTCTAGAATTAATTTTACAGTCAAAAATATGTTACAAAAAGTCACCATTTTTCGCCAACCCCACCAAATTTGTAGAGCTAAAAATCGACAAACTCCGCCAATTTTTGGAATTGGAAGCTCAAATTTTGGGGATTGTCTAACATTAGCATAGTCCACAGCTGGAAATATTTCAGAAAAATTAAAGAGAGTGGGTGACAATTTTACCTTTTCTCTGGGTGATTTGACATTAGCGCTATGTGAAATGCAAACAGCTTCGTCCAGGATCAAGGGAATAATTCCACCCTCGATTCATGGCTGGAGAAATCCAAAAATTATAGGATGAATTTGAGATGCCGAGGGATGTTACTTAAACAGCCTGGGGGTCTGGGTAGCCGATTACGCAACGCTTAGTAAAAAAAAAATAAAAAATAGATAAAGTGCATGTATATTAGCGACTTAAATGAAGGCGACTAAGCCTCACCGAGAGAGAGATGGGGGAAACGTCATTATTTATTGTAACAGTTGCGGATACGCAGTTAATTAAAATTCTTTTTATTGTTATGATTGTATCAACAACAGTAAATATGTTGTTCTAATCTTGTGTTTGAATTCGCGAAGGTATTGCATTTCAGAAAACAACAACGCCACAAATCTAACCGGTCCTCCTTTTGTCAAAAGGGAAAAAGCACGTCCAGAAGAAGAAGAACAAATTAGCTATTTCAGTACACAACGGGTCGGGGGGAGGGGCTGGTTTTGTTGGTTTTTTTTTTTTGTTTTTTGGGGGTTTTTTTTGGAGTGGGATTGATTGGTTGTTTTACTGTTAGTTTTCAAAATGAATGAGCTGCTTTGTCTCAGTCAACAGACCTGGGCAGTAAAGCGTAAAAGAAGACACACACAGACAGACAGAGACACACAGACACACACACACAGACACACACACACACGCACACACATAAGCATACAGCAGTCACGTACAAATTAAGAGATACATGCACACACACACACACACGCATACACTTACACATGCGACACGCACATACAAATACACACACACACAGAAGCACACACTCACACACCCACACACACCCACACACACATACACACACACGCACACACATAAGCATACCGCAGTCACGTACAAATTAAGAAAACATGCACACACACACACGCATACACTTACAAATGCGACACGCGCATACACACACACACACACACACACACACACACAGAGGCACACCACCCACACCCACACACACACAGACACACACACATAAGCATACCCACAGTCCCGTACAAATTAAGAGATACATGCACACACACACACGCATACATTTACACATGCGACACGCACATACAAATACACAGACACACACACACACACAGAGGCACACACACACACAGACACACACACACATACATAAGCATACCGCAGTCACGTACAAATTAAGAGATACATGCACACACACACACGCATACACTTACACATGCGACACGCACATACAAATACACACACACACACACACACACATACGCATACCGCAGAACGTACAAATTAAGAGATACATGCACACACACACACATACACACACACACACACACACGAATACACTGACACATGCAACACGCACAGACAAATACACCATACACACATATACACATACACACCCGCATTTCCAAATATAACGATACACGCGTATACTGCACGCATGAATACAGAGATACACATACCACACATACGCATAAATACACACATACATACACATACTGCACGCACGCCCACATACAGAGATACATGCATAAATGCACACATACAACAAGCACGCACACATATAGATGCACTCACAAATGCACATATAAAGCATGCACACACACATACTGCACGTACGCACATATAAAGGGATACACATACATACCGCACGGATGCACACACACACACACACACACACACATACACACACACACACACACACACACACATACCGCGCGCACGTGCAAATAAATGACACACAAGGACAATGACATCCATACTATACATACGCACACATATAGATGCACACACAGGAAGCGCGTGGTGTAATGGATAAAGTCATAGGAAATGGACTCGTCGCCACGAGTTCAAATCCTGGACGTGGTAATTGCATTTCACTTAGCGCTAATATCCTTGGGAAAGGTATGAATCCTAATCTCCCTCTAGCTGTGGGTAAATGGTAGGGCAGACTGGGCTCTTTAACCTTCGTTAGGCAACCGGTTTAGGAGAAAAGACCCTGAACTCAAACCTGTTAAATTCCGCTTAAGAAATTGACCTCGTGCAGAGGGGTTGGGTAATATATATAGATGCACACACATACGCATAAATTGGAACCTCACCATTAGATCCAGTTTAAGAACCTCAGCCACTGCCTTCTAGCACATATATAAAAGGGATTGAGTGTTTGCCATAAGGGCAATAGGGACAATTATATAGGCGCTGGAGCTTGAAGTGACTATCCGATTGATTTGGGGGGAACTTCTCTGACCGCCCATCAAGCCTTAGTAAGTGTCAAATTGGAGTATTGCATGTCATGGACAGCTTAGACCCAGTATTACATCTTTGAGCATCACTGGTCGCTACCAATGGCTAACGAGTGGCCCAATTTGGGTGGGGTGGGGTCTTAGGGCCAGTTTTAGCTTAGTCGGTAGAGCGTCCGACTAGGAGCCACAAGGTTCTAGGTTCGATACCGGCCCTCGCCAATTCAGCGTATGAATAGCACAGGGATCTGTGCGGTAAAGTGAGGAGCTGATGGTAGGCGTTTCAAACGCCAAAACAATCTTCTTGGTCTAGTGCTAATGGAAAGGGGATAGACTCTCTTGTCTGGCTCATACTGACTTTAGACCGCCCGACAACTTTATTACTTTTTACTTACCCCTCTATAGAGATGCAGTCAGTGTATTCTACTGCCCCACCGACTAGGAGATTTTCTTTTCGCCTCTCTCTGTCTCTCTCCGTCTGTCTGTCTGTCTGTCTGTCTCTCTCTATATATATATATATATAATCACGTCTTTACTTTCACCATTTTTCCCTTCACTCTCTCTCTCTCTCTCTCTCTCTCTCTCTCTCTCTCTCTCTCTCTCTCTCTCTCTCTCTCTCTATATATATATATATGTATATATATATATATATTTACCAACCCTTCCCGCACGAGCAGGATGCGACACATGGTCAATTTGTTAAGCGGAGTTCAGCAGGTTTGAATTCAGAGTTTTCCTTCTCCTAGACCGGTTGCCTAACCAAGGTTAAAGAGCCCAGTCTGCCCTACTATTTACCCATAGCATGGAGGAAGAGAAGGATTCATACCTTTCCCAAGGATATTAGCGCTAAATGAAATGCAATTACCACGTCCAGGATTTGAACTCGGGGCGACGAGTCCAATTCCTGTGACTTTAACCATTACACCACGCGCATCCTACTTAGGTATGTATGTATGTATATATATTTATAAAATCACGTCTTTACTTTCACCATTTTTCCCTTCACCTCTCCCCACCTCTCTCTCTCTCTTCTCTCTCTCCTCTCTCTCTCTCTCTCTCTCTCTATACTTCTCTCTCTCTCTGAATCTCTATACTTCACTTACCGCTCTATGCTCTATACTCTCTCTCTCTCTCTCTCTCTCTCTCTCTCTCTCTCTCACTCACTCTCTAAATCTCTATCCTTCTCTTACCACTCTATGCTCTATACACACACTCTCTCTCTCTCTCTCTCTCTCTCTCTCTCTCTCTCTCTCCCTCCTCCCTCTCTGAATCTCTATACTTCTCTTACCACTCTATGCTCTATACACACACTCTCTCTCTCTCTCTCTCTCTCTCTCCCCCTCCCTCTCTGAATCTCTATACTTCTCTTACCACTCTATGCTCTATACACACACACTCTCTCTCTCTCTCTCTCTCTCTCTCTCTCTCTCTAAATCTCTATCTCTTACCGCTCTATGCTCTATACACTCTCTCTCTCTCTCTCTCCCTCCCTCTCTGAATCTTTATACTTCTCTTACCGCTCTATGCTCTATACACTCTCTCTCTCTCTCTCTCCCTCCCTCTCTGAATCTTTATACTTCTCTTACCGCTCTATGCTCTATACACACACACACACACACACACACACACTCTCTCTCTCTCTCTCTCTCTCTCTCTCTCTCTCTCTCCTCTCTCTCTCTCTCTCCTTTTGGTAATCCAAAACCAGATTCCAGGGCCATTAAAGCCTTTCACGACGTTACGGCTTCTGGATCCAACCAGACCGCTTAACAACAAGCGTTGTTATGCCAACAACAACAAAAAAAAAAAAAAAAGTTAATTTTAGATGTCAGGTGACAGTGAGTCGTAAAAAGGACTTTTATGGCAAAACCCCTTCTTTTTTTCTTCTTTCTTCTTTCCATCCGCTACAAAATCTCCCGCTGAATTTTCTTGCTTTCATTTCTTTCTTTCTTTCTTTCTTTCTTTCTCTTTCTCTCTCGTTCCAGTAACATGCGCACTTAAGAGCCGCATCTGGCCCGTCTGCGCATCATCCGTCTGTGCTGCCATTGGTACTCACAAAACGGGGGCGGGAGAAGGTATGCGCACGAGGAGATGCTCATTATCACCGTCCTTTTTGTTTCATGGCGGTGGAGGGGGGAGGGGTTCTATTCTTTTTCTTTCTTTGTATCTGAAAGAGTCTTTTGTTTCTTGTGTAAATTAACTGACATCGCCCCGGCGAAGCAATTGTATCACGCCAATCTCGTGAATGAAAACGAATTCTTTCGGGGCCATCTCTTAGTACTGTTGTTGTTGTTTGTGTTATTATTATTATTATTATTATTATTATTATTATTATTATTCGGGATCCACGTGCTTGTCTACTCATAATAGTATAAGTGACCGGCTTAAATGGGAGAGCAGATTTCGAAAATCAGACAGATGCTCAGTATGAATATATATATGTGAGTGTGATTTAGTATATATATATATATATATATATATGGGAGATTATGTTTTTCTCGATTTGTTTACGCTTTACATTTAAACCGATATGCACGCCTAATTCATTTAGTTATAATTAATTAATTAACAAAATTAGGTATGACTTTAATATATATATATATATATATATATATATATATATATGTACATACACATACATGTATATATATATATATTGTTGTAGTTGGACAAAACACACACACACACACACACACACACACACACACACAATATATATATATATATATATAATATATATATATATATATATATATATATATATAATATATATATAATATATTATATATATATATATATATATATATATATATATATATATATATATATATAGTTTGAATTTTGTATTTTTTTAAATTTATTACATTCTGTTATATTTTCTAAAAATTGAAACCATTTTGGAGACCTTATTATTTTATCAAATATTTATATTTCTCTAGTTGAATCTAAAGCAATCTTTATATATATATATATATATATATATATATATATATATATATATATATATATATATGATAAGTTGTAAACACGGTTTGTTTTGGAATGGCTTTGCCGATAATTTTTGGGAGAATAAGTGCTTAATTGGAGTCGTACCTAATTTTGAAAATTAATTAATTAATAATGAATTAGGCGGGAATACCTATTAAATGTATGGCTAAACAAATCGAGAAAAATCAATCTCTGTATGTGATAGGCCGAAATGTACATACAGAGATTGATTTTTCTCGATTTGTTTAGCCATGCATTTAATAGGTATTCCCGCCTAATTCATTATTAATTAATTAATTTTCAAAATTTAGGTACGACTCCAATTAAGCACTTATTCTCCCAAATATATATATATATATATATATATATACATATATATAATATATATATATATATATATATATATTATATATATATATATATATATTATATATATATATATATATATATATATATATATATATATAAGCTTGTATATTTTATAAGAGTAGGTAATGTCATTCAGCAAGCATATATATATATATATATATATATATATATATATATATATATATGCTCGCTGAATTACATTTCCTACTCGTACAAAACACTTAAAGAAAAAAAAAACGAGATGGGAATTATACAAGTGTGTTGCGTGTTGTCTTGAACAAATCTTGGAAAATTGGTCCCCCATAAAAAAGCAGCTGTACGATCACACTAACCATTCAAGTAAGACGAAGAAGACATGCTAGACATTGCTATAGGAGCAAGGACGAACTCATAAGCGACGTTCTCCTGTGGACATTTACACATGAGACATTACACTATGGGCAAAAAAGCTAGATCAACTAGCTTTATGGAGGGGTAATGGTTAGAGTTGTAGGAAATGGATTCGTCAACCCGAGTTGAAATCCTGGACGAGACTGTTTTTGTTTCACATTGCGTTAATAACCTTAATATTCTCTCTCAAGCTATGGGTAAATAGTTTGGTTTGGTTTGTTTTATTTTACGGCACATCAACCTCAGTGTGTCATTTAATGCCGATAAAGTTTTGAAATAAATCAATTCTTAATGGATAATACAATTTTTTTATAATTACATTTTTCTATTTAACCCATAGATGGGACCCTAACAGGTACTACCACTCCGGGTCAGAGTGGACCAGGGAGCAATGGTGATGAAAGGGTGCTCCACATTCCTCAAACCTCCAGAACTGGAATCTCACCATCAGATAGAGTTTAACGTCATTCCCAGGACATGTAGACCCGCAGTCACCGCCTTATAGCACCTATATGATAAAAAGGGGTTGGGGCTTGCCATAAGGGCAATAGGGTAGGGAAAATCATATAGGTGCTAGGGCTTGACGTGACCAGCCGATTGATCGGAGGGGGCCTCTCCGACCGCCCGTCTAGCCCAAGATAGGGCCAAAGTGGGGTATTGCAAGTCATGAACTGCTCATCCACCTGGGCTCTATCCTTAAGCATCACGGGTCGCCACCCACGGCCAACAGGTGGCCCCATTGGGGGAGTCTTACCCCTCTGCAGAGGTGCAGTCGGTGCATTCTAACGCCACAACCGACAGGGCGGGGGTAAATAGTAGGACATAATGGGCTCTTTAATCATAAAATTAAATACTTATTGATAAGCTTACAAAATTCCTGAAATGAGTGTGACGTAAGCAGTGACGTAGTTTCGGTTACAGACAAATAGAAACCGAATCTCTATTATCATATTTTAATACATAATAAGTATGAACAAAGCAAAAACGTCTTCGGCATAGATAGAATTACACCAATCTAAGAGGGCCATGCATCCTGGTATCATCCGACTCCATTGACTAAAAAGGGGTTTTAAAAAAATCGTCGGGTGGCCTAAAATCGGTATCAGCCAGACAGTGAGGGAGTCTCTCTCATTTTCACTTGCGCTAGACAAAGGAGATTGTTTTTTTTTTAGTGTCTGAGGTGGAGCGCCACACCTACCTACAGCTCCTCACTTCACCGCATAGCTACTCATACGTTAAGGTGGCGAGGGCCGGTATCGAATCCGATTACCTAGTCAAGTGCCCTACCGACTGAATTAAATCTGGGTTTTTTACTCGATGCTCCGAGGCGCTCCCATAAAAGGAAAAGCCGGCCAATCTAAGACAATTTTTACCTGTCGCCCGGAATTCCCCGGGGTACACCTTGTGTTCGTACAATTTTGAATATCAAAAATAACTTCAGGTACTTAAAGCCTTTATCTTTGGAAATGAAGTACCCAAAACTAAATAAGATAGACTTCAATCAAGATTCTGGAATTTTGAATCTATTTAACAGCTGACAGAGAATCTTCCAAGATAAGAAGTTTACTTTTGTGTTATTTAGATCATTACATCATAGCAACAAGCATCTAAGGGTCGGGTTAGCTCAGTCGGTAGAGCGTTCGGTCAGAAACCACGAGGATCCTGGTTCGATAACGGCTCTCGCCAACTAAGCGTATGCGTAGCACAGGTACAGGACCGGTTTAGCTCAGTCGGTAAAACACCCGCCTTAGAATCGCGAATTTTCTGAATTCGATACCGGTCCTCACCAACTCAGCGTATGAGTAGCACTTTATTACATCTCATTACCCAAAGTCTTTTCGCCAATATAAAACCACCCAAGATTCATAAAATAAAGTATTTTCCCCTTTCCAACAATATTCTTCCTAATAAAAACCTAGCTCAGTTGGTAGAGTACTCAGCTAGGAATCGCAAGATTCTGAGTTCGATAACCGTCCCTGCCAACTCAGCGTATGAGTAGTATAGAGTGAGTAATCTGATCTGTGCGGTAAAGTCAGGAGTTGACGGTAGATGTGGCGCCCCACGTCAGCAAAATCAATCTCGTTGGTCTGGTGTGTAGCGCTAGCGAAAAGGAGATAGACTCCCTCGCTATACGGCTGACAGTGAGAGAGAGTTATATCAAGATTTTTTTTCATATAGAAGTATTGCAATAGCCCTCCAGTAAACATATCAAACGTCGTAATAATTAAATTATCATACCGTGATACATCCACAGGTCCTGCTAGTCAAGATTATTATACTTTTTAAATATTGAACTATTTGGCAATAGCTCTTAAGTAAGCATATCAAACGGTGTAATAATTAAATTATCATACTGTGGTATATCCACAGGCCCTGCTTGTAAACATTAAATCATTTGCTCGATTTTGATACTCAATGATATCTCTTTTCTGACTTATAAGTCAGAACATGGAAGCGCATGGTGTAATGGTTAAAGTCATAGGAAATGGACTCGTCGCCCCGAGTTCAAATCCCGGATGTGGTAATTGCATTTCACTTAGTGCTAATACCCTTGGGAAAGGTCTGAATTCTACTCTCCTTCCAGCTATGGATAAATAGCAGGGCAGACTGGGCTCTTTAACCTTGGTTAGGCAACCGATCTAGGAGAAGGAAAACTCTGAATGCAAGCCTGTTGAACTCCGCTTAAGAAATTGACCTTGTGTCACATCCTGCCCGTGCGGAGGGGTTGGTAAATATATATAAGTCAACACATACATAACAAAACAGATGCGACTCCTTTATATATAAATCGAAGTGTTTACCCAGCGACGCCTGGGTTGACAAAGAGGGGGGGATTTAGTCTCGCAGATCCATTATTACTGAATCGGATGAGTTGGATCCTCGCAGGATGCCCCATTAAAATACCTACGTAAAAAGATCTTGCGTTGATTCTGCATCGAGGTACGTTAAAAAAAAATGTGCACACACATTTTGAAAAGAAAATTCAGTGTTCCCTATTTAAAATATTAAACGCAAAAAGAAAGTCCAAGCTGTTACTACTTAATTTTGTTTATTATCTTCACGAATATACATCAAATCTTCATTATTTTTGCTCAAAAAGCAAGATCTGGTGATAGTGAATGAGTATATATTATATATTATATATATATATATATATATAATAGTGCAGTCTCCCAGAAATGAAAATACATACATTGGATTCACCTCAACCACATTGTCACGTCGTCTAACCCTCCATTTAACAGATAATAGCTCCATTTCACAACCCCTAAAATTACATTCATGTCCCCACTCTAATTACCGAAATATCCTAACAGAAAGTACAGACATTCTACACAAAGATAAAATAAACAAAAACTCCAAATACTAGAAGCTCTATACATAAAACAATACAAACCATCCTTAAACAAAATTAATTTCCAATGTAGTACACACATTTTAAAATGCCTATAACACCTTTCTAATCAATTCTTCTCCTTCCAGCCTCCACATTAATATAATTTAAAAAAAAAAATAAAACACATCACACCTGATAATGGCACTTCGAAATGCCGAAAGTATTCGGGATCTAAACTTTGGTGGACTTATCCAGGAATTCGACCCATTGGCCAGAAAACTCGAAAAGATCAAATATAAAATTGTTAAACAGGAGATGTGTCTTTTGTTTAATTCTACACACACACACACACACATATATATATATATATATATATATATATATATATATATATAATTAACATATATATATATATATATATATATATATATATATATATATAATTAACATATAAGGACAGGTATAATTACCAACACA
>CM042173.1:5699399-5719399 GCA_023376005.1 Doryteuthis pealeii
CAATAAAGTACTCTTCTATCTGGATCATCGTCATTAAGAGCAAGGACTAATGTTGGAATGTAACTTTTCCATTTACAACGTCTCATGATGCGATGGAAAGATGATTTTGAAATTCCTACCTCACGACTGGCTCGCCGCACAGACTTTCTTGGACTTCGCTGAAACATTTCAAGTACTCTTTCTCCCTTTGTGGGACTCAGTCGATGTACGTGGTCTTCCGGAATGCTTTTCGGTGACGTTCTGAACAGTTCCAGCAGCTTCAAACTTATCTCTAATTCGAATGATGGTAACTCGTGTTGGTGGTTCTTTTTTAAAGTAAGGTCGTCGTCGGGCCGGCCTAAAGTCGGTATCAGCCAGTCAGCGAGGGAGTCTATTCCCTTTTCAATAGCGCTAGACCAAGGAGATTATATTTTAGCATCTGAGGTGGAGCGCCACACCTACCATCAGCTCCTTACTTTACCGCACAGATCCCTGTGCTACTCATACGCTGAGTTGGCGAGGACCGGTATCGAACTAGGAACCTTGTGATTTCTTTGCATTTCAACTATTTCTCTTTTCTTCAAAGTTTAGTCTGGGTGCCATCATTTGGATCGATCGGTTTAATCTGCAAAAGAAAAAAAACCCAAACATTTTGAGTTATCAGCTGCTAAAAGATGTATACATTTTTTTGACAACCTATATATATATATATATATATGTGTGTGTGTGTGTGTGTGTGTGTAAAAATGAAATAGGAAGTGAATCCGACGGTATGTTGAAAAAATAAATAAAGGAAAGAAAGTATAGAATGGATAATATAGGATATTTTAATCAATTTTACTTACACGTGTTTCGGTCAGGAGTTTATCCATGTGTACATTATTCCAACTTTTATTATTTTTAAATAACCAAATTAAATGAAATAATTTTTTCTATTATTATTATTTCATTTCATTTGGTTATTTAAAAATAATAATAGTTTAAATAATGCCGAATCAAGTCATTTGATGTGTGGTTACTTACAATACGTGCTGTTGCTTAATTAGTCACCCATCTAAGTACCGAACATGGAAGCGCGTAGTGTAATTGTCAGAGTCGTAGGATATAGAGTCGTCGATCCGTAGTTCAAATCCTGGACAAAGCGTAATACCCTACCAACACTCACCCACCCAGTACCCCCCCCACACACACACACATATATATATATATCATCGTCAAGGCGGCCTAATGTCAGTAGCGAAAGAGTCTATCCCTCTTTCACTAGCGCTAGACCAAGGAGATTATTTTAACGTATGAGTTGGAGCGCCACACCTACCATCAGCTCCTCACTTTATCGCACATAAACGCTGATTTGCCGAGGGCCGGTATCGAACCAGGAACCTTGTGATTCCTGGCCCGACGTTCTACCGACTGAGCTAATCCGGCCCTATACATATGAATCAAAGAGAAAGAAGCCGGGGGCTTAGAATATGCCGATTGCATTCCTTTCCTAGGGGTGAAACAGGTGACCTGGATCGGATTGTAAACTAAATCCGGTGGGGAGGCTCCTTTGAGTGTACCCTGGGGAGTGCGAATTCATCTCTACGTTGGCATCACTTCCTAGTTCGCTGTACACCGGAATTGTAATAAGTTTTATGGGTCAAGTAGATATGTTTGAAAATTAGTAGCATTAGGTTGTTCGGTTGGCTGGTTTTACGGTCTGTGGACCTTTGCAATAGTCACTGAAGTTAATTCTTTATATATATATATATATATATTTATATATATATATATATAATATATATATATATTTGTTCTTGTTATTGTTGTTGTTGGCAGCCTTCCGTCTACGAAAGACGATGGAGTAGTATCAAAGATTTTTGTTTTGTTTTTTCTTTGGTTTTTTTAATCTACATAGCCTGGCGGGTTCATATGGAGGATGAGCTGTTGCCCATGCAGCAAATCCCCCCTCTCTACACTGCCGCTTTTATCCACAAGAAAGGTAAGGAACCAATGCAGTTTGGCAACGGTAGTGTCGCAGGAGTTAATGGGTAGCACTGGATTTCAGCATCACACCACCTTAGGGACTCCAGCTCCTGATTTGTTTTCGGGATTTACTCCCCTAGCCTTTCCTTGAAAGGCAGCAGTGGTTCTGTGTCGGACTTTCCTTGACTTAGATGGGTTGCCGACCAAGGCTAAGGAGCCCCTTTTAACCCATTTGGGGATTTATGCGAGTAGTAAGTACCCCAACCCTACAACTATCGGTGTTCCTGAAAATATGTATAATGTGTGCGTGTGCGTGTGTAATTTTATAAAAATTTAAAAATAACACGAGTGTCATTAACGATTGATGTTTCATAAGCCGACGCTGCAGTGTTTCGGTTTGTTTAACAAACCTTCTTTAGGGCCTTCGTTGGTTGAAGGAAAATATATTATTAATGAAAACAAAAGCCTCTGAATTTGGTATGTGGCTGCCTTTGTTGATATTCAAATATGTGGAAAGAAAATACATACTTTAAAACACCGATTGACGTTGGCATATTCATTTAAAACATTTTAATTTATGTAGAATTTTTGTAATGATAATGTCACCTCTCAGCCCTTTTTGTGGTCACTGGTCAGATTGTGCTAATTCATTTAGGGTTGTTTTTTGTTTTGTTTTAATGGCATGTCAACCTTATTTAAAATTATTTAATACCAAAGCCATCCTTGTAATATAATAGTAGTGATATCATTTAACGCATAGACGAGGGGGAGGCAGTTCATTCCTTTCCCAAGATATTCATCTAAAGTGAACATACTTTTGCTAGTTGTGTGATATCATTTAACACATAGATCAGGGGGGAGGTAGTTCATGCCTTTCCCAAAGATATTCATCTAAAAGTGAACATACTTTTGCTAGTTGTGTGATTCATTTAATACATAGATCAGGGAGGAGGTAGTTCATGCCTTTCCAAATATATTCATCTAAAAGTGAACATACTTTTGCTAGTTGTGTGATATCATTTAATACATAGATGAGGGAGGGGGTAGTTCATGCCTTTCCCAAAGATATTCATCTAAGTAAAAGTAAAGTCGACGGGACGGCCTAAAGTCGGTATCAGCCAGTCAGCGAGGGATTCTATCACCTTTTCAATAATTCATCTAAAGGGGAACATAATAGATTACTTTTGCTAGTTGTGTGATATCATTTAACACATAGATTAGGGAGCAGGTAGTTCATGCCTTTCCCAAAGATATTTATCCAAAATGTGGGTGTTGGTATTTAACAAGAGTTCACCTTCTTTTACTAGATGACCTTCTTCCACTAACACCTAAGCGGGTTTCGTGACGGGAACCTCGGGAATTCAGTCCCCGATTTTCGTACTCTACAACCGACACGGCCATTGCCAAACAGCTATTTCCCCCTCTGTCATAACAAAACCGATTGATGTTAATGTCTGACTAGTGCCAGAATGGCTTAGGCCGTGATTAACCGTAAACATAAAAGTTTCAACATAGTTTTTTTTTAGCGCCTTGTCGACTGGTATGCGAGCCATTGACTTATCAGTAACATGACCAATTATAGAGGAAAGAATCCTTTGCAATTAACTTTTTTATGTAACGACCAGATTAACACTGGGCTGAAACCTAATTCGATGATTACGAAGACTAGGTCATAACTCTTGCTCTCTCTTATCTCCTTCTCTCATCGTCTCTCTCATCTCGTCTTGCCTCTCTCTCTCTCTCTGTGTATGTGAGAGAGAGAGATAGATAGATAGAGTGTGTTTGTGTGTGCAGAGGACAGAGAGTAGAGTGGGTGTGTGGGTGTGTGTGGTGTGAGAGAGAGAGAGACAGAGACAGAGACAGAGAGAGAGAGAGAGAGAATGTGTGTGTGTGTGTGAGAGAGAGAGAGAGTAGAGAGAGAGAGAGAGAGAGAGAGAGAGAGGACAGACAGACACAGACAAAGACAGAGAGACAGAGGGACAAGAAGACAGAGGGACAGAGAGGCAGAGACAAAAAGAGAGACAGACAGACGAGTGACAGAGTGACAGAGAGAAAGAGGCGACAGAGAGAACAGAGAGAAGAAAGAGACAGTGAAGAGAAAGAAGAGAGACAGTGACAGAGAGAAAGAAAGCGCGAGACAGAGATAGAGAGAAAGAAAGAAAGACAGACAGAGAAAGAAAGAAGAAAGTGGAGCAGAAGGAGAGAAAGTGGAGAGAGAGGAGAATGACAAAGAAGAGAAACAAGACAGAGTGAACAGAGAGAAATAAAGAGAGAGAGAAGAGAGAGAGAGAGAGAGTCGGACAAACAGACACAGGACAGAGAGACAGGGGGACAAGAGAGACAGACAGACAGAGTGACAGAGTGTCAGAGAGAAAGAAAAGAGAGAGAAAAAGAGAAAGAGAGAAAGACAGAGAGAAAGAAGAGTGAGAGAGAGAAAAAGAGAGAGACAGAGACGAGAAAGAAGAGAGAGATAGAGAAGGAAAGAAAGAAGAAAGAAAGAAAGAAAAAAGCGAGACGGAGAGACAGATAAGAGGATAAAAGTGAGAGAGAGAGCAGAGAGAGAGAGAGAGAGAATGCACAGAGAAAAAGAAAGAGACAGAGTGACAGAGAGAAGAAAAGAGAGAGAACAGACAGAAAGGAGAGAGAAAGAAATAGAGAGACAAGAAGAGTTTAGACAGAAAGAAAGAGAGAGAGAGAGACAGTGAGAAAAAAGGAGAGATAGAGAGAAATGACAAAGATAGAGAGAGACAGAGACAGAAGAGCAAGACAAAGACAGGGAGAAAGAAAGAGTTTATACATAGACGGAAGAGAAAGAAATAGAGGCAAGACTAAGAGAAGAAAGAGAGACAGAGAGAATGAAGAGAGAGAGAGAGAGACGGAGAAGAAAGAGAGAGAGACAAAGAAAGTAAAAAAGAAAGGGGGAAAGAAAGAAAGAAAGTAGAAAAGGGGAAGAAAGAAAAAGAAAGAAAAGAAAGAAAGTAAGAAGAAAGAGGGAAAGAAAAGAAAAAGGAAAGGAAAAAGAAAGAGTAATGAAAGAAAGAGGGAAAGAAAGAGAAAGAAGAAAAAGAACAAAAGAGAAACACAGAAACGAAAGAATAGAAAGAAAGAAGAAGAAAGAAAGTAGACAGAGAGAAAGACAAGAAGAGACAGAGATAGAACGAAAGAAAGAGACAGAGATAGAAAGAAAGAAGAGAAAGAGACACAACAGAGAGAGAGAGGAGAGAGAGAGGGGGGAAAGGAGAGAGAGAGGGGGAGACTGAAGCAGATATGGGGAAGGAAAACGGATGTCTGTAAATAACAAGTGTTCGCGTGTTTATGTCGAACTCTTAATTCTTTCCAGCGTGACACGGCAACTTAATCCTCAGTATGAAGGAATGTTTGCTTTTTGTGTCTTTTTGTTTATTTCTAGAGAGAAGCGGGTAATAAGAAATACTGATCACTTTTTTTCTTTTGTTTCTTTCTCTTTGTTTCTTTCTCTTTTTTCTTGCTTTTTTCCCTTTCCTTCTTTTTCTTTGCTTTTTCCTCTTTTCTACATTTCTTTCTCTCTTTCTCTTTTTCTTTCTCTTACTTTTTCTTTCTTCTTTTTTTTCCTTTGTTTTTCTTCTTATGCATTGTCCAAACGAGTAATACAAGGAGAAACATACATCGTTGTCCCTTTCTTTAACAGAATCAAAATCAATGCTTGGATTACGCAACATGAAAGTAGATTAGAGACGCAGACTTTACTACATATTTATTTTCAAATACTTTTTAATACTTGTGATTCCATTTAACACATCAGTGTCGGAATATTTTACCAATATCAATAAAATCCTTTTTTCTTATGTTTTCCAACACACAGTACACACGCACACACACACATATATTATATATTCCCTCCCTTATCACAATCTGTGCCCCCTCCCAAAAATCCTACTTGCAATCGTTCGGTATTCAACCACTCATTCCGTACACTCCCCTACCAATTGGTTATTACCTCCGACTTCAATTCTTGGCTACTATTCGTTTCTCCTTAAAAACGAGACTCGGAAACATGCCATATTTCTACCTGTGATGGCAAACTGTATTGCCCAGTTCCACCCCGACACCAAAAAAGATGGCCCGAAATTAGAAAGGATCAACGCAAAACTCGTCGACAAGAATTGCTCTGTACGTTCAACAAATTATAATATATATAATATATATTTAATTATATAATAATATTTCTGGGTAGTTAGGATTTTTCCAATGTGTGGTTTAACCAAGCTGGTGCGGTAAACGTAAATGAGAGTGGACTGGACAGCAGCTGCAAAATATTCAATAAATGAAGGAATAAAACTTTAAATTTGCTTTCATTACATAATTTATTTCACCGCATATACTGCAGCATCTTCAGGTAAATGCATAACCTCGATCCCTCATTAAAATATCTCGGACCGCCCTTAACCACCATCCGACAATAAGACATTACCCGCCCATAAATTGAAGATTCAAACATCGTTACTTGGAAAACTTTAAGTTAATGACCCATAGTTTGCTTTTACCTGATGCTGCTGCAGTAAGCGGTTTGAAATAAATTATTGTAATGAAACAATTTAAAAGGTTTTTTCCTCATTTATTGAACACACACACACACACACACCACACATTACACCAGTCAACACACACACATATATATTTATTATATATATATATACTATATTATATATGCTTGTATTTTAGGGGGTCCCGTATGCTTCTTTTCGGTATATATTTGGGCGTTTATTACGAAGCATCTAAAAATAATGAAGGCCTCGATGTTATGGAGTATTGGATTCACTTTTTTTTTCATTATTATTTTTTATTCATAAATTTTCGGGTTCGTTAGATACCTTTTATTTCAAATGATTGTTGTCCTGTTCAACCAGATCTTTTGTCTCTGTTGTTATTGACAGCGGCAGCGTCTGTGAAATATTTATAATAACGGAAAATTCCTATTATATTATATATATATATATATATATATATATATATATATGAGTCAGACTCATTAGATTTATCTTTAATTTGCTCTACTTAGGTATTGAGCACTTTTTACTTATTAGCTATCTCCTAGCGGTTATTATGAATATATATATATATTCTTATATACATATATATACATATAAATTGTTTTTCTTTTGGCCAAATACTGTACCTATAGATTATTTTTGTTGGTACGACTATTTTTCATCCCGGTTGATGTTTGGTAGTATTTTTTACAATCAAACTATTTGCTGTTTTTTTTATAAAAAAAGAAAAGACCAAGATGATCGTACCAACAAAAAATAATCTATTGTACATATATTTGGCCAAAGAAAAAACAATTTATATGCATATATTATATATATAAGATATATATATTCATACAAAACCGCCAGGAGACTAAAGCTATAAAGTAAAAAGTGCTCAATTCTAAATAGAGCAAATAATAAAGATAAATCTAATGAGTCAGACGAACCTACTAAAAGTTTCACTTAATGCTCTTCAGGGCTAAGATCTTAGCCATGAAGAGCATTAAGCGAAACTTTTAGTAGGTTCTTCTGATCATTAGATTCATCTTTATATATATATATATATATATATATATATATATATATAATGAAAATTGTATTCATGGTTATTTTTGCTTCGGTAGAATGTCTTACCATGTTATTAGTTCTCATGAATAGCCACCTCCTCGATGTATACCACTGACAGAATGTAATAATGGCGAACATCTTTTGAAACTTATCTTTTCTTTTCTAACACTATTCTTCTCGTCTTTCTTTTTAAGTAAATTCATTCCTTTTCGCTGTTTTGTTTTTCCAGACCCCAATCCACTGCACCACTTAGTCACGAACAATTTAGCCGTGTCTTTGAACAGCGTCTCCGGATTTTCATTTTTCTTTTCATACCAATTCCTTTATTCTCGTTCCGTCGCATTGTCTTTCTCTGTTACCGAAAGACTCGTCCACATTTAGAAACATTTTTTTTCACCTTCATCTTTCTAACACTGTCTCTGTCTTCTCTCTCTCTCTCTCTCTCTCTCTCTCTCTCTCTCTCTCTTCTCTCTCTCCCCACACACACACACACAAGCGAGCACGCTCCAGCTTTAGCTACCCCAGCGTCTTCTTCTCTCCTCCAAATATCTAAACCCTCGATGTCTATTCGTTTCTTCATCTTATTATAATAGAGATTCGGTGTCTACGTCTTCTCCTCTTCTCTCTCTCTCTCTCTCTCTCTCTCTCTCCTCTCACACACACCACACACAACACACACACACACACAAACACACACACACACACACGAGCGAGCACGCTCCATCTTTTAGCTACCCCAGCGTCTATTCTTCCCTCCTCCAAATATCTAAACCCTCGATGTCTATTAGTTTCTTCATCTTATTATAATAGAGATTCGGTGTCTGCATCTGTAAGAAAAAACTACATCACTGCTTACGTCACAATAGCTAAGTAAATTCGACGGAGTGTCCTGTTGGTCGGTATCAGCCAGACAACGAGGGAGTCTATCCCCTTTTCACAGCTTTGAGCAGGGAGATTGTTTTAGCGTCTGAAATGGAGCGTCACACCTGAGACCAGCTCCCTACTTTACCGCACATGTCCCTGTGCTACTCATACGCTGAGTTGGCGAGGGCCGATATCGAACCAGGAACCTTGCTGTTCCTTTCGGAGGCTCTAGCGACTAGGCTAAACCGGTCCTATACCCACTGGAATTGCGTAAGTTTGTCAATGAGTATTTAATTTATAGTCAAAATCCTTAATACATGGAATAAATATTATTTATTAACGATGTCTCAATGAAAATCTGAGTTAGAGTTGCTTCAAACAGCCGTGTTGTTAGTTATTTACTTTGCATGCCACGTATGCGGGTATGACACAGGTCGTTTAATGTGGGACCACTCACGAACCGAGGCAATGGGATGGCAGGTGCAAAAATGCGTAGATCCCGTCTGCATTCCCAGTCAAGCGGGCGCCTCAGGCACTGAGCAATAAACCCAGCCCTGCCTCTTAAAATCTTCAAGAGGGGCAGCTATGACCTCTGGATTACGCCGTTAATTTCATCAATAGTCAAGTGGCCGAAGCCACCGGACGACAGGCACGAAGGACCGGCGTTATTAAGGTAGTTGCCTCTCACACCACTTATGAGGGCGTGACACAAGGACATTTTTATGCGGGCCCACTCACAAGCCGAAGCTCATGGGTGGTAAGCACAAAAAAATGCGTCGATCCTGTCGGCATTCCCCTCGCAGAAGGGTGCCTCAGGCGCTGGCAATAAACCAGCCCTGCCCTTTAAATCGAGGGGCAGGTATTGCCTGGAGGATAGCCCCCTGGGATCGGCGCTGTTAATTTCATCAATAGACACAGGCCACGAAGACCGGCGTTATTAATACATTTAAAATACTGAAATATGTGTCATATATCTATAAGAAATAAAGATTTACATAGTATATGGTGTGAATATTTTGCATAATGATTTTAACAAAACTGGTTTAATAAACGATTATTTGCTGTTACTGGTTTCAAATACTATCATGTTATACTCAAACGTATTAAAAGCAACCGCATATATGATTGTATATAGAAATCAATTAAAATAACATTAAAATAAGTGATTTTTGAAAAATTAATTAGTTGATAATTAATGAATTAAGCGAGCGTATCTGTTCAAATGTAAAGCGTAAACAATCGAGAAAAAGTAATCTCTATATGTACATTTCGGCATATTATGCCTAATCAGCAGAGTTATAGACAGGAACTGCTCCGTGTGTGATTTCGAACCGTAACTGCCAGGCTGACAGGCGGGGACTCTAACCATTACACTAGCTATTTTTCCCAGTTTCTCGTTTGTTTTTAACTGAGATATACTATCATTTTGGTCACTTACTACACGACAGTATGAAAGTAAACAAACAATCTGTTTGAGATGGTGATAGCCGACAATTTTTGGGAGAATATGTGCTTAATTGAAGTCATATCTAATTTATTAGTTGATAATTAATGAATTAGGCGAGCGTATCTGTTCAAATGTAAAGCGTAAACAAATCGAGAAAAAGTCAATCTCTATAAGCACATTTCGGCAGTATTATGCCTCAACAGCAGACTTATAGACAGGAACTGCTCTTGGTGTGATTCGAACCTTAACTGCCAGGCTGCCAGGCGGGTATTCTAACCATTAGACTAGCTGGTTTTCCCAAATTAAAATAAGTGTAATATTTTTATATTCGTTCTTATAAGGTTTTGTTAGGATGACTAGCAAAACCTTATAAGAACGGATATAAATTTAATATATTTTATCACATTAAAATTTAAATACTTCTGCCCAGGGTGTGCATATTTTATACGCCTCCATTTCTTTCCTCCCTCTCTTCTATAGTCAACAAACATTTCCTTCTCTTTTTCTATCTATCCGTGCGTCTCTAAAATGTCAATATAGATGACATTTTGCCTTCCTGAGAGAAATAAAATTATACCAAAAAAAATATAACAAACTTGAACTTTACCCTATAAACTCAACCCTTAAAGTGATTTCCGATCCACTTAGCAACAAACAAACAGTAACAACATACTGTCAAAATCCAGAAAAATGCTTGAAAAAGACATAATGAATTTGACCATCTCTCGCAACTTACCGTGGCATAAATAATCCTAGATGAGTTGACATGTCGTTAAAATCAATCAATCAACCTGCATTTCTCTCTCTCTCTCTCTCTCTCTCTCTCTCTCTCTCTCTCTCTCTCTCCTCTCTCTCTTCTCGCCACCACACCTCTTTTCATTTCTCCTCTAAATTTCTAATCCCGCCATCTCTGTTCGTTTTCCATCTTATTAATATGGAGATTGTGTGTTTGTCTGTCTGTAACCGAAACTATAATAATAATAATAATAATAATAATAATAATAATAATAATAATAATAATAATAATAAAGAGAATAATAAGAGAAATAGAATCATTAATAATTCCTGCAGAAAATAATGCCATAAGGACAAACTATATAAAAGCGAAAATTGATAAGACCCAACAAAATAGTAAATGTAGACTTTGCGGTAATAGAGATGAGACTGTTAACCATATACTCTGCGAATGTAGCAAACTAGCACAACGAGAATACAAAACTAGACACGACTGGGAATTATGCAAGAAATTAAATTTTGACCACACAACAAAATGGTATATGCATAAACCAGAATCTGTTCTTGAGAACGAAACGCATAAAATTCTCTGGGACTTTGAAATAAAAACGGATCACCTTATCCCAGCAAGAAGACCAGACCTAGTGTTGATAAACAAAATAGAAAGAACTTGTCAACTGGTGGATTTTACAGTGCCAGCAGATCACAGGGTGAAGCTGAAGGAAAATGAAAAAAATGGACAAATACCTGGACCTTAGAAAAGGGTTTGGAAAGTTTGGATATCAAAGGAAGGATTGCAACCATTCAGAACACTGCACTGCAGCAATCTGCCAGAATACTCAGAAGAATCCTGGAGACCTGAGGAGACTTGCTGTCACTCAGACTCCAGTGAAATACCATCAGCTAACACTGGTGTGAAAACTCATAATAATAATAATAATGAAATTTATTGTGTACAGTGCAACACAACTCATCAAAGTCTCATGTCAAGTACACAGAATAATGTATTAGTGTCAGGAACATGAACATTTTACAGTAGTAATATGCATGTATGTGTGCGCGTATGTGCATATGTGTGTGGAGAGGGGCATCAGATATAGTGTCAGCGGACTACAGGAAGCATGGAGGCTTTGAAAGATGCAGTGTTTCGGCAGCCTACAACAGACGCGGGCAGCTTATTCCATGCCTCCGCAATTCTGAGCGTGTACGATTTAAGTCACAATTCTCTTTACTTATTCTCCATGATTTATTGTTATTTTAACCGCAATTATTGATAAAATTGTTTTACATTACTAATACTGTTAACCATATCTACATACTGGATATTCATCACGTACCCCACGTGTACGTGTAAGGCACAAGGCCACCCACTAGCCGAGACTAATGGGTGGCGGGTGCAAAAAATGCGTTGATCCCGTCGGCATTCCTCCTCAAGGGGGCGTCTCAGGCACTGGGCAATAAACCCAGCCCTGCCCCTTGGAACCAAGGGGGCAGGTGTTGCCTGAGGGGATGGCCGCCTGGGATTAACGATGTTAGTTTGCAAGGTGAGGCGGCCGAAGCTCTTAATTTTTTTTTTCATAAATATGCGATTTTCAAACCAAGTAACACAATTTGGGTAAACTGGTTTTTTGTTTTTTTTTTAAATAAATATGCGATTTTCAAACCAAGTAACACAATTTGGGTAAACTGGTTTTTTGTTTTTTTTTTAAATAAATATGCGATTTTCAAACCTAGTAACCCAATTTGGGTAAATTGTTTTTTTTTTGTTTATTTTTCTATTAAATATACGATTTTCAAACCAAGTAACACAATTTGAGTAAACTTTTTTTTTTTAATTTAAAAACCAAGACAAATGAACAAATGATCAAAAATATTGAGACAAACAAATTTTTTTCTGTTTCTTTGAAAATGTACATCCTCATATTCCGATAGTTTTGATTTTGTTTCCTTGATAAACACTAGGAAAAATATGAACGATTTTTAATAGGAAAAATGGTGATAGTTTGTTTTTTTTATCTCCTTTGAAAATTTTTTTGAAAACTAATTTTTTTTTCTTCATTTTTTTTAATCTTCTCCCAGGCCCAAAAATTCAAAGGCCAAAATTTGATGGATTTAATTTATTAGTTTGAAAAGTCGCAAGAAACAATTAGTTACCAATCTCTCCACCCCACTTCATCTTTATTCGTTTCATCATGTCTTTAAATCTCTTTCATATCTTCCTCTTCTTCCACAACCTACAAAGGTTTCCTTCTCTTTCTATTAATTTACCCCCCCCCTCTCTCTCTCTTCTCTCTCTCTTTCTCTCTCTTTCGCTCGCTCCATCATTAGCTACCCCACCTCTTTTTTCTCATCCAAATCTCTGACCCCTTCAACTTTATTTGATTCCTCATTTCTTTAATACTAATTCATAGGTTAAATCGAACTTAATGAACCTAAATTCCACCATAGTATGTCACCCCGCCGAAAGACCCCCCCCCCCCCCAAAAAAAAAATAAGGGAATTAACCGAATTAAATGAAGTTTTCAGTGTTGATTTATTGATAAATAAAATATAATGCACCAGTTATTTTATTTAGAAAACTTTTACATTTTTTAAGGTCAGTTAACTTTGAATCACGTATTTTTGAGGCGTAACACAGTTTCTCAAAGATAGGTGGTTCCAAGTTAACTGACCTGAATGTCAAATGTAAAAGTTTTAAAATAAAATATCTGGTGCATTATATCTATTTCTTGATTTTTTGGGGTTTTTTTTTCTTTCGGCGGGGTGACATACAATGGTGGAATTTAGGTCCCTTAAGTTCAATTTAACCCATTCATTTCTTCCTTCCTTTTCTGCAAGCGACAATCTTTTCCCTTTCTATCTATATCCTTGCGTCTCTCTCTCTCTCTCTCTCTCTCCTCTCTCTCTCTCTCTCTCTCATCCTCTCTTTCACACACACACACATTCTACCTTTCTCCAAATCTCTAAACCCTCCATCCCTATTTGTTTACTGTTTATTGTTTACTTATTTCTTTAATGCTTCTTCATTTCTCCCTAATACCCTTCCGCAGTCGACAACCTTTTCCCTCCCTCCCTCCCTCTCTCTCTCTCTCTCTCTCTCTCTCTCTCTCTCTCTCTCTCTCTATCTATCTATCTATCTATTTCTCACACACACACACACACACACAACATACACACACATTCCCACTACCCTTCCGCAGCCGACAATCTTTTCCCTCTTTATCTCTATCCTCTCTCTCTCTCTCACTCTCTCTCACTCTATCTATCTATCTATCTATCTCACACACACACACACACATACACACACACATTCCCACTACCCTTCCGCAGCCGACAACCTTTTCCCTCTCTATCTCTAATCCCTGCGTCTCTCTCTCTCTCTCTCTCACACACACTCTCTCTCTCTTTCTCTCTCTCTCTCTCTCTCACACACATACACACACACACATTCCCACTACCCTTCCACAACCGACAAACGTTTCACTCTCTTTCTCTCTCTCTATTCCAACGTTTCTTTCTCCCTCTCCTTCTATCTTTCCCCTTCTGTCTCTCCTTCCAAATAAAACTTTATCTGTCTTTTTTTCTCTATTGCAGACAGATATTTTAAGGAGAATTATTTCCTCCTTTTCTCCCTTCTCACTCATCAATTTTTCTTTCTTCTTTTTGTCCTGTCAATTCCACCCCAACCCCCCTTCTAACGGTCGTTCGTCCTTACTTCCGGTTTGTACATGTTTGCTTTTTTTTATTTGTTTTTATTTGTTTGTCGCTTTCTTGCCTTCGCAGTTCTTTTTGTTGTTGTTCTTATTCTTCTTCGCTTTCCTACGCTCAATTTAACAAGCCATACATAAAACGATTCATTCGTTTTTGTCCCTCTGTCCTTCGTTTCAAAACAAAAAAGAAAGAAAAGAAAGTATTTATCCTTGTCATCACTAAAATACGTACATACATAAAAAAATCTTTCACCTTCAGCACCTATATCTGTGCTTCACATTTTAGAACTCATCTCATGTCTCTGTTTTTTTTCTTTCTTTCCCTGTCTCTGTCTCTGTCTGTCTCTGTCTGTCTGTCTGTCTGTCTGTCTCTCTCTCTCTCTCTCTCTCTATATATATATATATATATTATATATATATATATATGGTAGAAGGATGGTGAACAAGAAATGAAAACTCAAAACAAATCTGAGAGTTGAAACGTTTCGTCCGAATTCATACGGACATCTTTAGTCAAATGATTTTTACTGAAAGCAAAATTTCGCGCGAATATAAGGGAAATTGGTGAGGGGGGTGAGTTAGTAGCGGAAGTGAAGGGAGGGAGGTTAGGAGTAGACATAAATGAAGTGAGGGTGGTATACAGGAAGTGGAGAGAGGATGGGAGTGGATGGGCACACATATATATATAAAGAGAGAGTTTTATAATTTGCTTGAAGCATTGTGTATATATTGGTTAGGAGGTTGATTTTGAAGGCTATCACAATGCAAATGAAAGAAGAAAAAAATAAGGTAACAATGGTGTTGTGTGTTAACCTGTATTTTATTCTTGAATTTTCGAGATAATATCTCTTTTTCAAAAGATCACTGGAAATGAAGTAGTCTAGTTATGGCATTTCTATTTAAATTTTCTATTTTAACTAGAAATGCCATAACTAGACTACTTCATTTCCATGATCTTTTGAAAAAGAGATTTTATCTCGAAAATTCAAGAATAAAATACAGGTTAACACACAACACCATAGTTACCGTATTATTATTTTTTTCTTCTTTACACTTGCATTGTGATAGCCTTCAAAATCAACCTCCAAACCAATATATATGTAGAGATAGATAGATAGATAGATAAATAGATAGATAAAAGTATATGAAAACACACAATGCTGTTAAGATGAAAATATTTCATATCATATTCGTAGCTAATATTGAACAATATTTCGATTTATAATATCATCATCAGAGCTTGTTTTTAAACCGTCTATTTTGAATTTGAAATATGTCTTCTTCTTTCAAAAACTGTTACACTAAGATATACATTATGTAATTGACCGAGAAACGCGTAGCGGATGTGCTAATGAAGAAACGATCGCATGACTTGTACACTTTTTGGAACATCAATGTTTTCGTTTTGAATTCAAATTGTTTTCAGCTTCTCTCTCGATGAGTCCAGTTTAAACACAAGGTCTGATGATGATTTTATAAATCTAAATATTTTTCAATATTAGCTATGAATACGATATAGAATATTTTCATTTTAAGAGCATTGTGTGTTTTCATATCCTTTTATCTATATTTATACCGTTGGATTCATTTCCTTACTTTTACTTATATATATATATATATATATATATATATATATATATATCGGGTCTGTATCGAATCAGGAACCTTGTGGTTCCCAGGCGGACGCTCTACCGACTGAGCTAAACCGGTTTTATACACATGTATATAAACACACAAATACACACACAGTATATATATATATATATATATATATAATATATATACATTTAATATATCATATTTACACTGTCGGATTAAGTTCAATTTTATTTTCACACAGACACACACACACACACACACACACACACACACACACACACACACAGACAGACAAAGAAACCGTTGAACAGTAACATTTGACAAAGGGTATCTAACGAACCTGAAAATTTATGTAAAAAATAATTAAAAAGTAAGTGAATCCAATACTCATTATATCGAGTTCATTCATTTATTTATTTTTAATGCTTCACAATGACGCCTAATTTAAAAAAAACATTTAATATATATATATATATATATATATATATATATATATATATATATATATATATTCAATTTAACTAATACAAAGGAAAAGTCTGTCTAACCATTGGTTTCTGAATATCACTTTTTCGGTGTTATTCGTCATCAGAGACGTTGACTTTAGAAAAAATGGACAGTTTTTAAACTTTTGGCTCGTGTTTACGTGATCCGTTATTCGTTCTTGCATTTTGCTTTCGTCATTCACCGGCATCACTATTTGTCGACATTGGGTCTCGTGTTTGTATGATGATTTAAAATTTTTCCGTTTTTATTTCTTTATTTTTAAAATTTTATATATTATATAATATATATATATATATATATATATATATATATATATATATATATATATATATAACATGCTTAAATTTATTTGAATATATTTGACATGCATAAGCTTTAACTTGCAGTTGAAACTTACGCTCTATAATAAATTACATTACAAGATCCCTTACGTAGATTAGTTTTCATTTTTTATTTACTCGTTTTTATTTATTTATTCATTCATTCATTCAATTATAATCATATTTCTTGAATAAATAAACACATGTTTTTAGTAAATATATTACGCTTAATATTTATAGTTTAAAATTGAAAATAAATTTCGAACACTAAGCACAAAAAGCTAAAGTAAGAGTAATGACATCAGTAACATTTTGAACAATAAACCGTACATTTTCTTTTGATATATTCAAACACGAATTACATCACAGTTTTGAAACAGATTGGTTTGTTTGGTTTGTTTGGTTTGTTTTGTTTTACGGCATATCAACCTCAGTGGGTCATTGAATGCCGGTAAAGTTTTGAAAGAAATCAATTCTTAATGGATAATACAATTTTTTTATAAATACATTTTTCTATTTAACCCATAGATGGGCCCCTAACAGGTACTACCACTTCGGGTCAGAGTGAACCAGGGAGCAATGGTGATGAAGGGGTGCTCCACATTCCCCAAACCTCCAAAACTGGAACCTCACCATCAGATAGAGTTTAACGTCATTCCCAGGACATGTAGACCCGCAGCCACCGCCTTCTAGCACCCGTATGATAAAAAGGGATTGGGGCTTGTCATAAGGGCAATAGGATTGGGAAAATCATATAGGTGCTAGGGCTTGACGTGACCAGCCGATTGATCGGAGGGGGTCACTCCGACCGCCTGTCTAGCCCAAGATAGGGCCAAAGTGGAGTATTGCAAGTCATGAACTGCTCATCCACCTGGGCTCTGTCCTTAAGCATCACGGGTCGCCACCCATGGCCAACAGGTGGCCCCATTGAGGGAGTCTTACCCCTCTGCAGAAGTGCAGTCGGTGCATTCTAACGCTCCAGCCGACAGGGCGGTTTTGAAACAGAACGCTACTGACGGCGATTGAATACTAAGACTTTTCTCATATTTCTTTCCATATTTCAAATTGACTATAATTCTGAAGATACAACACATATTGATAATACCCCAATGATGGTTCGATATTAAAAAATATTAGCCTTGATAAATACTTCAACTTTAATAAACTTATCCTCGGAATATTTTATTTTCATATCATATTTGCATACCGTCGAATTCATCCTCATTTTCACTGGTACATATATATATATATATATATATATATATATATATATATATATATATATATATATATATATATAAATACGGTAAGGAAATCAATCCGACAATATGAGAAGAAAACATTTCAAAAATATAACAAACACAGGATGTTATGATCAGGATAACAATTTTTAGTGTCAATACTTAAGCATTTCGGTATATTGTACCATCTTCAGGACACTGTTAAGTAATGTTTATGTGAGGGACAAAATGAAAGATGTTAAGTGTATAGGGAATGTGTGAATATGATGTTATTAAGCGTTCATTTTTATATGCGCATTTGTTCACGAAATATATTTGTCTCTCTCTCTCTCTCTCTCTCTCTCTCTCTATATATATATATATATATATATATATATATATATATATAAGGATGATGTTAAAAACACCAGAAAATTAGAAAAGATCAAAAATAAAATTGTTGAACAGGAGATGTGCCTTTTGTTTAATTCTACATGTATAAATGAAAGAATGCTGCCCAATACACACGCACACACACACACACACACACACACACACACACATATATATATATATATATATATATATATATATATATATATTAAGGATGTTATCAAAACAACCTGAAAATACTCAATATAAATACTCATGAGTGGGTGAGGTTAGCTACGAATCGTGTGGCTTGGGGGATACTTTTTTTATGATAGTTGTAAGGCGTTTGAGTAAGGCGGCCCGAGCACTACATCCTGAGACGGTCCCTACGTAGCAGCATATGACGGTCGTCATAGACACATTTCCCACATTTAAGCCTGACCATATATGTGACTTATGTGACAAGGCATCCCTGTCGAGGGCTGAGCTTCTCAGTCACGTAGGGTGGCACACGAGAGGAAGCAGGGGAAGAGGCTCATATGTGTGGCAGGGTGCATAAACAAAGTTGGACCCGTGCGCTTTCTGCGTGTTCGCAACCGAACTACTTGTAGTGAAGAAGTGGCAATCACCATTCTGTATATAATCTAAAAAGATTATTATGGATAAATGATTAAAAATAAACCCTTACCTCAACATAAATGCTCATGTGTACATTGAAATCCAGGATAATCTTCTCATTCAACTAAAAATATAAAAAAATAAAAAGACAGTTGATGAGATTGGCGGGATAATTAGAAATGTTTATTCAAGAGACACAAATGTTGTTTTGAATATATACATAACACGAATAAGACCTTATATACAATATTCTACTCAGGTTTGGGCTCTAGTATCTAGACATGGAAATTAGATGGTTTGGTTTGGTTTGTTTTACGGCATATCAACCTCAATCGGTCATTTAATGCCGATAAAGTTTAGAAATAAATCAATTCTTAATGGATAATACAATTTTGTTTATGAACTCTTGTTTTTCTATTTAACCCATAGATGGGACCCTAACAGGTACTACCACTCCGGGTCAGAGTGGACCAGGGAGCAATGGTGATGAAGGGGTGCTCCACATTCCCCAAACCTCCAAAACTGGAACCTCACCATGTAATACCAGGAGTGGTAATACCTGTTAGGGTCCCATCTATGGGTTAAATAGAAAAACATGAGTTGATAAACAAAATTGTATTATCCATTAAGAATTGATTTATTTCAAAATTTTATCGGCATTAAATGGCCCACTGAGGTTGATATGCCGTAAAACAAAATCAAACCAAACCAAAAAATATGAAGTCGTATTTTTAATCTTACTACATATCTTTCATTATTTTTCTTATTTGACTAAAAAATATTTTAAAAGAGAGATTACATCATTTTATAAGCAAAAATTGTATAGAAAATGACTTAAAAAAAAACATTACGCAGTTTGTTTTCTTCTTATGTTGTAGATCCGTTAAAAAAATTAAAAACAATTGAGCGTATGGTGATTATTTCTTTTTTGGTCTACGGAAGACCAAAAAAGAAATAATCACCATACGCTCAATTGTTTTTAATTTTTTCTAAAAACACTAAAACTGAAATGTTTGTTCAATTTCACATCGGCGATAAATTTGCAATATGCATTTTCTTTCTATATAAAGGTAAACATTCATTTG
>CM042173.1:5726899-5729399 GCA_023376005.1 Doryteuthis pealeii
GTTTAAAACTTTGATTTTAGTGCCATTATTCTTAGATGATTATTATTATTATTATTATTTTTACAGATTTCTTTTAGCAGCCAGTCTCTAGTACAAGTCAATGTGCTGGTAAAGTCACACTGATTGTGAACATTTTGAGTATATGAATTTAAGCAAAATTTTTAAAGTTAACCAAAATTTTCAAACTTGCAAACTATCAGGCATCATTAGACCCGTTAGGGGCTTGCTAAAAAATACCAAATTCAATGTTATTTTATTAATTTTCGATAGTGTTACACCGTTTTTTTTGTTTTTTAATAATAATACTTCCAAACGGAAGTAAAAAAAAAAAATACCTTCAAACCTCGAAATGGAAAATTTCTCCAAATTTTTCCAACGTACCAACTATCAGGCAAGGTGTTCGGGCACGGCCCCTAACTAGAAACAACAGTTGGAATGTTAATTTCATAGTTTTAAGGGGTCTGCCGAGCGTTTTTAAGTTGTTTTTTTTTACATGCGTCAAAACCAACTCAAAAATGGCCTGTTTTGAAGGCTTTTTCAAGTGTTTTTGACGCTCGATTTTCAGTATATGAATTTAAGCAACATTTTAAAAGTTAACCAAAATTTTCAAACTTGCAAACTATCAGGCATCATTAGACCCGTTAGGGGCTTGATAAAAATACCAAATTCAATGTTATTTTATTAATTTTCGATAGTGTTACACCGTTTTTTTGTTTTTTAATAGCCTGTTTGGAACGAGAAGATATCAGTAAATTGAAAGGAGAATTAATGAAAAACAATGTTGATGCTATGGAGGTGAGATACAGTTCTTTTCCTTTTCTTTGTTTATATTAATTTTAATATCTATCTATTTAAAACCTGGCCAGGGGCAGCAGTAACATAGAATAATAAAATAAACGAGAGATTCTGGGGAAGCCAGCTAGTGTAGTGGTTAGAATGTCCGCCTGTCAACTTGACAGGTAGTGTTCGAATCGCGCACAAAGCACTGCCCTGTCTATAGCTCTGCTGATGAGGCCTAATGGGCTGAAATGTATATACAGAGAGAATGTATATACAGAGATCGACTTTTTCTCGATTTGTTTACGCTTTACATTTAAACCGATATGCACGCCTAATTAATTTAATTATAATTAATTAATTAACAAATTAGGTATGACTTTAATTAAGCACATAATCTCCCTAAAAATAGAATAATAAGTAACACAGCTTCAAAAACAAAATACAATTTAGACAAATTCTGTTAAAATTGAGGCATTTTAATTCTTGAAAGAGGAAGCGTTTTTTTTTGGGGGGGGGGGTTAACAACACAGAAAACAACTGTTAGTTTCTGTCTTATTTCCAAAATTCTGTTTTTCTCTCATTTACAATTGTGACTCCTCCACCCTCTTAAATATTTTTCTGTGGGGAGAAACAAATTGTTCAAAGTTTACAAATCAGAATATGAAGGTCCCTTACTGAAAAGGGTAGTTGATGGATGAAGGACAATGAATTTTTTAAAAAAAGCGCTGTGTTTGTTTTGATTTTTTCAATCGTAAATTCAATTTGATTATTTTTTTTAATTGTCGAGTCACCATCTACATCTATAGTTATTTACTAAGCTTAGCTTAGATGTGGCGCAACGCCAGAAGTATTGGGCGCTTAGTGAGAATCGAACTCACTATCAATGGTCTGAAAGTCTACCTTGCTAATCATTACACCACGTGATGTACCCACAATCTACATCTATATCCGTTTACAATCTTCAATGTTTGGTTTTGTAATTCTTTGGATATGTGCGATAGGTAATTTCTCTTCTATACATAAAAGGCAGAAATTATTAACCGTTTTATCTCTCTCTCTCTCTCTCTCTCTCTCTCTCTATATATATATATATATATATATATATATATATATATATATATATAAAACCTCTGCACGAGCAGGATGCGACACTTTCTTAAGCGGAGTTTAACAGGCTTGAATTCAGAGATTTTCTCCTCCTAGAGAGATCGCCTTACCAAGGTTAAAGAGCCCAATCCGCTCTACTATCTACCCATAGCTGGAGGGAGTGTAGTTAGATTCATACCTTTCCCAAGGGTACTAGCGTTATGTGAAATTCAAACAGTTTCGTCTAGGATTTAAACTCGGGTCGGCGATTCCATTTCCTACGCCTAACCATTGTGCCATGCGCCTACACACACACACACACACACACATATATATCTTATTATAATGGAGATTGTGTGTTTTTCTGTCTGTAACCGAAACTATATTACTATTCAAGTCACAATTCCCTTAGTTATTTACGTCACATTCTACAGGATTTTATTTTTATTTAAACCTCAATTATTAATAAAATTGTTTTACATTATTAATACTGTTGACAATATCTACATAAGAATAACATGCAATTGTATTTATATACACAACAAAATAGCGTTTTACAGTGTGAATGGGAAGGCTAATTTGCATATTGATATTAAAAATTTGATTTTAATAAATATGTGCTTCGTATTACTGA
>CM042173.1:5734399-5739399 GCA_023376005.1 Doryteuthis pealeii
GCCGAGAGGCCGTGAGACCCACCTAGCCACCCCTGTACCTCACCAACGCTAGCCATCCCAGCAGCAGTCATTGTCGACGCTCATTGTCAACGCTCGCCACCCACGCACAGCCGAGTAAGAAGAAATAAAGTCAACCGTTTCTACTATACACATGTGTTGTGATTTCAAGTCCAACTACTACATATATCGCTTTTGGTACTGTGACCCGCTATAGAACATACACGAGTTAGTGCCGTGAAAGAGGTACTACGTAACAATAGGGATGTGTTAGAAATGGTTTTACTATAGGAATATATACAGGTAAATTGAATTTCAATGGTTGCAGATACTTTTTAGTAGATATCTGTTTTAAAAAAAGTAAATATAGGATCCGGCTTAGTTCAGTCAGTAGAACACCCACCTAGGCATCGCAAGGTTCCTAGTTTGATACCGGTCCCCGCCAACTCAGCACATGAGTAGCACAGATTGGGTAATCTGATCGAAACCGGTGCCGACATAACTACCCATCGGAGTGTCACACTCTGCTTGTCCAGCCCTGTCGGCTGTGGCTTTAGAATTTACCGACTGTACCTCTACAGAGGGGTAAGACCTCAAGCGCTAATAAGGCCACCTCCTGACGTTGGGTAGCGACCCGTGATGCTTAAGGATGGAATCTTTGTGGCTGAGCACTTCATGACATGCAACACTCCACTTTGGCGTTTACTTTAGACGGATGGTCGAAGAAGCCCCCTTTGATCAATCGGTTGGTACTGTCAAGCCATAGCACCTATAGGATTGTCTCGACCCTATTGCCCTTCTGGCAACCCCCAACACTTTTTATCATAGATATGCTAGAAGGCGCTAGCCTAAAGTTAGTTTTCTGTGCATGATGCTAAACTGCATGTAATGATAAAGTTCCCATTTTAAAGCTCTGGGGAGTGTGGAGTACACCATCATCGCCATTACTCCCAGATCCTGTTAGTGTCCCCACTATGGGTAAATAGAAAAAATGAGTCTCAAAATGAGTCTCGTGAGGACTGGTATTGAACCTGGAATCTTGTGATTCCTAGGCAGATGCTCTCCCAACTGAGCTGAATCTGCCTCTTAATAAACAATTATTTTTTGTACATACGCGTTTGTTTTATTTTATTTAAAATATGTTTTTACCAATGAATTGATGAATAAAATTACTGAGAAACATTAGCTGAATAACTGTTGACTATAGGATAAAAATCATCTACCTGTATTACTGGGTTTAAACAAATTTGAATACTTATCAAGAATGAATAAAACAGAACGTCTTCGGTATAGAATAACCCAACAAGAATTGCCATGCCGTAAAATTCAATCAACCAACGATCTATTTTTCTGAATTTTTTAGATGAGACTTGATAATTTGTATTATTTGAAGGCATATCGGTCGAAACCGTTGTACAGCTACAATAAAGATGAGGACAATAGTCCGACTAATCCAAATAATACAAACCAACGATCTCTTCGAAACCGTTGCCTTTCAGTATAACTTGATCGCACGGATATCCATGACAACCTCTCGCCAACCTTCCCTATCATTCATCGCCCCATGGAATTCTTCCACGCTGCAGCCAGCATCTTTACATAGCTGGTCAACGTAGGTCCTTGCTGGGCGGCCCACACTGGCATGTTCATGTGTTGGCTTCGACAGGAGAACATCGCTTATGAGTTCGTCCTTGTTTCTCCAGCAGTGCCTGCAGTCCGGATGGTCTGTGAGATAGGGGCAGGTGACCATACAGCTGCTCCCTTGTGGGATGCTGTTTCCACGACTTGTTTAAAACTGCTCGTAGCATTCTTGTGCAGCTCCCATCTAGCTTACTCTCGAGGCGCCTCGTTAGAGTCCAGGTGGTGCAGCCATACAGCAGTACTGATATGACTACAGCCTGGAAGAGATGTCAGTGAGATCAGATATCCCCCTCTCTCGAACGTTGCAATAGTTATCTGAATTTACATGTCTTGACGATTACGACTTAGTACCCTTACTCTCCGCTTTCTCTCCTTGTCGACAACCTGAATGTGCATGCGAAAAAAAAAAAAAAGGTTTGCCCCACCCTCCGTCTCTGTGTTGCCTCTGGGTCTCCCTTGCCCCATATAAACTATTCCGTCCACTGCTGCATTTCAATTTCTCACGCCCAGACAAAATATGCCAACGCCTTTTAAAAAGGCACGTTTCATTGCTTCACACGGCTGACCCCAGCGAGAAAAACGATCGACCCTCCCACGATCTCCTTATCAAGGGTCAACCGAAACAAAGGAGAGACACATTCAGTTTTCGATTCCCATAATAAAAGAAAAGCTATCTAAATAGGGGAGGGGGTCAACATTTTGGTACTGGACATGTATACAGAAATGGGGGGGGTGTCCCCTTAAATTGTGATATTGTTAAAAGTATCTGGTGCCTCTAATAAGGCGACTTCATTCCTGAAATGAGATAACCAAGCAAGTACATGTTACTATTAGTATTTTCGTAATTCAACCATCATAGTTCTTTTAGACAATAACAATTTAAATGAAATTATTCTAATCAATTATTCTGATAACTCCATTGAAATCTATTAGATTTCCATATGCAGCAGTTGAATGGGCTATATATCTTTACTAAATTATAAACTGACTTCATTTATGTTAAAAGGGGCCGTGTAAGCTCAGCCCATAGAGCGTTCGGCTAGAAATCCGAAGGTCCTAGGTCGATACCGACCCTGACTAACTCAGCGTATGAGTAGCACAGGGATCTGTGCAGTAAAGTAAGGAGCTGATGGTAGGCTTGGCGCTCCACCTAAGATGAAAAAAAAAATCTACTTGGTCTAGCGCTAGTGAAAAGGGATAGACTCCCTCGCTGTTTGGCTGATACCGACTTTAGGCCACCCCGACGACTTTATTTTACTTAGTTATGTTAAAAGTTAAATTTAATAGAATCATCGTGACATGCAATTTAAAAAAATTGAAATAGTCTATTATAGATTATTTTAATATTACATAGAGATATAAATGAATTGAATATATTATATCTACATCTTCTTATTATAATGAAGATCGTGTGTTAGTCTGTCTGTAACCGAAACTATATTACTATCAATTTCCTTTGATATTTACGTCATCTTCTCCATGATTTATATATTTGTTTATACAATTGTTTTACATTTTTAATACAGTTGGCCTTAACTAACTACTAATAACATGCAATTGTATTTATATATACAACAAAATAGCGGTTTACAGTGTGAACGGGCTGGCTAATTTGCATATTGATATTAAAAGTTTTATTTCAATAAATATGTGCTTAGTATTATTGATTTCTAATTGTTTTGTTTTATCTTAATGAATATGAGCAAAAATCTCGGGGTTAAATCTTTAAAAAATCTGTTAACAAGAAGAAATAACTAATTTTATTCGTTATTTCCTATTTTAACTAAATAGTTAAATTACGAAAATTTAGCAATGAAAGACCTGTAGTGAGGGAAGAATAAGTTTCAGTTGTTCTATTTTTGATTGTATCCCTCTCTGTATCAAATCTTTTTATCTGCATTCTTATTTAGTTTCATTAGTCTTTCTAATTTAATATATTTATTACATTAAAACTTAAATACTTGCACCCTGTGGAGGGCATATATTTGTTAGTCTGGATAATGAATGTTATGCTTAAGTAATTGGTACCAGATACTTTTCACAGTATCACAATTTTTCATTAAGGGCCCCCACCTTTTCAGCATACCTAAGTTTTGACACCCCCCCCCCGGATCTAGATACAAAATTGAAAAAGACGGTCACAAGGGATCAATCCGAGCCCCGAGAAAATCTTTGACCCATCCGGTTTAGCTCAGTCGGTAGAGTGTCCGCCTAGGAATTACAAGGTTACTAGTTCAATACCGGCCCTCACTAACTCAGCGTATGAGAAGCACAGAGATCTACGTGGTAAAGTGAATGGCTGATGGTAAGTGTGGTGTTCCAGCTCAAATGCTAAAATAATCTCCTTGGTTTAGCGCTAGTGAAAAGGAGATAGACTCCCTCGCTGTATGGCCGATACAGACTTTAGGCTGCCTCTCTTACTTTACTTCTTATTATAATGGAGATTGTGTGTTTGTCTGTCTGAAGCCGAAACTAAATCACTACTCAAGTCACAATTCCCTTAGTTATTGACGTCACATTCACCATGAATTTATTTTTATTTAAACCTCAGTTATTGATAAAATTGTTATACCTTATTAATACTTTTGACTTTATCTACATTCTAATAACATGCAATTGTATTTATATATACAACAAAATTGCGGTTTAACAGTGTGAACAGGAAAGCTAATTTGCAATGATATTAAAAGTTTAATTTTATTAAATATGCGCTTGGTATTATTGATTTCTAATTGTTTGTTTTTTTCTTAATGAATATGAGCAAAAAACTCGGGATAAATCTTAAAAGAATTCCTTTAATTATAAGAAATAACGGCAATTTTATTCTTTACTTCCTAATTTAACTAAATAGTTAAATTAGGAAAATTCAGCAATAAAGGAGGGAATGATGGAAAATGATGGAAGACTTAGTTTCAAAGTTGTTCTATTCTTCGATTATACCCCCTCTGTTTCAAATCATTTTATTTGGATTTTTATTTAGTTTCAAAAGTATTTCAAATTTAACATATTTCATTATATTAAAATTCAAATACTTGCACACGGAGGGTGCATATATTTGCTAGTATATATAATTAATATTACTACTTAAAATGAAATACTAAACTTATTATTTAATTAAAATGTTAAATAGATCTAAGCCATTTTGTTAACACAATTTTTTTTTGTATCTGAGATTCAGTTGACCCGATTTATACGCTATAATCTAGAAAATAACTTGAAAGTTACAATAGCGTAATGAAAATAGGACATCCTAGCGCGATTTCTGCCAGCGCAACAACGTTGACAATGGTTTAGCTAAAAGAAAAAACGATTAAACCGTCTAATTTGAACATTAATAGTTTTAATTTCCCAAGGGAGATGAT
>CM042173.1:5741049-5756049 GCA_023376005.1 Doryteuthis pealeii
CATTCACTATTGGGCTATATAAATCTAAAGTTGATTTAATATGCTCCCCAAAATTCAGTCTCATCTGATGAGACTGAATTTTGGGGAGCTATATTAAATCAACTTAGATTTATATAGGCCTCAATTTTGGTCGAAATAAATTTATCATGGAATTACGGTGTTGAGTTCTTCCTTCCTTTATATGATAAATTAATATATATATATATATATATATATATATATATATAAATATATATATATATATATTGTTTCTTAACATGATTGGATGGTGAATGTAATTGTTAAAATAGGTTATTGTTGACTTAATAATTATGTTTGAATTAGTAGTATAGATGATACGGCCTAAAGTCGGTATGAGCAAATCAGCGAGTGAGTCTATCCCCTTTTCAATAGCGCTAGACCAAAGAGATTGTTCTTGCGCCTGAGGTAGAGTGACCACCTACCATCAGCTCCTTACTTTACGCAACAGATCCCTGTGTTATTCATACACGAGTTGGTGAAGAGCCGATATCGAACTAGGAACCTTGTGGTTTCTAACCGAACGCTCTACCGACTGAGCTAAACCTGTCCTAGGAATGTGCATTAATTGTGGTTAATTAATTAAGACATTAAAATCACCTGATGTAAATTTTTTTGAAGTTAATTAAACTTTATTGGAAGATGATTTGTATGTTATTTGTGCACATATATATCTCTTATTATAATGGAGATTGTGTGTTTTTCTGTCTGTAACCGAAACTATATCCTACTCAAGTCACAATTCCCTTTGTTATTGACATCACAATCTCATGATTTTATTTTTATCTAAACCTCAATTATTAATAAAATTGGTTTACATTATTAATACTGTTGGCCATATCTACATGATATTTTCCACGTACCCCACTTGTACGGGTCAGGCACAAGGCCCTTTTATGTGGAACCACCCACAAGCCGAGACTCATGGGGTGGCGGGTGAAAAATTGCGTCGATCCCGTCGGCATTCCCCTCAAGGGGGGCGCCTCAGGCACTGGGCAATAAACCAGCCCTGCCCCTTTAAATCAAGGGGCAGGTGTTGCCTGGGGGATGCCCCCTGGGATCGACGCTAATTAATCGGTCCAGAGGGCCGAAGCCACTGTGACCAGATCTACATACTAATAACATGCAATTGTATTTACATATGCAACAAAATAGAGGTTTACAGTGTGAACGGAAGGCTAATTTACATATTGATATTAAAAATGTGATTTTAATAAATATGCTTAGTATTATTGATTTCTAACTGTTTGGTTTTATTTTAATGAATATAAGCAAAAATCTCTTCAATGAATCTTAAAGAAATCCATTGACAAGAAAAAATAACTGTCATTTTATTCTTTACTTCCTCTTTTAATTAAATACTTAAATTAGAAAAAATAACAATGAAAGACGAGAGTGGTGGAGGAGTAAGTTTCAGTTGTTCTATTTTTTAATTATATCCCCTCTGTTTCAAATCTTTTTATCTGCATTCTTATTTAGTTTCATTAGTGTTTCTAATTTAATATAATATTTTATTACATTAAAACTTAAATACTTGCACCCGGAGGGTGCATATATTTGCTAGTATGGTTAATATTCATATTGTTTGAATAAGTGAATTCGTCTGGTGACGAATTTGGAATATGTCTTTCTTTTTCAAAATTTGTTACAATAAGAGATACATTAAGAGATACATGGATTGTTGACCGAGATATTTGTGGCGGAAGTGCTCATATTTGAAACTACAACATAATTTTTTTTTTTTGCAACATCAAGGATTTCGTTTGGAATTCATATCACAGGACTTAAAATAAAAAAAAAAAAAACCTGTTTTCAAATGCCTTTAAAGTAATAAAAGAATTCATTATTCGCATCTGATGAGTCGGGAGAGTTAGACACTTTGTCTAAGCTCCCTGAAATAGACTATAAAGCTAAATCTCTAAGTCTTTTGTTATTTATTTATTTATATAAAACTCTAACATTAAGAGCACACATTGAGCTCTCAACTGCGACAGGTTTTTTTAAATAAACTCTTGCGTCGTAAGGAAGATTTCGGATTTCGTTTTTCATATCTATAAGTTTTCATGCCTCATTATTCGCATCTGATGAGTCGGAGAGTTAGACACTTTGTCTAAGCTCCCTGAAATAGACTATAAAGCTAATCTCTAAGTCTTTTGTTATTATTTATTTATTAAAACTCTAACGTTAAGAGACACATTGAGCTCTCAAACTGCGACAGGTTTTTTTAAATAAAACTCTTGCGTCGTAAGGAAGATTTCTTCTCTGGAGTTTTGATTATATATATATATATATATATATATATATATATATATATATGTACAAAATCTTATTTATGTACGTATATCTATGTAGATATATGCATATAAATCATATATTCAATTTTAACTAAGAAATTACATCGACTTAGTTAATGTTGAGTAGGGTCCTGAGGAAATCATTTTTTTTTATTGAAACCATGGTAGACCTTTATTCTCCATCTAACAATAATATTATTAGTATTATATATATATAATATAATATATATATATATGTGTGTGTGTGTGTGTGTGTGTGTGTGGTGTGTGTGTGTGTGTGTGTGTGTGTGGAGAAAGATAGATAAACACGGGATGATGTACAAAATGGATGTTTATTGTAGTAGTGATATCGAAGTTATAAATTTCGCTCTGTTAGACCTTCTTCAGACGTTGGATTGAGTACTTGCTTCAATGGTGAACATCTTCATGCTGTGAATTAAGAGGGCTGAATAGAGGAGGCATGGTCAGTTTTGTTGATGTGATAGGGTGTGTAGCAGTAAGGTTCTGATAATCATACCGCAGGGGTTAGGTGTGTCTTATATACTGGGTTTGAATATGTAGTAAGTCATGTGAATATATATAATATATATATATATAATATTTTGTGAATAAAAAGTCCTTAAATACCATGGGTATCGTGGTTATGGCCATTTCACTCGTGAGTATGCCCACGCTTCTTCAGACCACTGATATCTTTTATTTAGACTGGCACATGGCCAAACTCATCTTATATTCATACATTTACTTTTCTTTTCGAGTGTCTTTTTTATTGGTGGAAATTTTTTTTTTATACTCACGAGTGGAAATGGTCCACAACCATGACATCCATGGTATTTAATGCCTTTTTATTCACAAATAACTTTGCGCTGTTTACAATAATTAAACACTGAGCTCTCATACGGAACCTGAACTTACAACAAATACTGGTAGAGAATTAGGACCAGCCTAGAATCCCCTTGTACCAAGAAACTTGGCACTGCACCAAGTATATATATATATATATATATATATATATATATATATATATATATATATATATATATAGGACAAAAAGGATATTTGTCCGAAAGTGAATATCGCAGCGCGAGTGGAGTTCGAACTCGCAGCCCGGCACGTTAGCCTATACGCCACGGCGATTCCTCCAAATAGTCATAAGTCACTGCTTAGTGTGAAAGTTCAACGAACACAAAATAATAATAAGAATACTGAGCGGACTTGCTGCCATTTTAAACCCCCTCCCCCTTCTCCAGCCATGACCAAAGCCCCACATTTACAATAACTCTAAACGAACTGAACGCTCTCTTCCTTGGGTTCCTCCCCCCAGCCAATAGTTGATTAATTGCGTCTCAGCACTGATCTGGCTTCGGACTCACAAAGCAAATCTAAGCGACCCCCGGATCAGCTAACCTTTTCGTGTTTTCTATGGAGAAAGATTAGAAACATTCACTGAACATCGTCGATCAATTCCGAAAATAGGATCAAAGTCTTCGAGAAAGATTCGGTCGGATAAAAAAAAAATGATGATGTATACGGTTCTTTTATCTACGTACACGCTGCACTGACAATCCTCTATAAACGGGTCTTTATTATTATTATTATTATTATTATTATTATTATTGAGTTTTTCACACCTGTTGTAGCCGGTGGTTCACTGGAGGCTGAGTGACAGCAAGTCTCCTCAGGTCTCCAGGACTCTTCTGAGATTCTGGTAGATTGCAGCAGTGCAGTGTTCTGAATGGTTTCAATCCTTCCTCTGATTTCCAAACTTTCTAAACCCTTTTCCAATCATTTTGGGACTGTTCCAAGTGCACCAACTACAATTGGTATCACTTTCACTTTCATATTCCATAACTTTTTCAGTTCTCTGCAAGGTCCAGATATTTGTCCATTTTTTTTTTTAGCTTCACCCTGTGATCTGCTGGAACTGCAAAATCCACCAGTTGACAAGTTCTTTCATTATTATTATTATTATTATTATTATTATTATTATTATTATTGAGTTTTTCACACCGGTGGTTCACTGGAGGCTGAGTGACAGCAAGTCTCCTCATGTCTCCAGGACTCTTCTGAGTATTCTAGCCGATATCAACAGTGCTGTTGTTTGGATGGCCTCGATTCTTCCTCTGATTTCCAATTCACCCAAATTCTTTTCCAGACCTTTGGATACCGTTCCAAGGGCACCAATTACAATTGGCACGACCTTCACTTTCATGTTCCACAGTTTTCTCAGTTCTCTGGCAAGGTCAAAATATTTGTCTATATATGTAGATATTTCTTGTATCTACGTACACACTGCATTGACGCTCCTCTATATACCAGCTTTTATTATATATATATATATATATATATATATATATGTGTGTGTGTGTGTGTGTGTGTGTGTGTGTATGTGTGTGTGTGTGAAAAGTATATAAAAAATGGAATAAATTCGACAGTATGAGGTATAGATATAGAAAAACATTGTACTAAAACCGCCATTTTCAACTCTATCATCATCATTATCATCATGTCGCGGAATTAGCACAGATATCCATGACAATCTCTCGCCAACCTTCCCTATCATTCATTGTCCCAGGGAGCTCCTCTCCGCAGCATCCAGTATACTTGCAGAGTTGGTCAATGTAGGTCCTAGGTGAGCGGCCCACATTAGCATGTCCACGTCGCTTATGAGTTCGTCCTTGCTCCTCCAGCAGTGTTCAGCATACTTTTTCCGTCTCACTCGGGTAGTTTGTGAGATAGAGGGCAGGTGGTCATACAGCTGCTTCCTTGTGGGTTGCTGTTTCCACGACTTGTTCAAGACCGCACGCAGCATTCTTGTGCAGCTCTCAAGGTGACTCGTTAGGGTCTAAGTGGTGCAGCCATACAGCAGCACTGATATAATCACAACCTGGAAGAATTGTCGCTTTACCTTGTCAGTGAGATCGGAAATCATTTTAAAATTAAAATGAAAACAATTGTAAAAGACATTTTATAAACACTAGTCTTCAATCAGAATATTGTTTTTTAAATATTTTTATTTTATTTGGTGAATGAAACTTTTCCTTTTTTTATTCAACAAGAAAAAAATCTGCTCTGATGAAGACTAGTGTTTATAAAAATGTCTTTAAACCCCACTAGGGTATCTTGATAATTTGGAAATTTGCCCAGAAACCCAGTTATATTATTTAACTGATGTTAGATCTAACCTAATTACTTTTTCGTTTTTAATTGTCATTCAATCCCCTCTCCCGTAATTATACTATTCAAATGGTAATTATCCTTTGTTTGTCCAGAAAACCGATACATCTCTGTAACCCACGCCCTTCAAATTTCAAACCACCCCACACACACACACACAGTGAACAGCACATAAAGAAAAACTATGAAAACAGCAAACCGCAAACCACAAGGTCCTCCAATAAAAAGAAATAATTAAAATGAAAAAAAAAACAAAAAAAAAAACAAAAAAAAACAAAAACAAATAAGAATAACAGCTGAAACAGTAAACAACTGTTAACCTCACAATGATAGCTAAAACCCCAGCATGGAACCGAACCATAAAACCGAACTCCTCTCCCGTCAGAACCAGAAAACGAGACCCTTGCTATCCTACAAAACACAACACTACAGTATAAAGTGGAGAACAAAAAACGAAAACAATCATTTGGTTTGAAAACCACACAGCTGAGAAACTCTCAAACCAAGAGACCATTGACTTCATGTCCATACAACCAAACCTTATATATATATATATATATATATATATATATATATATATCATAATAAGGATATCTACTGAGTCATACTATTAGTTTCGCATAAAGGAACAATTAGAATATGAATATATATATATCTTATATACATATATATACATATAAATTGTTTTTCTTTTGGCCAAATACACAATAACAGGATCTTTGGTAGGAGGCAATATGCATAAAAATATTTTAAAAACTAACATTAATAAAATAGCATTCAACGTCGGTCATAATATATTAGCTATCTTTAATAACTAACTCCTTAACACGCAACCCTCTAAAAATAATAGACTCTTCTAATTTAAAAACAAAATAGATAAAAGAACTAAAAAACAAACTAACACCAAATCATATACCCCATGATGACGACTGAAGAAGCAGTCGAAAACGCCCAGGCTAATAGTATGGAAAGAATCCTATTCCAACTGGATCCTACCATTAGAAAGATAGCTAGAAGACTGGAAAAATACAAATACAAATAATGAAAAGGAAATGTTCCGTGTTGTTCTATAACACCTGCCAACAATATATATATATATATATATATATATATATATATGTTAAAGTATGAGTAGTAGCTTACTGGTGGTACGAGTACGATCGTTGGAAGCGCACAGTATCAGGGGTTAAGACTGAGAAAAACAAATTTCATTTTATTTATATATAAAGTAACCTACTCGAGTTTCATCGTCAGATTCGTCAGGCATGTTGATTGAGTATTAATCTGATACAATAATAATCTTGATAAAAAGATAATTAATTCAACGGATGTAACCCTGACGAATCTGACGATAAAACTCGAGTAGGTTACTTTTATCCATTATATAAATAAATATATATATATATATATATATATGTTTATTTTTCCTTAAAAATGTAACAATAAAAAGAAACTAGGAATTAAAAATATCTCACTACAACGAAAAGAAGCTCAGAATTAAAGATGTGATGTGTTTCCTATTCCAATTTTTTCTTTTTTTTTTTGTTTACATTTAAAATACTATTTTAAAAAAGGTACCTCTTGTTTGAAACATTGTCATGATTTTTTGGTTCTCCAAAGATTTAAGAATTTGTTTTCATTTAGTACTAAATTACATAACAATCATTTTCGAAAAATCATTAAATTCAAATTTCAATTATGGTTTGGTTTGTTATTTTACTTTTTAAGGCATACCATCCTTCATGGGTAATTTGATGCCAAACCCAATGAACAACGATACACTAGACAAGTTGTGACTCTGTCCATTAAGGTTTGGTGGGGTGCCTCCAAATATAGGCTTGTACCCATATGAGTACGTAGCTCTTTATAGACCCTACCACGTGGGTCATATAGAGTAAGTGACTTTTCTATTCTATAAGAACCCTCTCTTACTTCCTAAATACTTTTGTTGTATATTCCATTTACGTGTGCTCAGACAATAAAGTCTGTATTGTTGTTATATGTACCTCTTTGTTTGGATTTTATTACATACATGTTCACTTACGTAAGAGACTTCTCTGTAGCCTTCTAACATAACATAAATCAAGAATTAACCGAATTTAATGAATTTTTCAGTGTTGATACATTAATGAACAAAAGATATAAAGCACTATTTATTTTATTTGAAAACTCTTACATTTTTTCAAGTCAGTTAACTTTGAACAACGTATCTTTGAGGTGTAATACAGATTCACAAACATACTGGATATATATATATATATATATATATATATATATATATATATATATATATATGTGTGTGTGTGTGTGTGTGTGTGTGTGTGTGTGAATGGATGGAAGTAAATCCGACGGTATGTAGTATATTAAGAAAATTGAAAAAACACAGGTTTAAATAAATTGAGTGGTAAGTTTATTAGCCGACGCTGCAGTGTTTCGATCTATTAATTAGATCTTCTTCAGGGCATTTGTTGATATAAGGAAAGGTAATAAAAATTTTTTTATCCCAGAATAATTGTGTGGGGGGGGGGTATGTGCGAGCAAGCGAGCGTGAATGTATGAGCATACATTCACGCTCGCTCGCAAACACACACACACACACACACACACACACACACACACAATTTTGAGGTTTGTTTCGATGTCGTTTATCGCAAAATCTTTTTTATACACACGCGCAACCCCCCACACAAAACACCTAAAAATGCACAATGTTTTTTCCGATACATACACTCACACATATTCATACTCACACCATTAAGGAAAATATTTGACGTCATATTTCAAACCGTCCACCTTTCCAGCGTCCTTTCTTCAAATTTCAAATTTTGAACAGACTGATAAACAAGGACTATCGCAGTGTTTTTTGTTATTCTGCAATAATTTTTTTATCACCTTTCCTTACATCAACAAATGCCCTGATGAAGATCTAATTAATAGATCGAAACACTGCAGCGTCGGCTAATAAACTTACCACTCAATTTATTTAAACCTGTGTTTTTTTCAATTTTCTTAATATATATATATATATATATATATATATATCCGTGATGTCAGGTGGTTGTCTTGGGACATACACCTTGTCACGTAGATAAGAGTACCACTGTATCTGAGATATTACAATTGTCGTTCATTTTAAGACCAAACTAAACCAGCTGCTCTCCTCCCAACCGAACCTGTACGTCGAACTGACAGTCTATGTCAAAATGTTTCAGATTTCCACAGATTTGAGAGATTTGCATAGCTTGCTCCTTTTTTCTCTTTTCGTTTTTTATTTTTTTGTTTTCTTAATTTTTTTTTCGTTTGTATTTTCTGTTTTTTATTTTTTCTGTAGTTAATCAGTTATTTTTCACTCGGTTACATGAAAGTTAAGCTGCAATAAGCCAGTTAAATACTTGGATGGGTTACCATTTTAGCAACAGCAGGTACTGTAACTGAATATCAAAATGGTTTTATTTGGATTATTTCTCTGGATTTTTTTAGACGAGGCTTCATAATTTTGATTATTCGGACAATTGACCTCATATTTATTGTTATCTTACAATGTTTCGGCCGATGTTCCCTCCGATTTTCTTAGGGTATTTTTTGTCGGACTCGGGAACCTTACCGAACTCGGGAACCTTCGGGAAGAAGGCTGGAGGGCACATCGACCGAAACGTTCTATAGATAACAATAAAATTGAAGACAATAGTCTGAATAATACAAATAATATAAATTATCAAGTCACATCTAAAAAAAGAAGAAAAAAGACTTTATTTGGCATTAAATGACTCAAAAAGGGTTGATGTGCCATAAAAGAAAAACAAAGCAACCAACCAGAAAATGGCTTAAACACACATAAGTAATATTGTCGGGGCGGCCTAATGTCGGTGTCAGTCATACAGCGATGGAGTCTATCCCCTTTTCACTAGAGCTAGACCAAGGAGATTATTATAGCGTCTGAGTGGAGCGCCACACCTACCGTCAGCTCCTTACTTTACCGCACAGATTGTGCTACTAATATATATATATAAGCTGATGCATCCAACCGCTTAGAAATGGCATATATATATATATATATATATATATATATATATATATATAATCGGGGGGAGTCTGAAGTTGGTATCAGCCAGACAGCGAGGGAGTATATCCTCTCTTCACTAGCGCCAAACCAAGGAACGTTTCACACCTACCACCAGACCCTCACATATCCCTGTCCTACTCATACGCTGAATTGGCGAGGACCGGTATCGAACCAGAAACCTTGGGATTCCTAACCGAATGCTCTACCGACCGAGCTAAACCGAAATGGTTATTTTCTTTCATTATTCTTGTAGAAGTTCCATTCTCAAAAATAATATTAGAAAAAGAAAAACGTCTTAGAATTTATTTTCCTTGATTAGTCTTTTGCTAATGGTGAGTAAGCAGTTTGCGAGTTATTTTATGCCGAAGACGTTGTAGCGATTGTCTGTCCCTGTTTGGTCTGCAAGAGTTATCTTCCCTTGCTAAAAGGTTTTCTACCGCTAGGGGACCAGAGTATTTAGGCAGCAAGGCGCGAATTTTGAGCTCTCTTTTCTCCGGGATAGCAAACACGACACATGGGTTAGACGTTTGCGTCTATACAATTTATGTGGAGGGCTTCGCACCCCAACCTTCTATAAGTAAGTGACATTCCCTTAGGACTCTTCATCACTCCTGTAATAATTGTGTTCTTCATGTATTGTGTTCTGCATGTATCTACTTTGTATACCTTGTAGTTTGTATATGTATTCCTGTTTAAATGTATTTCTATGTGCTCACTATTAAAATCTATATTTTTTTAATATCTTATAACTTCTTTGTCGGAATATTTCTTGTACTTATATGTAATTATAATACATTTAAATCTAACAACGTTTTGCTTTATACATCTTTGTTGGGCATTCAATTTTTTTTAAACTCAATTTTTAAAAACACATTTATAATAACTTATTTTAATCTATTTAACAGGTACTACCACGCTAAGCCAGAGTGGTCCTGGGAGTAATGGCGATGAAGGAGTACTCCACATTCCCCATAGCTCCAGAGCATCAGATGTGCAGCTTAACGTCATACCCAGGACATTAAGACCCTCACCCATCGCCTTCTAAGACATATATAATAAACGAAGGGTTGGGGCCTGTCATAAGAGCAATATGGTTGGGACAATCATATATTGACGTGATCAGCTGATTGAGAGAGTCTAGTCTAAGTAAGAGCCAGAGTGTTGCATGTAATAGATTGCTCGGCCACCACCATGGGGGGTCTCAACAGTGATGCAGTAGGTGTATTCTAAGCCCCTAGATAAGCCCCTAGCTGATAGGGCTGGAATCAAATTGTGTCATGTCGTAAGTTGAAACGGATGTCTACAATAAGCCAAATAACAAAAAAAGAAATTTCGTCTTATGACCCGTCGAGGAAACGAGCGAGGCTGTAATAGTTGTGATGTCAAGAAGGAAATGCCAGTGACGGTAGTGATATTATATTTCATCACAGGCGCAAACATATTTCACATGGAGAGTCAGAGGCGGGAGGAGAGTAAGGATAAACAAAAATAAAAACTAAAAACGTGGATATTACAACATATATTATGTTGTCGTCTGGGAACAAATGTCAACCAGTGAAAAATAACTGAATATCTAAATGAGAAATACAAAAAAGAAAAAAAAAACAAAAGAAAAAAAAAACAACATATAAACGAAAAAGAATTTTTTTTTAAAGAAAAGAAATAAAAAATGGAGCAGCTTATGCAAATCTCTCAAATCTGTGGAGATCTAAAACTTTGTGACAAAAACTGTCAGTTTGACGCACATGCTCCGACGGGAGGGGCAGTTAGGTTTAGTTTCGTTTAAAAATGAACGACAGTTGTAATATCTCAGACACAGAGGGTGTTCTTATCCACAGGACAAAGAAGGGGGGACATGTCCCAAAACCACCACCTGAAATCACGCTGACAAGTTAAAGCGACAATTCTTCTACGTCGTAGTCGTATCAGAGCTACTGTATGGCTGTACCTCTTGGACCTTAACGAAGCGCCTAGAAAATAAGTGTGATGGGAGCAGCATAAAAATGCTGCGTGCAATCTTGAACAAATCGTGAAAACAAGATTCCACAAGAAAGCAGCTGTCCAACAAAGACTTACATTGACCAATAGCAGGGCCTGGGTATAGACCACAGTATGATAATTTATTTATTACAGCGTTTGATATGTTTACTTAAGAGCTATTGCTAAAGAGTTCAATATGTAAAAAGTTTAATCTTGATTTAACTCTCTCTCACATTTTTTCTTTCTTTCCTTCTTTTCATCTTTTCAGTACGTTTGATCGAAAAAGATTAGCGTTATCGCTTCTGCGCGCTAACCCCCTGTCTTTGCCATTCGCCTACTCTTTCTTTCCTATTATATTTTTATGTATAGCATGTCCTTTTCTTCCCTTTCTTTCTTTATAATAAAAACGGAATAGTCCATTAAATAAGCACCATTCCGTTTTTATTATAAAGAAGGGGGGGGGGTGACGACACTCATGAGAAATTAGAATTTGGCAGATAAGTAACACCAGATAACAAGAGTCTTACATTTTTGCATTTCATCTTGAATGATTTGGACGGTCTCATTTTTAACCAGACGATGCTTCAAGATGATAACGGACGTACAGTTAAGGAACACGGGTATTAGTACATAGATTTCTCGGTAAAGAAGAACAGTTTTCTCGTTTATTCCTACCATAAAATAAACTGAACCCTCATTTTATGTCCGTGTTTTTGCAATAAATGTTTTATTTTTCTTGTACCCGTTATTTTACAATACTAAATATATTTTCTTTATTTATTGTAATATTCACTTCAATGTGTATATTCTAAAAGTGTTTATTTTGTGAGAATGTTTAGTTTTAAAGTGCTCGTTTTACAATTTAGGCATACATTCGATCCTCCTTTTATGACGGTAATTTTGTTTTTTCGTCGACGATAATTAAAATCTGACGTTTTTATTTTAGAGTACCAAAGCCAAAAAGAAAAGAAATAACAACAACAAAAGGTAATATTGAACTTTTTACTCGTAAATTCCTACATAAAATTAGGCTTGGGCATTTTATGGTAGGAATTTACGAGTAAAAAGTTGAAGTGTAAAAGGAACCCCCACTTTAAAACTAACCATTCTCACAAAATAAAAACTTTTAGAATATACACATTGAAGTGAATATTAGAATAAATAAAGGAAATATATTTAGTATTGTAAAATAACGGGTGCAAGAAAAATAAAACATTTATTGCAAAAACACGGACGGGTTCAGTTTATTTTATGGTAGGAATAAACGAGAAAATTTCTTCTTTACCGATTTCTCTGGGTTTGTTTTTTGGTGGGTATTGTCGACAGCTTCCTCGCTGCTACATATCTCGACTTGTACTCGAGTCTACTGGGATTGCATAATACCGGGAAATTATGTAATAATGTTAGCTGTGTCTTGTAAAGCGAATAATACGATAATTTGATCATTTCGAATCTCATTATTGGGTCTTATGGGGTATGGCCCATCAATAAGTAAATCTCTAACAGTTTTTAAAGAAAATTTAATTCCCTTATGATCCAAAGATTCGATAATTCTGTTATTGCCGAGTCGAAGATTATGATTATCGAAATGGACATTATTCGCAATCTGCGGCAATGGAAACAACACACCCACGAGGAAACAGCTGTACGGCCACCTGCCCCATATCATACAAACCATCCGTGTAAGGCGAACAAGACACGCCGGAGAAGCAAGGATGAACTCATAAGTGACGTTCTTCAGTGGAAGCCAGCACATAGACACGCCAGTGTGGGCCGTCCAGCAAAGACATTCATTGACCAGCTCTGTGTGGATACTGGATGACGCGCAGGTGATCTCCCGGTGGGCAATGAATGATAGGGACGGTTGGCGAGAGATTGTCATGGATATCCGTGCTGCTAGTATGACATGATGATGATGATGATGATGATGGTTATGAATCTAAAACTAACATCAAACTGTTACAAATGGTAATTGTTATAATAAAACAGATAAGCAAATAGATATATTCGTAAATTATTTGTATTAGATAAATATATGTAGAAGAACGATGATTGGTTGAGTTTCGTTTTCTCGTTGGAAATGAATAAGAATAATTGTCGACAAAAGTATTGTTGAAGATTTTTCTGTGAAAATACATTGAAAATATATTATTTCTGTTTGTCTTGACAGCTATCAAGAAAGGAGTGAGAAAGTAAAAGATTAAGAAAGAAAAAAAAACAAACAAACTTTGTTGAATAAAAAAACTTCTGTGTTGAGGGGGGTCCACAATCAAGTCCGCCGCAAACTGGTTAAGTCCGTCATTGTTCTTTTGTCTTTTCTCACTAATTTCAACTAAAGTCTTACGTCGTTTAGTCTCTTAGCCGTGCGCGCGCCGCTCTAATTCTGTCGTTCTTCTTAGATTCCAGCTACTTATGGAAGTAGCCTCCCAACATCGGGGCACCCGAGTCGAACCTCGCGTCCATGCAACGCCCAAGTCTCACTTTGTTGCATTCGAGCGGGGGCAGGGCTGGGTTTATTGCCCAGCGCCTGAGGTGCCCCCTTGAGGGGGAATGCCGAAGGGATCGACGCAATTTTTGTTCTTTCCCACCCATGAGCTTCGGCTTGTGGGTGGGCCCACGTTAAAACGAGGCCTTGTGCCCAGCCCATACAAGTGGCGTATGAGACAAATACCTGTTGCATTCGAGCGGACGCGGGTAGGCCCCCACACATTCGAGCACCCGAGTCGAACCTCGCGTCCATGCAACGACTAAGTCTCACTTTCTTGCATTCGGGAGGACGCGGGTTCGACTCCGGCAGGCAAGACAATGTCTTGCTCTTTTCCTTAATGCATACGGCAGTTCTTGTTCTCCATCACACAAACAAACAAAAGACGGTTATAAGGTTAAATAAAGAAGAAAAGGAACGAAAAATGAAAGATGGCTGTTCAGAGAAAAGGAAAATGTAAGAAGAACGTGTATAAAGAAAGAAAGTAAAAAAAAGATGGTGACTATAAAAAGAAACAAAAAACAACAATTTAAACATTAAAAAAGAAATAATGAAAGAAAGAACAAAGAACGAAGAAAAAGAAAGAAGATAAATGAATTTCAAACAATAAATAAAGCTATTAAGGAAGGGACAAAAAGAGAATGAGAAAGAGAAAGAAAGAAAGAAAGAATGAATGAATAAATTAAAAAAAAAGAAAAGGTGGTAAGTAAGATAAAAAGAAAGGAAAAGGAGAAGAAAAAAGGGGAAAAAATAAAGCTATAAAGAGAAGTAAAAGTAAGAAAGAAAGATGACAAATAAATAAATAAATAAAAAAGAAGAAAAAAGAAAAACTTGAAAGAAAGAAAGAAGGAAGGAAGAAGGAAGGAAAGAAAGAAAACGAATAAAGAAATATTAGAAAAAAAACGACTGAATATTAAAAAGAAAGGAAAAAAAGAAGACGATTAAAGACAATTAGAAAGAAAGAAAGAAACAACACAATAAAT
>CM042173.1:5761049-5763549 GCA_023376005.1 Doryteuthis pealeii
ATTCTTATTTGAGCAATACACTTAAATGTTTTAAAAAGTTAGAGAACCATTATCTAATACAAAATGCAAGAAATAGGTAATAAACTCTCTCTCTCTCCCCTCCCCTCTCTCTCTCTCTCTCTCTCTCTCTCTCTCTCTCTCTCTCTTCTGTCTCTGTCGCTGTATATATTTATACATGTCTCTCTTGTCTCTGTCTCTGTCTCTGTATATATTTATACAGACATGTATATATACACACACTCTCTCTCTCTTTTTCTCCCCCCTCTCTCTCCCCTCTCTTTATTCTCTCTTTTCATCTCTCTCTCTCTCTCTCTCTCTCTCTCTCTCTCTGATTGGCGGAGTCTTGCGACGGCACGGGATGTTATTGGGAAATAAATATAGCTATGATGGGTGAAGGGAGAGAAAGTTTTTCTCTCTCTCTCTCTCTCTCTCTCTCTCTCTCTCCCTCTTTCTCTCTGTCTCTCTCTGTCTCTCTCTCACACATTCTCCCCAGCCGTCATTATCGGTCATAGCCCTTAAATAGTAGTCCTCCACACAGCATCCAAAATCCGCACAGAGCTGATTGATGATCGGCCTACATTGGTGTGTCCATCTGTAGGTGTCCACAGGAGAATATCACTTATTTTCAGGCTATACCCGTTGCCTTACGAGAACTAACGAACACAGTCTACTCCTTTATCTATGTGCAACCCCCACCCCACCAAAAAAAAAACGAGTTCTAATCATCATCATCATCATCATCATCATCAGGTCATGCTGTTTGCACTGATAACTCTATGAGTCTGTCTCGCTCTCTATCTCTCTAACCTTCGCTATCGGTCACCGCCCCTGTGAGGTCCTCCGCGCTGCATCCAGAATCCGCACAAACTGATTGATGTAGCACTGTCTGCTCTACAATTTGCCCATAGCTGCTGGGCGAGACCTGTATTGACCCATTTTTCTCCGTCTATAACCGTTACGTCAGCACGCCTCTCACTTCGCGGGTAACTAGTGCGAATATACTCCAATTGGCATTCGGATTCCGTTAGTCTTCCAGAACCTGCACCTTTATGCAAACATCCTGTTGTATCAGAATTCCTACGCCAATCCCTCATGAAATGTTTAGTCAGCGGCCATTTCAGGAACATTGCATAGCAGTAAAATAGTTCGTTTTCATTAATTCAATGCCTATTCAACAGGTATAAACTTTCACAAGGAAACACCTGGTGTCACAGAAAGCCTTAACAATAAACTTCAAGTATTTCACTGTAGAACAATCTAGATACTTAGGCAGTAACATCTCCTCCACAGAAAACGACGTTAATGCACGTATAGGAAAGGCATGGGTCGCTATAAATAAATTAACGATCATATGGAAATCCAGTTCTTCCAGGCCGTTGTCGTGTCAGTACTGCTGTATGGCTGCACCACCTGGACCCTAACTAAGCGACTAGAGAATAAACTAGACGGGAGCTGCACAAGAATGCTGCAGGTAATCCTGAACAAGACGTGGAAACAACACCCTACGAGAAAGCAGCTGTACGGCCACCTGCCGCATATCACCCAAACCATCCGAGTAAGACGGACAAGACACGCGGGACACTACTGGAGAAGCAAGGACGAACTCATAAGCGACGTCCTCCTGTGGAAGCCAGCAAATGGACACGCCAGTGTGGGCCGACCAGCAAAGACGTACATATCTGTGCGGATACAGGATGCTGTATAGAGGACCTCCCGAGAATGATGAGAGATAGGGACGGATGGAGATGGATATTTCGCTGACAGCGCGACATGATGATGATGATGATTTCATTAAAAATATATAAATGTCTTTTAAAAGTTTTAACGTTCTAAATTGATTTCTTTAAAGGGTTTGTGAAAATGACTATTCTTATATAGACAGTGTATAGAGCGTTCGGTTAGGAATCACAACGTTCCTGGTTCGATACCAGCCCTCGCCAACTCAGCGTATGAGAAGGTATCTGTGCGGTAAACTAAGGAGCTGATGTTAGGTGTGGCGCTCCACCTCAGACGCAAAATCAATCTCCTTGGTCTAGCACTTGTGAAAATAGTACTGATTCCCTAGCTGATTGTCTGATACTGACTTTAGGCCACCCCGACGACTTATTTCCCTGAAAATGAATAAATGTCTAGAGAGCTTACTTGGGTTTCACCGTTTGGATCGTCAGAACTACGATGGACTAAATTAATTAAAACAAACGGAAGTAAACAAACTATATCATTGTAGATCCGCAGCATAAGAAGAACGTTTTTAATAGTCGTGTCACCATCATATATATATGTATATACTAACAAATATATGCACCCTCCGGGTGCAAGTATTTAAGTTTTAATATAAAATATGTTAAATTAGAAAGGCTAATGAAACTGAATAAGAATGCAGATAAAAAGATTTGGAATAGGGGTGGGGTATAATCGAAAAATAGAACAACTTTGAAACTAACTCTTCCATCAATTTCCATTACTCCCGTCTTTCATTGGTAAATTTTCCTAATTCAAC
>CM042173.1:5768549-5771049 GCA_023376005.1 Doryteuthis pealeii
GCTGCAGGGTCCGTCGACAACCCACGCCACCACACAAATTATGTAACACCTGGTACCTATTACTTTAAACAAAACATTTATTTAGATTTAGATATAGTCTCGGATATGACGTTAAAATGCATCTAGGTTCATTTTCCAGAACTCTGGTAAATATGGAGTACCCCTTTCTTATCAGGAGTGGTAGTACATCTTAGGGTCACATTTATGGGTTAAATATATATAAAAATGAGTATTATAAAATGTGTTTTTGTTACGATTTTATGAGCCATCCTTTAGACATCAAGCAAGAGCGCTTGTTCAGCGGAAATCCTTGGTAAAAAATCCTTTGGTTGTTCCTTGGTGCTCCTCAGTATTGCAATTCCTTCGTCAATGATTGCAAATGGACGTCTCTCAGTATAAGTGCTTAAGTAGTCAACCAGCTATGCATTCGGGCTGTTGATTGACTGAGGTTTAAACCATGTGTCCTCGATTAGACTATAAATTTAAGTGGTGTATTGTAGCCCACCTTATATACAAAATAATCCAACTGTTTCTTAAAAAATCGACTTTTAAAAAAAAATTAAATACCCTCTCCCCCAAAAAAAACGAATAAAAAAGTTGTCTTCGGCATTAAATAACACAACAAGCGATGACGTGGCCTAAAAACAAACCAACAAACCAGCCAACATATATATATATATATATATATATATATATATATATATATATATATATACGTGTGTGTGTGTGTATATATATATATATATATATATATATATATATATATATATATATATATATATATATATATATATATATATATATATATATATATATATATATATATATATATATATATATATATATATATATATATATATATATATATATATATATATAGGGGTGGGTTATCTCAGTCGGTAGAGCGTTCGGCTAGAAACCAGATGGTTCCTAGTTCGATTCCGGTCCTCGCCAACTCAGCGTATGAGTAGCACAGGGATCTGTGCGGTAAAGTAAGGAGCTGATGGTAGGTGTGGCGCTCCACCTCAGATGCCAAAACAATCTCCTTGGTCTAGCGCTAGTGAAAAGGGATAGACTCCCTGGCTGATTGGCTGATACCGACTTTAGGCCGCCCCGACGACTTATATATATATATATAATATATATGTGTGTGTGTGTGTGTGTGTTCAAGTGTCGCATTATTGTTTCCGTTGTTGTGGCATTAGCAAATTATCCAACTCTGTAAAGAAGTATGGGTCTACCATGGTTTCGATCTTTATGATTTCATCAGGTCCTTGTAAGGTCCTGATAAGATCATAAATTTCGAAACTGTTGTAGACTTATAATTTTTCCACAACTATATATATATATATATATATATATATATATATATATATATATCTTATTATAATGGAGATTGTGTGTTTTTCTGTCTGTAACCGAAACTAAATCACTACTCAAGTCACAATTCCCTTAGTAATTGACGTCACATTCACCATGAATGTATCCTTATTTTAACCTCAATTATTAATAAAATTGGTTTACATTATTTATACTGTTAACCATATCTACATTCTAATAACATGCAATTGTATTTATATATACAAGAAAATAGCGGTTTACAGTGTGAACGGGAAGGCTAATTTGCATATTGATATTAAAAATGTAATTTTAATAAATATATGCTTAGTATTATTGATTTCTAACTGTTTGGTTTTATTTTAATGAATATAAGCAAAAATCTCTTCAATAAATCTTAAATGAAATCCATTAACAAGAAAACATAACTGTCATTTTATTCTTTACTTCCTCTTTTAACTAAATATTTAAATTATAAAAAATAACAATGAAAGACGAGAGTGATGGAAGAGTAAATTTCAGTTGTTCTATATTTCGATTATACCCTCCTCTGTTTCAAATCATTTTATCTGAATTCTTATTTAGTTTCATTAGCGTTTCTAATTTAATACGATATTTCATTACATTAAAACTTAAATACTTGCACCCGGAGGGTGCATATATTTGCTAGTATATATATAATGTTCTGTCACTAAGTTGAGCAGTCTTCCTGTTGATATTTGTTATTTATTATCAAATGACAAAGTCAACATTGAGAACTAGCGCAAACACAAAAAATAAAACTTCATTATCCTGTGGATTAGAATCTTTATATATATATATATATATATATATATATATATATATATATAGTTGTCTTCTCTGTCAACGTAAAGTGCCAGTAGCCATTTTCGCAGGTCTGACACGAAAGGAACTAATCGAATAAAAGGTGATAGACTTCCGGTGCCGTTGAGATTTGATTATCCATCATGTCAAAATAAGAAAGAAAAAAATACATGCCCTCTCTTCCCACCAAAAAAAAATCAGGATCTGACACAACCATAATAAATACGCACACTTATACGCACATATGTAAAATAATGAGATGTTTGAATTTTACTTTTATTTCTCCTCCCTGTCGGCTGGGGCGTTAGAATGCACCGACTGCACCTCTGCAGAGGGG
>CM042173.1:5791049-5796049 GCA_023376005.1 Doryteuthis pealeii
TACTCAAAATGTGAGCATGCAACGTTAGACAATCCTCATTGTTTCAATAAATAGATGCCCGGCGTTATATATTTATATATAGACTGTTTTATTCTAATATAATATTTAAAGTTATCGGAACTGTTTCTATTTCAAATTGTCTTTCTTTCTTTCTTTCTTTCTTTTTACTCCTTTAATAAATTTGACGATTTTACTACTTATGGTACACACTCTATGACATTGAATTTTCAGCTCCCATCCCTCAGGGAATATCTTTCAAAAATCTATTTTTACATCGCCCGGAGGGTGTCTTTTTATTTTGCTAGTATTTATAAATATGTTTGCGCTTGTGTACATATACATAATTTTGTGAGTATACATATATATATATACTTATGATAGTAAATATTATATATTTCTGGTTTGGCTATGAGACCATTATACGTCATTAAATATTTTCTGTTTTGACCCTTTCCTATTAGTTTGCAGGGTCGGAACTTTACTGCGAAAACTCTAAGCTAGAGGAAATTTGAGGCCTTCTCTAAAATATATATACATATGAATATTAATGATAAAGAAAAAATCATACACACACACACACACACACACATATATTATTATATATATATATAATATATATATATACATTTATGTATTATTTTATATATATGTATTAATTTCTCTTTATTATTAATAACACTTAATATCATGGACACATATAAAACACATACAACACATTATTTATAAGCATATATATATATATATATATATATATATATATATTATATATATATTATACAGACACACACATATATATATAAATATATACGCATTAACACAATTATATGCACACACACAAACACACACACACACACCACATATATATATATATATATATATATATATATATACATATATATATATGAGAGGTGATACCTGAAACACGTGTCTGTAGTATACTCTATTATACGCTCCCAATTTCGGTTGAGCACTTTATTTAGAAGGGATTTAATTGCAAATTCACCATATTCGGCGTTCAGCCAAGACTCACTTTGTTTACAAGTTTCAGACTCTAGGTGAGTTCATTTCCGCTTAGAAATGTAGCGATTAAATAGTCTGCTATACTTGGCAGTTGACTGTGGCCGTATGGGTAAGAGGATTGGCGAGCGTAAGTTCGTCCAGGTCTCGAACCCGGCCAGACGTAGCTGCTAAAATGGTATAACTGCACTGATGAGAGGTGATACCTCGAAACACGTGTCTGTAGTTTACTATATATATATGTGTGTGTGTGTGTATATATATTATATATATATATATATATATATATATATATATATATATTATATATATATGTGTGTGTGTGTGTGTGTGTGTGTGTGTGTGTGTGAGTTAAGGGTAAGGAAATGAATCCGACGGTATATGTATAGATAAAAGGGTATGAAAAACACACAATGTTGTTAAAATGAATATATTTTTATATCATTTTCATCGCTGATATTGAACAATATTTCGATTTATAAAAAAAACATCATTATGCTCTGATGGTGTTTTTTTTATAAATCGAAATATTGTCAATATCAACGATGAAAATGATATAAAAATATATTCATTTTAACAACATTGTGTGTTTCATACCCTTTTATATAACGTCGGATTCATTTCCATACTCTTAATATTTTACATTTATTCATCACTTTCCACATTTCGGATTTATTTCCATTTCTTCCCAATACAAACAGAAACGCATATATATATATATATATATATATATATATATATATATATATATACTAACGACGGCAACCAAAGCGTAAACGCGACGCTCTCCTATAAAAGGGATGGAGCACTCTATATTGGCCTTTACACACGTGTATTGAAACTGTTAAAATCCCCTTCGATGCTGAATCGATCGGGTTTCTATGCCGGCTGTAGATAGCTTACAAATGTCTAGCCACACCGAAGAGACTTCATAAGTTGAAACACAGTGTCTGTTGATGACTATATATATATATATATATTATATATATATATATATATATATATATGTATTTGATTGTATTTCTGTTGTGGTTATTATTTTAATCATATATAAGGTTTTATGTGGGTGTGTTCGAAGTGTTCTAACCCTAACCCTAACTCAACCCTAACCCTAACCCTAAACCCTAAACCCTAAACCCTAACCCTATGCTCTTCATTATTATGAAAGAAAAATAAACAAAACAAAAGTATTCTCTATTCCAGTTTTTCCCAGTCATTTTGTAATAGGCTATCTGATGAGACTAGGCTCATAATGAATTTTGGTCGAAAAAATTTATAATAGCCAAATGACGTTTTTTTAAAAAAAGTTTTCTTTCTTTGAAAATATATATAGTGTGGTGTGTGTGTATTTACCTTGCTCATGGGCCCTCAAGTGACTCATTAATCCCGCTGCAAACCCACAAAGCTGGATACAAATGTGACATAGGAAGGACGTCCTTCCCACTGGATCGGATGGTTAAAATTTGATGCTTCTGTACCACTAGATATCTCTAAAGACCAGAAGCCGACTTACAAACTTTGTTACATAAAATATTACATAATGTTTTCAATGGTATTAATATCTCCTCTTCCTCACCATGTATATTAACGTGAGATGTGTAGAGTGATAGATGGATAGATAGATCGATAGATAGATAAATAGATGTTGTTGGAATATTTTATTAAAGATTGCTGATAGATTAAATCTATAACATTTTTGGACAAGCTTCTCTGAATCTGACGTCAAAAGGTTATATTGTTCAGAGATATTTAAATTCCACGAAACTTCGACTGACATCACTCATTGTCGGGAAAGTAAAGGAAAAGGGTTAAAGTCCACTAGATTAATATTGGGATGTCTCTTTTAAACACACACACACACACACACCACACATATATATATATATATATATATATATATATATATATACATATATATATATATATATCATACAATATATATATATCATACATATATATATATATACATATATATATATATACATACATATATATACATAATATAATATATATATTATATATTATATATAATAATATATAATAATATAATTAAATATATATATATAATAATATATATATACATTATATATATATATATGTATATATATATATATAATACATATATATATATATATACACATACATATATATACATACATATATATATACATTATATCATATTATACATATATATACATAATATATACATATATATAATATAATACATACATATACATATATATATATATACATATATAATATACATAAATACATAATATATATACATATATATATATACAATATATAATATTATATACATATATATATATAATCATATATATATATATATATTATACATATATATATATCATACATTATATACATACATATATATATATATATATACATACAATATATAATATACATATATATATACATATATATATACATCATATATACATACATATATAATATAATACAGAACACATACATATTTGTAAACACATGCGCAGACTAACACAACATAAAACATAGAGGCACATGCATACAAACATATACACAGAAACACAGGCGGAGGTTAGAGTCGTAGGAAATGGACTCGGCGACCCGAGTTCAATTCCTGGACGAAGCTGTTTGCATTTCACATAGCGCTAATGCACTTGGAAAGGTATGGATCCATTCTCCTCCAGCTATAGGTAAATAGCAGGGCAGACTGGGCTCTTTACCATGGGCTAATTATCCAGTCTATGAGAAAACGCTTAAGAAATTGACCTTATGTAAGATCCTGCTCGTGTGGAGACGTTGGTAAATATATATACACATATAATACCACACACATACAGTGAGAGAGAGAGAGAGAGGAGAGAGAGAGAGAGAGAGAGAGAGAGAGGGGAGAGGGGGGAGGAGAGAGAGAGGGGGTGACATAGACAGGCTAACATAGACACACTCACACACACACATAGGCACAGATTCACACATGCCCACACAGAGACAGTTTATAATATATATATATATATATATATATATATATATATATATTATATTATATCTTGGCGCTTTAACTTTTCCGTTGCAGTGCAATTAGTAAATAATTCAAAAGTGCTCAATATATTAAAATACAGAGCAGTAATAATACTAATATATTATTAAGCACAGAATCTTCCAATATATATATATATATATATATATATATATATATATATATATATGAGAAGTAAACAAACATTCAATGTGTTCAATATGGCCTTAGCCGACAAATCTTTGGGAGAAAATGTGCTTAATTGAAGTCATATCTAAATTGGAGAATTAATTAATTGATAATTATTGAATTAGGTAGGTATACCTGTTCAAATGTAAGGCTAAACAAATCGAGAAAAAGTCAATCTCTGTATGTGCATTTCGGCCTATTATGCCTCAGCAGCAGACTTATAGACAGGAAGACTGATCTGTCTGTGATTCGGACCTTTACTGTCAATCTGACAGGTGGGGATTCTAACTATTGCACTAGCTGTTTTTTTTCTAGATATTACGTTTGTTTTTGAACGTACAGTAGTCGGGTAGCAAGTCACCAAAAGTGGAATATAACTGAGTTCAAAAATATTCTCCCCCCCCTCAATATTATATATATATATATATATATATATAATATATAAAAGTGCATGTGGCTTTACGCTTATCGTAATATAAGTAATAGAGGGTGTTTCATATGTATCATTTTGTAATTTAATAACTTGTGCGATTCTCTTTCAATAGATCTCAATTTTCAAGAGCATGTGTTGAAACAACTCAGATTTCTAAATTTAATGTTTAAAAGCAATAAATAAAATAAAATAAAAGAAATAGGGAGTAATTACAATAAGAATCCGCCCTGTCGGCTGGGGCGTTAGAATGCACCGACTGCACCTCTGCAGAGGGGTAAGACTCCCCCAATGGGGCCACCTGTTGGCCGTGGGTGGCGACTCGTGATGCTGAAGGATAGAACC
>CM042173.1:5803549-5838549 GCA_023376005.1 Doryteuthis pealeii
AAACGATATAATAATAAGAAAAACAATTATATGGACACTTCAAACGACAAATCGAATAGGTTGCACATGGAAAGACTTGGACATGGTTAAGAAAAGGAAACCTCAAAAGAGAAACTGAATCATTAATAATTGCTGCACAAAATAATGCCATAAGGACAAACTATATAAAAGCGAAAATTGATAAGACCCAACAAATAGTAAATGTAGACTTTGCGGGAATAGAGATGAGACTGTAAACCATATACTCTGCGAATGTAGCAAACTAGCACAACGAGAATACAAAACTAGCCACGACTGAGTTGGGAAGGTGATCCACTGGGAATTATGTAAAAAATTAAATTTTGACCATGCAAAAAAATGGTATATGCATAAACCAGAATCTGTTCTTGAGAACGAAATGCATAAAATTCTCTGGGACTTTGAAATAAGAACGGATCACCTTATCCCAGCAAGACCAGACCTAGTGTTGATAAACAAAAGAGAAAGAACTTGTCAACTGGTGGATTTTGCAGTGCCAGGGTGAAGCTAAAGGAAAGTGAAAAATGGACAAATATCTGGACCTTGCCAGAGAACTGAAAAAGTTATGGAATATGAAAGTAAAGGTGATACCAATTGTAGTGGATGCACTTGGAACAGTCCCAAAAGGATTGGAAAAGGGTTTGGAAAGTCTGGAAATCAGAGGAAGGATTGAAACCATTCAGAACACTGCACTGCTGCAATCTGCCAGAATACTCAGAAGAGTCCTGGAGACCTGAGGAGACTTGCTGTCACTCAGACTCCAGTGAAAGACCATCAGCTAATGCTGATGTGAAAACTCAAAAGGAGCAATAATATAATAATAATAATAATAATAATAATAATAATAATGATTAACAAAAAAAGGTTATGCAATTCCAGCAGGTCACAGGGGGAAGATGAAAAAATCCCCCCAAAAAAAACCCGAAAATAGACAAATACCAAGACCTTGCAAGAGAATTGAAAAAGCTGTGTAAGACGATTTTTTATTAGAATTTCACTGTAAGATTTTAAAAAAGTTGTTCATGCATATTTACAACCCAAAGGCACGTTTTTATACTAAAATAATTTTCGATTTTGATTAAAAAATTAGTTATTTCATGTTGTTGTTGTTAATTCAATAGGATTTTTTAAGTTTTAAAAAATTTAAACAAAAGACACGTTTTTATATTAAATAGTTTTTTGTTTAATCAGAAGAGAAATGCAGATATGTTTATTTAAATGAAAATAGTTTTTATTACATAATATTTTTATATTTATTTAAATAAAAGAATGTTGGGACCAAGTAACCAATAAATAACTAGTTTTTTAAAAAAATTAAAATCGAAAACTATTTTAGTATAAAGACATGCCTTTGGGTTGTAAATATACATGAACAAACTTTTTAAAAATCTTACAGTGAAATTCTAATGCAAAAAAAATCGTCTGTTGTTTGTAAAAAACAACAACCGGGAGTTTACTGTGAAAAGTAAAAGGTGTTCTTGTCGAAACAGCTCCCAGCTGGGGTGCTTATTGGTTACTTGATCCCATTCCTGAAATGAGGTAACCAAGCCAATACATGGTACTATTAGTATTCTTTTTGGCAATAATAAAATAAATAAAATTATTATAATCAATTATTATTTTCATAACTCCATTACAATCAATTAGATTTCCATATATCACTGTTGAATGGGTTGTATATCTTTATTCAATTCTAAAATGACTTGATTAGTAAAGTTAGAAGATAAAGTTAATAGAAACAATGACATCGTGACATGCATTTAAAAATTAATATAGTTTATTATAAACTAGAAGCGGCTACCCGGTGCCGCCTGGGTAGAGAGGAGGGTAAAAAGGCAGTGTCGTAGATCCATTATTGTTGAATCGTGAGTTTGATCCACACAGGATGCCCCATTAAAATCCCTATGTAAAAAAGACGTTGCATTGATCCAGACAATTTGAAAATAAAAATTAATGTCTCCTATTTAAAATACTAAATGCAAAAAATTCCATGCCGTTATCATTTAAATTTTATTCATTATTTTTGTTCAAAAACCAAGCCTTGGGGATATTTAATGTGTATGTATATATATACTTTGTCGTTAATTGTTTTATTTTCGAAGTTTTCTTCAGACATACATATACACACAACTGTCCTTTATATAAGTATAGAAGATAATTTTAATTTATTATCTAGATATATAAATGAATGAAATCTACATTTAGATAATACATTTTATGCTTAAGTTATAGGAACAAGGTGTTTTTTTACTATATCATACTGTTTTATCAAGGGAAACCCTCCTTTTTTGGCATACATGTTCGGTACCTAAACTTTGACCCCACCTCTTTTCCCCGCTGTTTTCTGATCTTTAAGCAAGCATTGCAAGACAAAAAGGAATGAGTTTCCACACCCATGGAAGGGCGTCAGAGTGCTCCGAATGTTGACATGATTATACTTGTAGCTACACGTAGCAAAAGTCAGAAATGAAATAAATATGAGAATAGAAAACTCACCTACCTTGTTGAAAAATGTGTTCGTGCCGTAGAGCCGATTCAAAACGAAGAATTCACTGTTATCATCTAAAGAATTGAGTTCTCCAAGAAAGCCAAAGATGAGTCAGCAAAAACTTTGGTGATAAGTTCCTTGATTCCAAGAGATTCCAAGAGGAACAAAAACATCGAAGAAATCTACAAGAAGGAATTGTCGTAGAATATCCAAAGACTATATGACCGCAGAAGAATACCATTAAAAGAGATTGCAACTTTAGAATATGAAGATCTCTTTGAGTCTGTTAATGGAATATTCATGTACCAATTTGATTGGCAGCGTTGTGAGTGACTTTTAACTTTGAATGGTGTTAACTTCGATTGTCAGGAATTTGTAAGATGTAAAAAAAAAAAATTGGTAAAAGGAACAACGGAAACTGCGAAGGGTTAGATAGAACGACTGAGTCAGGTAGATGGAATATGTACCAAGGGAACAAGCAGAATCTTTTTTTTTTTTTACCTTGGTCTTAAAATCAGGTTCTTATGAGTCTCCAATTGGATAACCAAAGAAAATAAAAAAATAAAAACAACAACAAAAACGGATATAGTTGTATAGGTAACGGTTGTTCAGGGAGAAGTGCAAGAAAAATTATTGATAATTGTTTTTTTTGTTTTTTTAATTGATTCCAGGTTAAGATCCAGAGCTATAGATGCCCTAATCCTGTTAGAATCAAGATTAAAGGTTTGTGGCAAGAATTCCGTAGTTTTTCTTATTTGTTGTTGTTGTTGTTCTTCTTCTTCCTCTTTAACAAGTGAGAGAAAGAGAGAGAGGGAAAGCGACAAGAACAATGACAGGTCTTCTGGCCAGCAACCTTCGACAACAAGACACAAACGCTGGGGGGAGGGGTTAGTTAGAATGAATGAGGGGGAATGGGTTGTATGTGCATTTCTCTACCACCACACCTCACCCCACTCTTTTCCAACAGCTGCTACAACAAGAGGAACGGAATCGGAAAGATGCCCCGAGCTATGTCTCTTCTCTTTCACTCTTTGTAAACTCTGTCTCTTGTCTGTGTATAGATGACAACAACGGTGACAACGATACATCAAGAGAGAGAGAGAGACAGAGACAGAGACAGAGACAGAGTGGGAGAGGGGGATTCTGGTGGCGCGTAGAGAGTTTTTTTCTTTTGAAAGAGGAAGCCTCTCCAAAAGCGCAACATGAGCAGGTACTTGCATAGAAAAATCGCAAGTGGATGCTGGGTAATCTGAAGTTGTGACAGGTTCTCTATTCTCTGCGATTTCCCATGAAATGCCAGAGTGAGACACAGAAATTCGTAATTGGATTTTCTGTGTCCAAGGTTTGGTTGTACTGGTATTGCTCATCCAGTAAAGACGTAGTAACATCAATAACGCTGTAGCAAATAAACAAGAATCCCTCCCCTTCAAAAAACTAAACAATAAAAAATGAATATAATGTATTTATTTAAAACATTAATGTCTTCAGTGACCCGTGTATTTAAACCTGTTTCAATATAGGTTCCTAGTTCGATACCGGTCCCCGCCAACTCAGCGTATGAGTAGCACAGGGATCTGTGCGGTAAAGTAAGGGGCTGATGGTAGGTGTGGCGCTCCACCTCAGATGCTAAAAAAACAATCTCCTTGGGCTAGCGCTAGTGAAAAGGGGATAGACTCCCTCGCTGACTGGCTGATACCGACTTTAGGCCGCCCCGTCGACTTTACTTACTTACTTATATATATATATATATAGTCTTGTAAAAATCACCGAGATGCATCAAAGGAGGACAATTGGTGATGTTACAACAGTATCCTTACAGATTTCGGGTTTCGCAACATTATATCTGTTCCACTGGTAGACCTGTCGTGTTATTAGGCCACCTCATTTCCAGATTTGCTCTGTGTAATTTAGGAATAGATCATTAATTCTTTAATATTGGCTCAGTGATACGGAATAGCCACGCTAAGACTTGCTCGGTATGTGTATACAATAGGAGACCTGGAATTACCTAACTAAAAGTTAGTCATTGAATATATATATATATATTATATATATACGTTTTTTAAAAGCGAATGTTATAAAATATTCCAACTGCAGTTTCTTGCCGTAGCAATTCTTCAGGGAATCTGAATCAGATTTCCTGAAGAATTGCTTTTAAAAAACGTATATTTAGCTCTTTTTATTGAGCAATTTTAAATCGATTTTTATCAACCAGAAGTAAATTTATTTGCTTCGTGGATTAGCAAAGATCCGTAATATATATATATATATATATATATATATATATAGAGAGAGAGAGAGAGAGAGAGAGAGAGAGTGAGTGAGAGAGAGATAGTCAATTTTAGTATTGGAGAATTGAAAATAAAGTGCTCGATTACGTGTGTAAGAGCTGTATTCAGTTATTATAGTGTACAATACATTTAAGGTGCAATTGTCACCATTGGTTTCCAAGCAGCACTTTAGCCACTTTAGGATAACGCATCTGGATGAAAAGTGGCTAAGAAGTATGTAGCCTATGATTTACTTAAATAGTGCAGTATAAATTTTGAATTAGAGTTCGTTAGAAAATTCGGACCAAGTATCCAATAGGCACCCCAAATCATCAACTTAATGAGAGGTTCACATTTTTACTCTTCACCGGTAACTTCCGCTTCCAAATTTTTGTAAACAAATTATTTCAATCAGAAGTTTATGGAGATGTTGAACTTACGATAAATTAAATAAATACATGGTTGGTTCACGTAATCAAATTAAAATTCAATAGCAAAAACTTTTTTTAAATAAATACTTTTTAATCAGAGGTTTGTGAATATATTTAACACTTACGATAAACTAAAAAAAAGACGAAAGATGTTTTATACTAAAATAGTTTTTACTTAATCAGAAGAGAAATGCAATTATGTTTATCTCTATTAATAATGGAGATTCGCTTCCAGTTTTTGTCTGTAACAAAAACTACGTCACTGCTTACGTCACATTACCCAAAATCGTCATAACAGAATAAATACACTCAAAATTTGAACATGCAACATTAGACAGTCCTCATTGTTTTTTTTAAACAAGTTTTAATAAATACATGACTGGTATTATATATCTGTATATAGTTTGTTTTATTTTAATACATATTTAAAGTTTACATTTCAAATTGTTTTATTTTCTAATCCTTTAATGAATTTGATGGTTTTACTTACTTAGGGTACAAACTCGCTGACATTGAATTTTTAACTCCCACCCCTCAGGAAATATGTTTCAAAAATCTATTTTTACATCACCCGGAGGGTGTTTTTTTTATTTTGTACTGTTTTTTATAATTCCTTTCAATCGATGATGCGTTAAACATAACATGAACTTTAATATAAGCACATGGAGAAACATTTATAACAGAGTATACAGATACGTGATAAAAAATCGTCATTAGACAGTTCTCATTATATATAGTTTGTTTTATTCTAATACCTATTTTAAGTTTACATTTCAAATTGTTTTATTTTTTAATCCTTTAATGAATTTGATGATTTTACTTACTTAGGGTACAAACTCGCTGACATTGAATTTTTAGCTCCCACCCCTCAGGCAATATGTTTCAAAAATCTATTTTTACATCGCCCGGAGGGTGCTTTTTATTTTGCTAGTTTGAATGAGATATGTTTGACAGGTTTAAAAATCCTCTTTGGTATTTCTTTGCTAAGTTAGAGGTCAAATACAAAAGTTGTTAAAAAAATACACTAGAGTAGTCCAGTATGTTAGCCACTACGCCACGGAGAGCGACCACTTCCCTCTAAAGGGCCAATGTCTCCCTATTTGGAAGATACAAAAGTGTGTTTGTGGGGCGGGGGTTAAAATGGTCTTTGCTATTTTTTTGTTAAGTGAGACGTCAAATACAGACGCCGCAAAATATACTAGAGTAGTCCAGTATGTTACTAAATATGCCACGAAGACTGATCCCTCCCCTCTAACGGGGCAATGCCTCCCCACTTGGAAGATACGAATGATGGGGGGGTAAAATGTTCTTTGCTATTTTTTTTAAAAGTGAGACGTCCAATATAGAAGTTGTAACAATATACTAGAGTAGTCGAGTATGATAGCCCCTACCTCACGGGGTCTGACCCCTCCCCTCTAAAGCGACAGTATCTCCCCAATTGGAAGATGAGAATGGGGGAGGGGGTAAAATGTTCTTTGCTATTTTTTGTTAAATGAGACGTCAAATACAGACGTCGCAAAATATACCATATAAATGAAAAAGAAAGAAAGAAAGAAATGAGAATGAAAAAGAAAAGGTAAACAGAAACAAGTAAGAGGTAAAGCAAGAGAAAAGATTGGTTAGTTGGTTAAATTTTACGGCATCTCAACCCTTTGGGTTATTTTATGCCGAAGACGTTTTGCTTTATCCTTGTTGGGTAATCAAATTAAAAAAAAACAACATCATGTGTCGATCTATTTAGCTCATAGATTGGACCCAATTTGTTAGCCACAACGCCACGAGGACTGACCCGTTCCCTCTAAAGGTGCAGTATCTCCCCATTTGGAAGTTACGAATGACAGGTTTTAAAATGCTCTTTGCTATTTCTTTGCTAAGAGTTCAAATACACAAGTTGTCGCAAAAACACCCAAGCAGTCCAGTATGTTTACTACTCCCCAACGGAGACTAAGTCCCCCCTTCCAAAGAGACAATGTCTCCCCAATTGGAAGGCAATTGAATCTGATACGAATAAAAATCGAAACGGTTCGATAATTCCAAATCTCTGCAAGAGTCCGAAATCTTCCAGATTGTTGTAAATTAGATCTCAGCAATGGATTCACGAACGTGACTGTTACGAGAAATAGACGTGCTCATTCGACATGTCTTGTCTGTCCTACCATACATATTTCCAACAACTATTTCATGTTAGAGAATAATCGTGCCAAGACGATTGGCCAACGAGGAATATTAAAACCCTTACCGCATGTTCTCGAATGCCGTATTTATTTATTCATCTATTCATGCATAGATTCAACGCTGTTATCCTAATCGACATGCTTTGACCTGGAAATAAGAACGGAAACGAGAAACTGCCGCCTGCATGTATTTAACCGCCCCCTCTCGTGCCCAGCCTCGCGTGAACAGGATGTGACACAAGTCAACTTCTTGAAGGGTCGCGTGGGGTGGGTTGGTTGGTTGGTTGGTTGGTTGTGTAGAGTAGAAGTAGAGTGTGTTAAGTTTCTGACCGCCATCCTTGGCTAGTTGAAAAGGACTTAAAGTAAGTAAGTCCTGAGCTATAGGATCCTTTGGTAAGGGAATAAGTCCTGCGTTATGGATTCCTACGTAGTGTCAAAGGTCCAGTGATATAATCCTATGTTCCGTCGTCCACGAAGGTTCACAGCAATGTGCGTAGGTATGACAAGAACAGCCGGTATAAATAACAATATCAGCAGTAGAGTACTGCCAGTGATTGGCCAAAAACGCCAACAGAGTGTTCCACTAAGTAATGTGGGTGTCTACAGGGAGCACCCTACTTTATACTTACCTGAACTCGACTCAGTCGGGGGTCCAGTGCGCTTCAGCCACTGGACCGGTAAAGTACAAATAATAGCATCGATCCCAGGGGGCTATCCCCCAAGGCAATACCTATCCCCCTTGGGGGCAGGGTTGGGTTTATTGTCCAGCGCCTGAGGCGCTCCCTTGAGAGGGAATGCCGAAGGGATCGACGCAATTTTTGTTCTTTCCCACCCATGAGCTTCGGCTTGTGGGTGCGCCCACGTTAAAACGAGGCCTTGTGCCCAGCCCATACAAGTGGGGTATGAGGCAAATACCCTTACCTAGCTCGACCCAGTCGGGGGCCCAGTGAGCTTCGGCTGCTGGATCAGGTATAGTAAATTAATAGCGTCGATCCGAGGGGGGCTATCCCCCCCAGGCAATACCTGTCCCCTTGATTTGAGTTAAAACGAGACCTTGTGGGATGAGAGGCATATACCCTTACGTACTCGATGACTATTTAATAACCTGGCATTTTAGAGGCCAGCGAGAACTGCTATTCACGCTTAACGCGAGAAGACGCTTACTAAAGATACTACGACTACTACTACAAAGGTTAGTTGGTTAAACTTTATGGCATGTCAATTTTTCTTAGGTTATTTAATACCGAAGACGGGTCGCCACCCACGACCAACAGGTGGCCCCATTGTCGGGATGTAACCCCTCTGCAGAGGTACAGTCTTAAAAGAGAAACTAAATGTATTTAACCGCCTTCCCATTCTCGCGCCAGGGCCAAAATGAAGTGTTGCATGTCATGGACTGCTGAGCCACCTGGATTCTGTCGGCATCCCCAGCCAACAGGTGGTCCCATTGGGGGAGTCTTACCCCTCAGCAGAGGAGCAGTAAGTGTATTCTAAACCACCCGCAACCGACAGAGCTCACAAGATATATGAGAGAGAGAAAGAGAGGGTGATAGAGAGAAGAGAGAGCGAGAGAGAGAGAGAGAGAGAGAGAGGAGTGTTCTCGTCCTTATGTATATAATTTCGTTTTAAAATATAAAACCGCCCTGTCGGTGGGGCGTTAGAATGCACCGACTGCACCTCTGCAGAGGGGTAAGACTCCCCCAATGGGGCTACCTGTTGGCCGTGGGTGGCGACCCGTGATGCTTAAGGATGGAGCCTAGGTGGATGAGCAGTTCGTGACATGCAATACTCCACTTTGGCCCTATCTTGGGCTAGACGGTCGGTCGGAGAGGCCCCCTCCGATCAATCGGCTGGTCACGTCAAGCCCTAGCACCTATATGATTTTCCCAACCCTATTGCCCTTATGGCAAGCCCCAACCCCTTTTTATCATATGGGTGCTAGAAGGCGGTGGCTGCGGGTCTACATGTCCTGGGAATGATGTTAAACTCTATCTGATGGTGAGGTTCCAGTTTGGAGGTTTGGGGAATGTGGAGCACCCTTCATCACCATTGCTCCCGGTCCACTCTTACCCGGAGTGGTAGTACCAGTTAGGGTCCCATCTATGGTTAAATAGAAAAATGTATTTATAAAAAAATTGTATTATCCATTAAGAATTGATTTATTTCAAAACTTTATCGGCATTAAATGACCCACTGAGGTTGATATGCCGTAAAACAAAACAAACCAAACCAAACCAACCAAAATATAAAAAGAGTGTATTATTTTCCAATTTAGAGACCTGACTGAAAGTCTTGCCAATCCCCCCCCCCCCAGCAAAAAAAAAAAAAAAAAAAAAAAAATCTTACGCTTAGAATGAAATTTCTCCCCTGAGAGCAAAATGTCTCTTGTTGGAGAGTCAGTGTCTTCAAAAGGGCGGAGCTAATTATTTTTTAGGACTGAGCTCAGGTCACTCAGTGGAAAAAGGGGGGGGTTAGATTTTAAACTTTTAATGGCACATCTATCTAGATATTATCAAGAACGATGGCCGATAGGGATGACTGGAGAGAGAGAGAGAGAGAGAGAGAGAGAGAGAGAGAGGGGGGGGAGAGGGGATAGAGGGGTAGGTAGAGACTTTAAACAAGTTAGAGTATTTATTTTCATGAAAATTCTCGTTGGTATATATATATATATATATATATATATATATATATATATATATATATGAAAAGTTTCTTGGCAGTACAAAAGAGTTTCTAAAAAGAAAGTTAGGGTACCCTTAAAATTAGATGTATAATCTAAAATAAAATATTTTTTCGGACAATCCTCATCAGAGAAACACATTGAAAGTAGGAAATACGATGGTTGGAATAATGGAGAAAAAAAGGTAAAATTGTTTTCCCCTTTTTCAATAAGAACGAGAAAATAAGAGAAATTACGAACCGTGCGGAGGGCTTCGAAAATGTCTGGTTCCACCACACGAAAGGTTGAGGCTTAAGGTGTTGAAGAGAAGCAATTGGTGAAACTGCTTTTGTATACACAGAGCTGGATGGATACGAGATATATAAAGTGACTCAAGGACTTGTAGTTGGAGTTCGCTGTTAGCACCGCTGACATATACATATACATATATATATATATATATATATATATATATATATATATATATTTGAGATATTTTTTTTATCTGTATCCGTTTTTCGGAAGTACATATATCAGGTTTGGGCATTAGTGTGAAGCATTAATATGATATATTATAATAATGTAGTTATCATAATATATTCATCTGGGAATAAATATCAGAAAACTCGGTTGTTTTTGTTTTTTTTAGTTTCTTTTATTTAGTAGTAGTGGTGAATTTTCGGGATTGTAATGATCTCCCTTCTTCAAGACTCTGAGGACAGTAGTGATTTTCTGGCTGCTTGATGCTCTTTTTGATGATGAGGAGATGCTGGATGTTGATATATATATATATATATATATATATATATATATATATATAATATAAAGTTTATTAGCAGTACAGAATTTAAAAAGGACGCGTAAAAGCATAAGCATGTTGTAAATAAATTGTTTTTAGGAAAACAAAAACAATTTATTTTACAACATGCATATATATATATATATATATATATATATATATATATATATATATATATATATATATATATGCCACTCTGCTATTCTTATATGCAACAGTAGTATTTGACACAAGGCCAATATATTAAACAGTTTTGTAGGTTTGAATTCAGTTTTCTATCTCTTAGACTGGTTACCTAACAAAGATTAAAGAACCCAGTCTGCCATACTATTTACCCATAGCTAGGTGGAAAACAGTTGGATTCATACCTTTCCCTCGGGAATTAGCGCTATGTGAAATGCAAATAGCCTCGTCTAGGATTTGAACTCGTCGATTTTCTACAACGGTAAACATTACACCACACGCCTTCATAAATATTTAGATGTGAACAGTCTGATTTAGATAGTTAGATAGATGTGAACAGTCTGATTTAGATAGTTAGATAGATAGTGAACAGTCTGATTTAGATAGTAGATAGATGTGAACAGTCTGATTTAGATAGATAGATAGACAGTCTGATTTAGATAGAGATAGATGTGAACAGTCTGATTTAGATAGTTAGATAGATTTAGATAGATAGATAGTCTGATTTAGATAGTTAGATAGATGTGAACAGTCTGATTTAGATAGTTAGATAGATGTGAACAGTCTGATTTAGATAGATAGATAGATGTGAACAGTCTGATTGAGATAGTTAGATAGATGTGAACAGTCTGATTTAGATAGTTAGATAGATGTGAACAGTCTGATTTAGATAGATAGATAGATGTGAACAGTCTGATTTAGATAGTTAGATAGATGTGAACAGTCTGATAAGATAGATGTGAACAGTCTGATTTAGATAGATAGATAGATGTGAACGATAGTTAGATAGATGCGAACCGTCTGATTTAGATAGTTAGATAGATGTAAGACAGTCTGATTTAGATAGTTAGATAGATGTGAACAGTCTGATTTAGATAGTTAGATAGATGCGAACCGTCTGATTTAGATAGTTAGATAGATGCGAACTCTGATTTAGATAGTTAGATAGATGTGAACAGTCTGATTTAGATAGATAGATGTGAACCGTCTGATTTAGATAGATAGATGCGAACCGTCTGATTTAGATAGTTAGATAGATGTGAACCGTCTGATTTAGATAGTTAGATAGATGTAACCGTCTGATTTAGATAGTTAGATAGATGTGAACAGTCTGATTTAGATAGTTAGATAGATGCGAACCGTCTGATTTAGATAGTTAGATAGATGTGAACCGTCTGATTTAGATAGTTAGATAGATGTAAATAGTCTGATTTAGATAGATAGATGCGAACCGTCTGATTTAGATAGTTAGATAGATGTGAACAGTCTGATTTAGATAGTTAGATAGATGTGAACAGTCTGATTTAGATAGTTAGATATTTAGATAGTTAGATAGATGTAAACAGTCTGATTTAGATAGTTAGATAGATGTGAACAGTCTGAGATAGATAGATGTGAACCGTCTGATTTAGATAGATAGATGCGAACCGTCTGATTTAGATAGATAGATGTGAACCGTCTGATTTAGATAGTTAGATAGATGTAAACAGTCTGATTTAGATAGATAGATGCGAACCGTCTGATTTAGATAGTTAGATAGATGTGAACCGTCTGATTTAGATAGTTAGATAGATGTAAACAGTCTGATTTAGATAGACAGATAAATGAATAGATAGATATATAGATGTGAACTGTTTTATTTAGATAGATGAATAAATAAAATGGATAGATATATAAAGGTGAACTGTTTTATTTAGATAGATAAATATAGATAGATAGACGCAGTCTGATTTAGATAGATTGATGTGAACAGACTGATTTAGATAGATAGATAGATAGATAGATAGATAGATAGATGAATACGAGGGTAATCTCTAATGTGAGATTTCCAAGCGTTGGACCGCAGGGAAACGTTTCGTGTGGCTAGTGGAGAGAGAGAGAGAGAGAGAGAAGAGAGAGAGAGAGAGAGAGAGAGAGAGAGAGAGAGAGAGCTAATTGTCTTTCATGTAAAAGTAAAAGTAAAGTCGACAGGGCGGCCTAAAGTCGGTATCAGCCAGTCAGCGAGGGAGACTATCCCCTTTTCACTAGCGCTAGACCAAGGAGATTGTTTTAGCATCTGGGGTGGAGCGCCACACCTACCATCAGCTCCTTACTTTACCGCACAGATCCCTGTGCTACTCATACGCTGAGTTGGCGAGGGCCGGTATCGAACGAGGAACTTTGTGGTTTCTAGCCGAACGCTCTACCGACTGAGCTAACTCGGCATACGTTAATTACCAGGGTTTTCTCGCGATTTGAAAATACATGATTTGATTTTTTAAAAATGAAAAAAACAAAAATGTCTCCACTTTTATCATTCTAACGTCCACCGCAACGGAAGTCAACAGATAGACATTAATTTCCTGTCCCACGTGATTAATGACAATCTGGCCAGTAAGTCATACGCAAACTACGACATTAATGCCCCTCCCCTCCCACGTATTCTCATTGTTACCAGTGACAAACTGTTTATTTTTTGCATGGAACGTTGTTGTTTTTTTTTTTTCTTTTCTTTTGTTTTGTTTTTTTGTTTATTTATTAGCGATGACTGCAAACAACACACACCATATAAAAAAAAGTATGTCCCGCAACAACAGTGACCCGAAGAGCGACCTTTTTCGACATGGCCAGCATTCTTTCGAGACTATACGAATTCTCGAGTGATCACTTTGTTATGAATATCCATCAAGCCAGAAAACAATCACTAGATTTTAGTGTTGCATAATTAGTGGGTTTCCTACGAATTATGTACTCTAGTGTAGTAAGATTTTAAATAACGGTATTTGTAAATGGAAAGTTACTATTGAATCATAGCATGACCGTTATAGAAGTGATTGACAGCAGTTCACCTTTCGCTGACCTAGTCGCCGATTTCTCATTGGCTAGAGGCAACCCGTGTGAAGTGAACTGAGAGTCAAAGAATTTGGCGGTTCGTCGATGGGAGCAGACGCAATAGTCGTCTGTTTCCAAGTAAGCCATTTTTTCACCGTGCGGTTGGACTCTTTTGGGTTTTTGGTTTTAATAAAGATATCTGAAAAAAAATAAACAAAGTCTTGTGTTCATTATTAAAAACAAAAGAAATAAGCACAGACAATCTGAGCCCAGAACAAAAGAAGCCTGTATCAACCAGAAGAAGAGACCAATGAAATCAACCTTATAGAAGTTGGTCAGTCGGCGAAATAGAACTCTCTTCCCTATTATTTACCCAGCAGATGAAGTGAATATATTAACATTAAAAAGGTAGCTTTCTCCAATTGTAAACTGGAATATGCACAGGTACAGGTTAGGTGGATTTTACTGCTTTTGGCCTAAAGGGACATGAGAAAATAAACGAAGAACCTAACTAAGGCCAGAAGAGAAATGTATACATTCCATCCGGGAAAGATGACGCCCGCATTCACCGGGATAGGTCGACATTTCTGATTTCGGTCAAAAGTGACCAGTCAAACGAAGGCCGAACCTAACAGTCTCTGACAAGGGGCCAGAGGAAAATGTTTGTACATTCCACCCGGGAAAGGCACTACCCGTCTTCGCTTCCTGATAGTCTAGCTGTGTTAAATATTCAACTAGTTACGAGTTTTAAATCAAGGGGTCTATGAGACGTGGTGAAATAAAACAAATTTTATTTCATTTGAAATTTTCCGTCGGTCATGGCATTCAATTTGGTACACTTATCAAATGCTCTAATTATTCATGCAATTCGTATCTTTATTTAATGGAGATTCGGTGTCTGTCTGTGTCTGTAACCGAAATTACGTGAGCACCAACGTCGCAATTTCCTTCTTCATTTACATTTTCTTCTCAATCGTTATCAAATAATCATTATTTAATCTTAATTAGCATCTTATTTATCAATAACGACTCTATTTAGGTCTAGCTGAGATAGATTTGCCTCATTGGGTTATTTTATGCCGAAGACATTTTGTTTTACTTATTCTTGATCAGTATTAAATGTTTTTTATACTCAATTTTTTAAAACTCTCCTTTTCTATTTACCCCATAGATATGACCCTAACAGGTACTACCACTCCGGGTCAGAGTGGAACTGGGAGTAATGGTGATGAAGGGATACTCAACATTTCACAGAGATTCAAAACTGGAAGTTCACCATTACCCGTGCAAACTGACAGATAGATTAATAAACAATTACATAAATAGATAGACTGATGTGAACAGTGGTAGATAAATAAATAGGTTGATATGAAGAGAAAGAGAGATAGAGATAGATGGAGAGAAAGAGAGAGGGGAACAAACAGATCAGATCGATAGATAGATACTAATAGAATGGGATTCTTTCTTTTCGACGTCCGTCACAGACGATGATGACGTCACTCCATGTCTTCATTTTGTGGACCCTATGGTGGCTCATTAGTCCAATTCTAGACTTGCAGATGCAGTCACACACATTGCAGGGGAAATTCCCATCTACATTTGGTTGTTCATGATGACGAAGACGTCGCCGCTCTGCAGTCCTGTTTATCTCATTATTGAGATGCTTACCTCCTGTGCGGCAGGCGTCTCGCTAACCCTGTCTGTTGGAGGCCAGATCTTCCACGCTTGAAGGTGTGATGTTAAATTTCTTCAGTGTTGTCTTGAACCGCTTTTTTTTTGGGGGGGGGGGGTTCCTGTCCTACGCGTACCATCTGTGAGTTCACTGTAAAGTAGTTTACGGGGGAGTCTGTCTGTGGGCATGATAGATAGGTATGAACTGTCTTATTAAGATAGTTAGATAGATAGAGTGTACTGAAATAAACAGGTAGATAGATAGATAAATAGATAGTGTACTGAAATAGATTGATAGATATGAATAGACTGGGATAGATCGATAGATAGATAGATAGATAGATAGATAGATAGATATGAATAGACGGATATAAATAGATAGATAGATAGATAGATATGAATAGACGGATATAGATAGATAGATAGATATGAATAGACGGATATAAATAGATAGATAGATAGATATGAATAGACTGGGATAGATAGATACATATATATGAATATACTGGGATAGATAGATAGATATGAATATACTGGGATAGATAGATGGATGGATAGATGGGAATACTGGAATAGATAGATAGATAGATATGTTATTGATAGATAGATAGATAGATATATAGATAGATATGAATGGACTGGGATAGATAGATAGATAGATATGAATGGACTGGGATAGATAGATAAATAGATAGATTGATATATATATATATATATATATATATATATATGTATGTATTTTTTTTTAATGTTTTTTTTAAGTTGAGCGTTATTACGAAGCATCTAAAAGTAAATGAATTAACTTCGTAATAACGCCCAACTTAAAAAAACATTAAAAAATATATACCGAGAGAAGCATACGGAGACCTAAAATACAACATGAATATATATATATATATATATATAATATATATATATATATATATATATATATATATTTGGGAATAAAAAGGCCTTAAATACCATGGGTATCGTGGTTATGGACCATTTCCACTCGCGAGTATGCTCATGGTATTTAAGGCCTTTTTATTCCCAAATAAATTTGCTCTGTTTACAATAATTAAACATTGAGCTCTCATACGGAACCTGAACTCTACAACAAACTACTTGTAGAGAATTAGGACCCACATAGAATCACCTTGTACCAAGAAACTTGGTACCGCACCAAAGTATATATATATATATATATATATATAGAGAGAGAGAGAGAGAGATAGATAGATAGATAGATAGATTGGGATTGATAGGAATGTACTGGAATCAGTAGATAGACAGCTAGACTGAAATATATAGATTGAAACAATAGATAGATGGATAGATAGATCTCAACAAACATATATATACATTGGGTAGGTTTTAAAAAATCAGACAAATATTATTTCTAACACTTATCTTATTTTCATTTTTTATTTTTTATTTTTTATCTTTTTTGGCAATGCCCGGTCCCCTTGCCTGTATATTTCATATTCACCCGATAACCTGAAAAGTAGGTCATAGAAGTGAAAAAGAATTTATTTCTTATCTTAATACTCAGCGGATCCTTCGTCTTATCGATAGAGTATCTCAGTATTCAAAGCCACTTAATCTGAAAGTTTGCAAAGTGACATTTTGATACGACACGTTTGTTAAGGAATAAAACAATTTGGAACACACAACACCAAACAGCCAAGTTCGTCTTAAGTATATAAGAGTAGTTCGTAGCGTCTCAGGTGACAATTCCCCCCACACCCGCACCCACACCACACACCCCCGCCGCCTTCTCAATCCCAGCATTCCCTAACCTCAGTATTTGGAATTGTTGTGTTGGAAAGATTTCGAATTTATAACCTCTACGTACTTATCCTTGTGGCGTAATGTTTATTATCGGAGGAAATGGGTCCGATGACCCGAGTTCAAATCCTGGACCAGACTGTTTCCATTTCACTGCTTACTGTGTATTTGTTTTTATTTAAAAAAAAAGATGTTTTAACGTGGACCATCTAGAATAGATTTATCTTTTTGGAATACTTTTTTATTATTATTATTATTTCTACATCCAGTTGGATTTATGTCTATATCCTACCACCCATATACACACATACACACACACGTCGAGTTAATAATAACAATAATGATAATAATAATAATTAATAATTGCTGCACAAAATAATGCCATAAGGACAAACTATATAAAAGCGAAAATTGATAAGACCCAACAAAATAGTAAATGTAGACTTTGTGGTAATAAAGATGAGACTGTAAACCATATACTCTGCGAATGTAGCAAACTAGCACAACGAGAATACAAAACTAGACACGATTGGGTTGGGAAGGTGATTCACTGGGAATTATGCAAACAATTTAATTTTGACCATACAACAAAATAGTATATGCATAAACCAGAATCTGTTCTTGAGAACGAAACGCATAAAATTCTCTGGGACATTGAAATAAAAACGGATCACCTTATCCCAGCAAGAAGACCAGACCTAGTGTTGATAAACAAAAAAGAAAGAACTTGCCAACTGGTGGATTTTGCAGTGCCAGCAGATCACAGGGTGGAGATAAAGGAAAATGAAAAAATGGACAAATACCTGGACCTTGCCAGAGAACTGAAAAGTTATGGAATATGAAGGTCAAAGTGATACCAATTGTAGTTGGTGCACTTGGAACCGTCCCAAAAGAATTGGAAAAGGGATTGGAAAGTTTGGAAATCAGAGGAAGGTTTGAACCATTCAAAACACTGCACTGCTGCAATCTGCCAGAATACTCAGAAGAGTCCTGGAGACTCGAGGCGACTTGCTGTCACTCAGACTCCAGTGAAAAACCATCAGCTAATGCTGATGTGAAAACTCAAAAGGAGAAAATGATAATAATAATAATAATAATAATAATAATAATAATAAATGGACGTCGAATTAATAATATAACTGAAACTTATTTTAGATTTATAATTTGTACATATTTATTCTTTGGGTGTGCGTGATGTAGTGTTTACCGTTGAAGGGTAGGTCGATTTTGGAACTGTAACGTTTCCCATATGGCGAAAGTTGCAAATTAACATAAAGAAAAATTTTTTTTAAAAAACTTTGTCTTCATTTGACGAAATAGATTTCAATCTTTAAGAATATTATTGCTGTTACAGCTTAATTATTAGGTAAATAACAGCATATCGGAGGTGTTGATGGTGATGGGGGACATATTTTCAATTTGAATTCTAGTTCTAGTATTTTATTCATTTCGTTCAAATTGAAACTTTTCTAACCAATTTCTAGGCTAAATGTTGCAAAAACGAGGATTTTTGGTGCATTTTGGTGTACGATCTTTGATGCTATTTCCTCAAACAATGGTGCAAGTAAGAGATCTAGTTGTTGGTATCAGTATTTATTATACTAACACACAATTTTGGAATTTGATATTTTAAAAAAAGTGAAAAATCAACCTACTCTAATAGACACGGCGACACGAGCTCAAATACAGGACGAGGCTGATTGTATTTCACATAGCGATTATACCCTTGGGAAAGGTGTGAATCCAACTATCCTCTCTCCAGCTATGGGTAGATATTAGGAAAGTGGCCTCTAACCGTGAAATGAGATAATGAGAATCTTATTCGTCACTGTCCAGGGAATATCGATCGATGCAAGTGGATGTCTAGTTAATAATATAACTGAATCTTATTTTATTTTGCAAATGACTTGTTTTCATACCTGCACTTGTTAATATGTTCGGATTTCTTATTAGGGAGATGGTCTCTAAGGTTGCATGAGATAACGGAGAATCTTAGTCCTCACTGTCCATGGAATATCGATCCATGCAAGTGTGCGTCTAGTTAAATATATAACTGAAACATATTTTCTCTAGCAAAAGGCTTGTTTTCATGCCTGCACCTGGCAATAAGCTCAGACTTTTATTAAGGAGATGGTCTCAAACCAACGCATAATATAAGTATGTTTATGGGGTCAGTTTGTTGCCTTTGTAGAAATTTGATAGTCAGAGTGTACGTCAGTGTATGATGACTACAGTCAGAGAAGGTTTGTGAACCACGAGGATTCGAATATTTTTGTTTGAATATATTTTAGAGAATTTTTAAAACATCTGTTCTAATCCGTTTTCAATTTGATTTTGTTTTCATGAGCTACGATTTTTGCAGTAGCTATACCTAGGTTAAAGAACCCTGGTCTTTGCTTCACCACTCTGCAGTTTGCAATGAGTACCGATTCGTATAGACGGCTCAGGCTCTTATTATGTATGGGTTTGAGCAGCGACACATGGTCGAAGTCTGCTGTGTGTGTGAATAGGGCACTTTGTGTGTCATTTGTTTTTATCGATCTTTGATACTCATAGACACGTTTGTCAAGGCTTCGTTAGGTTTCACCCATTTAGCTTTTGTTGCAGTCGTTGCATGGAATGGTATAGATGCCTGCGCTGGAGATGTTAGGAGTCTGTTTGTGTGGAGGAACTGGTGAGATCTCTAATTGCTTTGGTGGTAAATTCTATGACTCTTATTCCTTGACTGGTTAGTTTGTCATAAAGTGGTTTGTGTTATACAGTGGGCATGGCATGGAATCATGAGGGTGGTCTGAAGTGGCCTGATTAGTTACGGAAAAGTTTGAGTGGTGGTGTGTGCGTTGGAACGGAAAAATTTGACTGATGATGTCAGCATAAATGCGTGGCATGGTTTTGATTGGACGAGGAGTGGGACGTGATGAAGGGTAGAAAGGAGGAGTGAGAGGTGAGAGTTTAGAGATTCAGCCGGGCCGTCAAGAGTTAAGACGTGCCATGAGGCTAGTCTCCCCGCGCGATGATATGGGCATAAAGATAAAATAAAAAACTTGATCAAGTAACAAAAAATGTCTTGTTAATTCATTTAATTTAAACAAGCAAAGCCCAACAGAAGCCCTTAGAAGAACTCAAGAAAAAGCAGCTAAAACTCAACTAGACAGGAACATGGCAACTGGAAGAAAAAAGATGTCAACAAGGGAAAAATTAAGGCCAACTCCTCACCAAATGTCGTACATTTAAAAACATAAAAGCTCTATCAAGATACTCACTATAAATTCTCAGTTGTTTAAGAAACAAAAATGCTTTTGACACAGTTCCTGTTTCAGCCAAGGCATTCTTCGGGCTTCTTCGGGCGTACAAATCTATACATAAAGTTTTTGTACAGTTTGAAAAGGCCAAAGAAAAGAATGGATGAACCAAGAGATCAAACAAAATAAAAGAGATCAATAATCTGAATGACTCTTTAAATTCCTCAACATTAGAATCGGTATAAAGAAGATCTTATTGATCAGATAAATCGGATCAAATAGATCAAATAATATTTCTCTATCACTGAAGAATTCTCTTTATCTGTGAGCTCTCACCAAGTAAGTCTCTCTCTCTCTCTCTCTCTCTCTCTCTTCTCTCTCTCTCTCTCTCTCTCTCTCTCTCTCTCTCTCTAATGTCTCTCTCCATCACTGAAGAACTCTCTCATGTGAGAACTCTCACTCTCACTAATTGTATGCCCGATGTCAATGTGGGTATATGTAATAGGACCACATTTGGTACCGTGACCATCATAGTACCACATTTGTTGTGTATGCTGGTTGGTAATATATATATTTACCAACCCCTCCGCACGAGCTGGATATGACACAAGGTCAATTTCTTAAGCGGAGTTCATCTTCAAGAACTTGGGAATCCTTAATTTTAGGATTGAGGGTCCGACTTAGTCACGGTATGTTTTTGTTACAAATTGTGGTAGCCATCTTTTAAAGTTTGATGTATCCCTTGAAGTAATTATATATATTTACCAACCCCTCCGCACGATGTGACACAAAGACAATTTCTTAAGCGGAGTTCAACAGGTTTGAATTCAGAGTTTTCCTTTTCCTAGACCGGTTGCCTAACCAAGGTTAAAGAGCCCTACTATTTACACATAGCTGGAGGAAGAGTAGGATTCATACCTTTCCCAAGGATATGTAATATAGTGGGGAATGTTAGTCGTCAATGTCCGTGGAATACTGATCAATGCCATTGCTCGTCTAGTTCATAATATAACTGAACTACTCTCTTGCAAAAGACTTGTTTTCATGCCTGCACTTGTCAATAAGCTCGGATTTCTAATAATATAACAGAAACTTAATTTTCTCATGCAAATGTCTCTGAGTGAAAGACCAGCCATAAAAGACTCTAAATTAATCTCTTACTGATCGAACGGATCAAGGAATCAATCAATAGAAACCAGCGCTTACCAATTCCTTCATTGAATTCTTCCCATTCTTAGTGTCGCCTTTTCCCCGTCTTCCTCGTTAAGTCAGTCACTCTTCGCATATGCAAGCGACTGTATCTAAGCGTGTCTCTTTTTCTCCTTTCATTTAAACACGTCACAATATGCTATCGATCTGTGTGCTCACGAGATGACCAGAGCTGCTGACCTCGCATACGTTGTCTGTGTGTCGTACGGATAGAACAATTCAATTCGCCCTTTCGCCGAGGCATATTTCTTCGTAAACAGCTGATGAATAATAATCGGCGTGTAATGGAATATGGCCGTATTGTTTAGCATAGAGGATGGTGATTTCTGATGAGGGATAGATTTTCATATATATTTACAGAACACATCTCAACATTTTCTCAACGAGAAATCAGCATCATGTCGCGCACTTATGTAACGTGGTGGTATATTCACGGTACCAAAAGCGATATAAGTAACGTTCTAATAGCGATATATGTTGCATAGCGGTCTTGTCAACGTGCCTCCAAATTCACGACACTAAAAAGGTGTTCGGCACGTGGCGGTCATCTTGTCGATAAAAAAGTACAACACGAGAAATATATCGTCACAAGCTGCTTAGCTTTTATTTCCAGGCTCGTCTCGTGGGTTGTTTTGGAGAGGAGGAAAGGCAGAGAGAAAGAGAGAGAGGACACTGTTAAATTACGGTGATCCCACACTAGGGACCAGAGGCCCGTCCGTACCCTACGTCTCGGAAAGCAAAAAGAGGGCGGTATTTTTCTTCGTCTTTCCACGTCACCACGTAACTTCCGGTTCGGGTCAACACCCGAAACTTCCGGTTGACATTCAATCCTCCATTCGAGGGATCACACCCCGGTCAAACTCACGACAACGGTTTTGTGCTCATCACTATTTCTTTTAAACCCTTTACTATCTCTTATTTTCTTTCTTCCTTTTCTAATAGTAGTTCTCGCAAAACTCAGGACCTTCCATCTCGCTACACTTAGCACAGACATCCTTGACAATCTCTCGCCAACCTTCTCTATCATTCGTTTCCCCGGGAGGTCCTCTGCACAGCATCCAGTATCAGCGCATAGCTGGTCAAAGTAAGTCCTTGCTGGACGGCCCACATTGGCATGTCCATGTGCTGGTTTCTACTGGAGAATGTCGCTACGAGTTCGTCCTTGCTTCTCCAGCAGATCAAATGCAGCATTCTTGTGCAGCATTCTTGTGCAACACCCATCTAGCTTATTCCCAGGTGCCTCGTTAGGCTCAAAATGGTGCATCCATACAGCAGTACTGATACAACTAAAGCTTGGAAGAATTGTCGTTTTAACGTTACTTGTTAGTGAGTTCGATTCTCATTGGGTGTCCAATAATTCTGGCCTTGTCCACATCTAAGCTAAGCTTAGTAAATTACTATATACCATACGTAGTGTAATGGTTAGCAAGCTAGATTCGCAGACCATTGTTAGTGAGTTCGATTCTCATTGGGTGTCCCAAGAATTCTGGCCTTGTGTCACATCTAATTCCATTAGACTCGCATTTTACGGAATAGGACATCATATGGTCTCTTTGTTCCATTTTTGTCGAAGTGTTGATCAAACCATTCAATTTGAAAATAACAACCGCTACAAAAATTTAGCAACGAAAATTTTAAGATATCTCCAAGAGCTGGTGGTTTAGCTCATTGGTTCAGCATCCAACTAGAAACCGCAAGGTTCTGGTTTCGATACCGGCCTTCGCCAACTCAGCGTATGAGTAGCACAGATTTAATCTGAGTGGTAAAGTGGGGTACTTATAGTACTTATAGAGATCGGATTTCCATATGACTGATAATCTGTTTATAGTAGACCGTGCCTTTCCTATTCGTGCATTAACATCGCTTTCTGTGGATGAGATATTACTACCTAAGTATGTGAATTGTTTTGCTGAATTAAGAGGCTTACCGTCCTGTGTGGAGATGCCTCCTTTCTTTTTAAAATACATGGACTCAGTTTTATCGGAGTTCACATAGATGCCGATGTACTTTGCTGCCTTCTCCAGGCTATGTAGTAGACAAATACATATTTGAACAACCCAAATTTGATAAGCCACTATAATCCGGGCAGAAAAATCTATTAGAAGTGTCGAGTCCATCTGGTCAGTGAAAAACTTCTCTTAGTTAAATTCGTTATGCAATTCAAATTATTGAAGATTATCCATCTGATGAGACTTGATTTTGGTGAGCTTTGTTAAATCAACTTAGATTTATAAAGGCCCCAATTTTCGTCGAAATAAATTTATTATGGAATAACGGTGTTGAGTTTTTCCTTCCTTTCCAAGATAAATATTGCTCTGTATATAATCTAAAAAGATTATTATACATTGAGCTCTCTGTAGTGATTTAAAGATTCACAGTATGTATACATACTGGATCGTACAATAATAATACAGTGTATCTTAGAAATCACATATAGAATCATCCCTTACTACCAAGTTTTGGATACCTCATATATATATATATATATATATATATATATATATATATATATATATATATATTCCGCCCTCTATTTATCTATAAAAAAATTCATCTGGACATCACGTGCATTAAGACCAAAGCATTTTTTTAATATAAGTTTAGCGCTATAACTTTCCATCGCGTATATGCCCACCTAAAATTCATTAATTATTAACTAATTAATTTTCAAAATTAGGTATGACTTCAATTAAGCACATATCCTCCAAAAATTGTCGGCTTAAAGCCATATAAACAAGATAAACACATTTGTTTGTTTACTTAACCTCACATATATATATATATAGTCTCAGTTAGAAATGAAAGTATGGTAGTAAGAATAGGTCATTAAGAAGTGGTGTTATCAAATTTGTAAGTCCGGGTGTGTCCTGTTAAGCATTCTTTCGTTCCTACGTGGGTGTTCGGTACTTGACACACATGTGTGTCCGGTTGATAAACAGTGTCACTGGTGATTAATTTGCTTCCTAGATGACAACATTACAACATTTCATTACAGAAAACAAGAATAAGTTCACATGGAAATCATACAAAATCCGTCCGTCAGTCCGTAACACGAAGACTCCGCCAAAAAAGGAATGCACCGTGTATAATACCAGGCTACATCTATCTACTTCAGACTGTTCATTGTCTGTCTGTCTGTCTGTCTGTCTCTATCTTTCTATCTATCTAAGTTTGGTATATTATATATATATATATATATATATATATATATATGGTAGGTTGAGCTCTTTGGGGGTATGTCACTGACGTCCCACCCCTGGTAGGTTGAACTCTTGGTAGGGGATTTTATATCAGAATCATCGAAAAAAGTTTGAATGCAGCAGAGACATTTCGCGATCTCAACTAAATTTTTAGTGAAGGAAAAATCAGAAAAAAGTTGAAAGTTAATAAAAAGATGAAAATAAAATTGTGAAAAATATCAAATACAATTGAAAACCATTATTCAAATATGTAAAATCAAAAATTATAATACAGTAAAAAATAAGACAGGTGAATTAACGTATACACCATTCGAAACAGTAGGTGCACTAGCAAAATGTTTTCTATCTGTTCATTCTTTGGTCAACTACAGGAAAGTTCTTATAAGGGGGGTACCAAAAAAATTATGGAGGAGCTAAAAATAGAAACTAACAACATAAATCCATTATTTCTCTGAATTTTTTAGATGAGGTTTGATAATTTGGATTATTCTGACTATTGGACACATGGCATAGTGGATATAGGCATTGGGTTAATATAGTTTTGGGTGACAGTTATCTCTGGGTTGCAGGTTCAATCCTAGTCAAGGGTGACAGTAACATGGAATAATAATTAACACTTGTACCCAGTCATGGTTAGCGGAATGAGAACAGTATACCCCCATGGACTGAATAAAGGGTTCGGTTCAAAGTTCCGTGAAGGCCCCTGATTACGACAAGAAGGTTCCCAAGTTCAGGAATAACAAAGCGGGCGATACAAAATTCGCAGATGATGAAGGAAGAGGTCGACCATCCAATTCCAACGACAGGAACTTTTGGGTTAAATCGAACTGACGCACACAATGTTTGTAGTTCGTTCCAGCATTTTACAGATGATAAATGTGTGCACTTTTGTAACATGTCGGTGGGCACAGTTCAAGGAGTATATGTTATATAGGGTGATGTTGATGCTGATGATGGATTCGTTTCCTTGTGTCTTTTGAACTCTGTGTGGAGGATGTGTAGTAAAATGTAAGCTCTTACTTCTCAAACCAGGTGTGAGATTCGTTATTTGATGGTTCTAAATCTGGTTCTCGTATAAAGTCACGGTACCAATTTAGACGTAAATTTCATAGGTATACTTGTATTATTTTATGATCTACTTATCTCATCTATTACTGGACATCTGAGTATCATGGCTGTTTTGGGGCTGGCATTCTCCCCATTCTTCTATGGGTCTGGAACTTGTTTAGTTTTTTAATAACGAACACAAGACTTGTAATGAATTCTTTTCCTTGTGTCTTTCTAACTCGGTGTGGATAATGTGCAGTGGAATACAAGCTCCCCCCTCTCAAACCAGATGGTTTGTTTGGGTTTTAAAGGCATATAAACACTTGTGTGTTATTTAATGCCAATGTTTTACAAAAATATAAATATGATTTTAAATTCTTGTGTTTGTTTGTTTTATGGCATATCAATCTCGGTGGGTCATTTAATGCCGGCAAAGTTTTGAAATATTCGTAGCGATAGTTTCGAAGAACATTTTTTAAACTCAATTCTTTTGTGAACAAATTTACCATTTAACCCCTAGATGTTACCCTAACAAGTACTACCATTCCGGGTCAGAGTGGACCTGGGGGTAATGGTGATAAACGGGTGCTCCACATTCACCAGACCTCCCGAACTGGAACGTCACCATCAGAAAGTGTTTGTCATTCCAAGGACATGAAGACCCTCAGCCACAGCCTTCTCGCACATATACCTAGGTAGTAATATAGCCTTTATAGAAAGCGATTTCAATATACGCACACATATTTACCAACATCTCCGCATGAGCAGGATGTGGCACAAGGTCAATTTCTTAAGCGGAGTTTAACAGATTTGAATTCAGAATTTTTCTTTTTCTAATATGGTTGTCTAACCAAAATTAAAGAACTAAATCTGGTCCAATATTCACCCAAGGCTGGAGGGAGAATAGTTGGATTCATACCTTTCCTAAGGGTATTAGACCAGTTATTTGACTTAATGCTCAAGACAGGAGAAAAGAACTCCAGTTTTTTTAAACTTAAGGCTCAATGCAGAAAAAATCCACGACCAATTATTTATTATAAGGCCCAATACGAAAGAAAGGAGCAACCCGTTATTTTAACTTAAGGCGCAAGGTAAAAGAAAGGAAGGAAAATTATTCATCTGAAGGTTCAGGGCAAAAGAAAGGAAAGATCCGTAATTTAACTTAAGGCTCAAGGTAGAAGAAAGGAAGAACAAAATTTATTTATAAAATGTCATACTCAGGAAAAAACCTTTTTGCAGGAGATCTTTTACTTCTGCTCGGATTAAAATCATTAAACCGAATTACTTTAATTTCAAGATACCATATATTAACTTTAAACCTAAAATTAATAGATTCCTTCATATAAAATGGCAACAACACTGGAATAACAACATCCACAATAAACTCTTCCTAATCAAACCCATTTTGGAAGGCTGGAAACCAACTTTAAGAAGTCTAGAAAGGAACAAGTCATTGTGTCCCGATTACGCATTGGTCACACAACACTAACGCACTCCAATATACTCAAACAAGAACAACAACCACAATGTGGAACATGTCAAACACCTTTGACAGTTAAACACTTATGGAATGCAGGTTTCTTGCTCACATCAGAAACCGTTATTCTAAAGCGAACAATATGAAAGATCTGTTTGAAAATGTCAACATGGAGGATATTTTCTCTTTTTTGAGGGAAACAAAATATTCCATAGAATATAGACATGAAACAAATCAATACCATACAACATAATCTCCAATAATGCTAACACATTGTTAATGATATGTATCACTTCCTAACCGTACATAACCCCAGTCGGGTTGATATACCAGAGAATATAGACATGAAACAAATCATACCATACAACATAATCCCAATAATGTTAACACATTGTTAAAATCAATTACTAAAAGTATAAATATAAATACACGACATGTATAACTTCCTAACCGTTAGGCATGACATAACCCAGTCGGGTTGATATACCATAGAATATAGACATGAAACAAATCAATACCATACAACATAATCTCCAATAATGCTAACACATTGTTAAAACCAATTACTAAAAAGTATAAATATAAATACACGTTAGGCATGACATAACCCCAGTCGGGTTGATATGGCGTTAAAGTCAATAAGCAAACAAACTTTATCTGAAGGCTCAAGACCAGGGATAACCAAACATTTTTTCACGGTGGGCCGGATAATTGAAAAATAATGAGCGTGGGCCACATTATTGTTGTGTTCAATACTTGCTAGCCAGAACGAAAGCTCTGAGAAAAAGATGAAAAACAAAATTCATCTTTCCCTGTTATATTCATGGATGAATGAATTTGACAAGAAGGTTCCCGAGTTTGAAGTAAAGGTTTTCGAGTTCGAGAAGGTTCCCGAGTCCGACAAGAAATACCTGAAGAAGGCGGGAGGGCATATCAGCCGAAACCTTGTGTTGATAACAATAAAGATGAGGAGTATATTTATAATAATCTAAATAATACAAATTATCAAGACCATCCAAAAAGATTCAGAGAAATAGTATCCAAGTCTGTTGACAGCCCTGTCGGGGCCGCTTTAGAATACATCGACTGCACCTCTACAGAGGGGTAAGACCCCTCCTCAACGGGGCCACCTGTTGGCTATGGGTGACGACCCGTGATACTTAAGGATGAAACCCTGGGGTTTGAGCAGTCCATGACACGCAACACTCCACTTTGGCTTTTACTTAGGCTAGACAGGTGGTCGGAGAGGCCACTCCGATCAATCGGCCAGTCACGTCAAGCCCTAGCACCTATATGATTGTCCTGACCATATTGCCCTTGTGGCAAGCCCTAACCCTTTATATCATATATGTGCTAGAAGGCATTTGCTGGGGGTCTTCATGTACTGGGTTTGACGTTAAATTCTATCTGATGGTGAGTTTCCAGTTTTGGAGGTCTGGAGAATGTGGAGCTCCCCTTCATCCCCATTGCTCTCACTTCCACTCTGTCCCGAAGTGGTATTCGAAAAGAAGGTTACTTAGTTTGACATGAAATACCTGAAGGCTCCCGAGTCTGACATGAATTACCTGAAGAAGGCCGAGGGCACATCGGTCGAAACATTGTGCAGATAACAATAAAGATGAGGATAATAGTCCGAATAATACTAAATAGAAATTTGTTTATAAAATTGAGTTAAGAAATTTTCTTCGAAACTATTGCTCTGAATCTTTCAAAAGTTTGCCGGCATTAAATGACCCACCGACAAACCAAACCAAACCAAGTCTGTGTTACTTAACCGAAGCCTGAATTATTCCTCTTAATTGCTCGCAGCCACCTGGTGGGCCAATTCACAGGCTCAAGGTAGAAGAAAGTACATTGGCAATTATTTAAATTAAGAAGAATCTTGGATGTTTGTGCAAGTGATGATGGTCAAACATCTATTTCGTATTTAATTGCCACAACAAGACGCGCTGCTGGGGGTCGTGTGCATTCTATTAATTCCAATTATACTCGGTGACATCCCATTTGGGTTTCAAAGGGTTACATCTTCTAGTTGGGATGTTTGACCATGTCTATCAAGAAAGCTCAATGGACTGGGGAGCAAGAGCAGGGGTTAAGTGCTGGCAAACATTGAAAAAGCCTGGATTGCAACTGAAGGATCACTGTGTCTCTGCCTCCCGGGTTAAGACGTGTCATGTATATTGAAAATCCCAACGCACACTCTCAGCAAGATAATTTCCGTTTGGACTTAGAAATTGTAACGTAGTGATATATGGTCACAGTACCAAAATCGATAAATGTAACCTTCTAATGGCGATATATGTTGTATAGCGGGTCTTGTCAATGTGCCTCCAAATTCACGACACTAAAAAGGTGTTCGGCACGTGGCGGTCATCTTGTCGATAAAAAAGTACAACGCGAAAAAATATATCGTCACAAGCTGCTTAGCTTTTATTTCCAGGCTCGTCTCGTGGGTTGTGTCGGAGAGGAGGAAAGGCAGAGAGAAAGAGAGAGGACTGATTAATTACTGTAATCCCACACTAGGGACCGAGGCCCGTCCGTGCCCTACGACTCGGAAAGCAAAAAAGAGGGCGGTATTTTTCTTCGTCGGTTCTTGACCACTTTCCGGTTCCGGTCAACACCCGAAACTTCCGGTTCCGGTCAACACCCGAAACTTCCGGCGGGCTTTCGATTCTACATTCGGGGGAGGGGGGTCACGCCCCGGTCAAATTCACGACAAATTTACGACAAACCGTTTTATGTTCATCCTTTTTTAAAACCTTTACTCACTCTTCTTCCTCCTTTTCTAATAGTAGTCCTCGCGAAACTCAGGACCTTCACCATCTTGCTACAGAAATGATACTGCTAGAGAAGCAAGGGTGAATTCGTAAGGGACTTTTTCGTATGGACACAGTGTAAACCGACCAGCAAAAAAAAGAAAAAAAAAGAAAAAACTACACACCAATCAGCTCTATACAGATTCTGGATTCCATGTAGAAAACCTTGCAGAATGTTTGTAATTTGCTCAGAGAGTCAGCCTGTTTCCGAAATGGTATGATATGTTGAGCTACAACCTCGTTGATTTGGAGTAAAGTTTTAAAAAATGTGTCACATGGCCAGGTTAGCTCAGTCGGTAGAGCGTTCGGCTAGAAACCACAAGGTTCCTAGTTCGATAACGGCCCTCGCCAACTCAGTAGCACAGGGATATATGCGGTAAAGTAAGGAGTTGATGGTAAGTGTGCCGCTCCACCACAGACACAAAAACACTTTCCTTGGTCTGGCGCTAGTGAAAAGGGGATAGACTCCCTCACTGATTGGCTGATACTTTAGACCACCTCGACTTTAGATCACCTCGACTTTAGACCATCTCGACTTTCCTTTTTTTTAACATTACACACACACACACACACACACACACACACACACACACACACATATATAATATTATATGTGTGTGTGTGTGTGTGTGTGTGTTTATGTGTAGTTGATGCTATGGAGAATTATTTTTATTCCAGAAAGGGGTTAAGAGTTGGCAAACGTTAAAAAGCCTGTATTACAACTGAAGAATCTATATGTCACTGCCCCCCCCCCGGCTTAAGATGTGTCATGTATATTGAGAATTCTAACACAAAGTCTCAGAAAGATAATTTCCGTTTGGACTTAGAGATTTGAGATGTATCTGACAAAACAGAATCTACCCAAATCTTCCGCTACACACAGGATGTGTATAAAATTCTTGTGGCCATTTTTAGATTGCAGGTGAGAGCACTTTACAGGGGAGATCCCTTCTGGCATTAAGTAGAATCCTTGTGTTCCTCAGAGTTGAGCAGAATCCGTGTGTTCTTTAGTATTAAATAGAATCCTTGTGTTCCTGAGTGTTAAGCAGAATCCTTGTGTTCTTTAGTATTAAGCAGAATCCTTGTGTTCCTAAGTGTTGTGAGGTTTTAAGGGTCAAATAAGAACAAAACAACGGGTAACAAATGTAGGAACATGTATTAACAGAAAGTAGACAAATACAATAGAGAGATGTGTAAATTACATCCGACAAACAGAGTTATTGGCATACTCGCATTGGCTTACTGCTAAGCCACAATTATCCCTGTTGTTTATAGTAACCTGTCGGCGCATTCCATTAGTCTTATAGGGTGTATCACCTATAACACCCCCCTCCTAAGATTTCACTCCACAGGAGTCTTAGTATCTTTTTATTTTGGGGTTTTATGTTGATAAACTCTGTCGCTCTTCGTTTCCTTGAAGAATGGCGTCGTTGAGGGGCCGCTTGTGTTTCAGTAGGCCCACGAGTTATATTCAATTTTTGAAAGAATGCCAGTCTTCTCCAGTCTATCCAGTTCTTTGTTGATCTGTTCTAACGAGGCAAATGGCACATTTCTTTTCTTCTTAAATACTGGCTGGATATTATCCTGTAATGCGAGTTTAGCAGTCATTTTTTACAACAATCAAGACCCCTAGAAAAAAACGTCAGGAAAAGTTTTTTCATTTCTTCTATTAATTTTTCTGACTCGGCCGTTGAATTTTTTTTATTTTTTGGCAAAAAGTGTTAATGGGCGAATTCTACAACTCAAATTTTTTCATAGCGTCTGTGCCGAATAAATTGTTTGTATTTTTTAGAACAAACATTCTTAATTTTTGGGTTTGCCTGTTTAAAGTCACATTGGTGATAATTTCACCTTCGAATTCGATTTTTCCCCCGTGACAAATCTGACTATTTTTTTGGTTCTTAACATCGTCGGTTTACCAAGCTTTTTCCAAGTATAAGCGTTGATAATCGTTAAGTCCGACCCAGAATCAAAAGACAAGTTTGAATAAAGAAGTAATCTGGCGAAACTCGGTGGGCCTCAGATACCCAGGAGTGAAAGTGGTCCATAATCACGATACCCCTGGTATTTAAGGGCTTTTTATTCACAAATTAATTTGCTCTGTTTATTAAAATTAAACATTGAGCTCTCATACGGGACCTGAACTCTACAACAAATTACTGGTAGAGAATAGGACCAGCTTAGAATCACCCTTATACCAAGAAACTTGTTACCCCACCAAAAAAGTATATATATATATATATATATATATATATATATATGGTGAGAGGTATCCAAAACTTCGTAGTAAGGGATGATTCTATATGTGATTCTAAGATACACTGTTTATTATTGTATGATCCGGTATGTATAAATACAGTGAATCTCTTAATCACTAAAAAGAGCTCAATGTATAATAATCTTTTTAGATTATATACAGAGCAATATTTATCTTAGAAAGGAAGGAAAAACTCAACACCGTTATTCCATAATAAATTTATTTCGACCACAATTGGGGCCTTTATAAATCTAAGTTGATTTAACAAAGCTCCCCAACCATCTGATGACACTTGATTTGGGCAGTTTTGTTAAATCAACGTAGATTTATAAAGGCCCCAATTTTCGTCGAAATAAATTTATTATGGAATAACGGTGTTGAGTTTTTCCTTACTTTCAAAAAAAATAAAATATATATATATATATATATATATATATCTTATTATAATGGAGATTGTGTGTTTTTCTGTCTGTAACCGAAACTATATTCCTACTCAAGTCACAATTCTCTTAGTTATTGACACCACATTCTCCATGATTTTATTTTTATTTAAACCTCAATTATTAATAAAATTGTCAAACATTATTAATACTGTTAACTATGTCTACATACTGACAACATGCAATTATATTTATATATACAACAAAATAGCGATTTACAGTGTGAACGGGAAGGCTAATTTGCATATTAATATTAAAAAATCGAATTTAATAAATATGTGCTTAGCATTATTGATTTCTAACTGTTTGGTTTTATTTTAATGAATATAAGCAAAAATCTCTTCAATGAATCTTAAATGAAATCCATTAACAAGATAAAATAACTGTCATTTTATTCTTTACTTCCTCTTATAAATAAATACTTAAATTAGAAAAAATAACAATGAAAAGAGAGTGAGGGAAGAGTAAGTTTCAGTTGTTCCATTTTTTATTATACTCCTTCTGTTTCAAATCTTTTTATCTGTATTCTTATTTAGTTTCATTAGCCTTTCTAATTTAATACAATATTTTATTACATTAAAAGTTAAATACTTGCACCCGGAGGGTGCATATATTTGCTAGTATATATATATATATATATATATATATATATATATATATATATATAAGAGAGAGAGAGAGAGAGAGAGAGAGAGAGAGAGAGAGAGAGAGAGAGAGAGAGATGTTGATCGTCATGTGAATGCAAACTTAGAAAAATGTCAATATGATTTTCCAAGCCGTCTTTTTCTATCTCATTTTGAATTTATGTTTGCCACAATTGATTGTGTGCAATCAATTCAATTCCTCCCAAGAAAAAAAATCTCACAGCACAATTTAAAATATTGATATAATTTATTTCAGAAGAAAGAAACAAATCAAGATCTTAAGACGTGATATCACTTTTCAGGTGCCTCAATTTTCGATTAAGAAGTTTATATATATATATATATATATATATATATATATATATATAATATATATATTATTATTATAATGGAGATTGTGTGTTTAAATGTCTGTAACCGAAACTATATTACTAATTGAGTCACAATTAACATAGTTATTTACATCACATTCTTCATGATTTTATTTATATTTAAACCTCAATTATTAATAAAATTGCTTCACCTTTTTATTAGTGTTGTCCATATCTACATACAAATAACATGCAATTGTATTTATATATACAAAAAATAGCGGTTTGCAGTGTGAATGGGAAGGCTAATTTGCATATTGATATTAAAAATGTGATTTTATTAAATGTGTGCTTAGTATAATTGATTTCTAATTGTTTGGTCTTATTTTAATGAATATAAGCAAAAATCTCTTCAATGAATCTTAAATGAAATCCATTAACAAGAAAAAATAACTGTCATTTTTTTTTATTTCCTAATTTAACTAAATTGTTAAATACGTAAAATTCAGCAATGAAAGACGGGAGTGATGGAAGAGTAAGTTTCATTTCTATTTTTCTATTATACCCCCACTCTGTTACATATCTTTTTATCTGCCTTCTTATTAAACTTTCTAATTTAATACGATATTTCATATATATATATATATATATATATATATATATATATATATATATATATATATATATAAAATGTTGTTCTGGTTCCAACTGGAGAAAATTTAATATTTTATAAAAAAGAATTTAGAGAAAAATTGCAGAAACACACACAACCTATCAAATATCGGACATATTCTGCCAAATTAATAACTCAATGCCTGAAGAAGACAACAGATCAGAAACACGTGTCGCGTATGTAAGATAAAAAGAATTTAAAAAATTTTCTGAGAACATAATACATTTTGCGGACCTTCTTCTTTTTTATAATATATATATATATATATATATATATATATATATATATATATATATATATATATATATTATATATATATATAGTGATTTAAACAGATAGCTAGATAACTAGATAGATAGATGAATAGAATATGTATATTGTGAAACAGATTTATAGATCTGAATAGAGCG
>CM042173.1:5841049-5858549 GCA_023376005.1 Doryteuthis pealeii
AGACTCCAGTGAAAGACCATCAGCTAATGCTGATGTGAAAACTCAATAATAATAATAATAATAATAATAATATTAATAGAACTTGTCAACTAGTGGATTTTGCAGTCCCATCAGATCACAAGGTGAATATGAAGGAAAACGAAAAGATGGACAAATACCTGCATCTTGCCAGAGACCTGAAAAAGATATGGAATATGAAAGTCAAAGTGATACCAAGTGGAATTGGTGCACTTGGAACGGTCCCAAAAAGCTTGGGAAAAAGACTGGAAAATCTGGAAATCAGAGGAAGAATTGAGACCATCCAGACTACTGCACTGCTGCAATCGGCTAGAATACTCCTGGAAACCTGAGGAGACTTGTTGTCACTCAGACTCCAGTGAAATACCATCAGCTAATGCTGATGCGAATAACTCAAAAGGAACACTACCAAATAATAGTTTCGCTTATTAGCTCATCAGGGAAAGATTCTTACAGAAAAGATTTGTTCTTGAAAATGAAACATAAATTTATCTGGGACTATATCTGGGAGATAAAGACGGGTCACCTTATCCCAGTTAGAAGACCAGATCTAGTATTGATCAACAAGAAAAATAGAACTTGTTAAGTGGTATATTCTGTAGTCCCATTAAATCCAAGGGTGAAGATGAAAGAAAACAAAAAGATAGACAAGTACCGAGAAGGGAAAAATCTGTGGAATATGAGAGAGACAGTGATTTCTATTGCAGTTAGTAATTTTGCATTAAATGACCCACACAGTCGATATGCCGTAAAACTATTAATTTAAACCAGTGATACACCGATTTAAAAAAAAACAGACCTTGTGTCCTATCCTGCCCGAGGGTGGAAAGACTGGGTAAACGAATACTTTTAGACAACCTGTAAAAGAGACAAAGAGTACGAAGGCCTAAAAAGAAAAAAAAAAAAGGAAAAGAAAATGAAGGACATTGTCCTGAATTTTAAGAGACTGAAATACAGAAAATCTACTTAAAAACGCGGGAAGTTTCCATACAGCCAAACGACTTGCCGAAGTGAGTTGTATCCAACATTTTTTCCCGGGTTCAATGAAATGAAAGAAAACGAAAAGTTTGACAAATACTTGGACCTTGCTAGAGAACTGAAACTTCGATTTAGAAAAATTGACCTTATGTCCTATCCGGCCTGCTGGTGGAAAAAGTGGGTAAATGAATACTCTTAGTCAAGAAAACGAAAAGATAGACAAATATTTGGACCTTGCTAGAGAACTGAAACTCCGATTTAGAAATAAATTGACCGGCTCGTTGGTGGAAAAACTGTGTAAACAAATACATTAATCAAGAAAACGAAAAGATAGACAAGTACTTGGACCTTGCTAGAGAACTGAAACTTCGATTTAGAAAAATTGACAGGCCCGCTGGTGAAAAAACTGGGTAAACGAATACCTTTAGCCAAGAAAACGAAACGATAGACAAATGCTTGGACCTTGCTTGAGAACTGAAATTCTGATTTTTTTTAAAAATTGACTTTGTGTTCTATCCGGCCCGCTGGTGGAAAAACTGGGTAAATGACTACTTTTAATCAAGAAAACGAAAAGATAGACAAATACTTTGACCTTGCTAAAGAACTGAAACTCCGATTTAAAAAAATAAATAAATTAACCAGCCCGCTGGTGGAAAAACTGGTAAATTAATAATTTTAGTCAAGAAAACGAAAACATAGACAAATACTTGGACCTTGCTGGAGAACTGAAACTCTGATTAAAAAAAATTAACCTGCCCGCTGGTGGAAAAAAACTGGGTAAACGAATACTTTTCGTCAACCCTATAAAAGAGATAAGTGAGAGGTAGGTTTAAAAAAAAGAAAAAAAGAAGAAGAAAAATGAAGAGCATTGTCCTGGATGTTAAGAGGCTTAAAAACGCGGGAAATCTCTAAACAGACAAAAGACTTGCCGAAGCGGGTTGTCTCCGACATTTAACGGCGGGTTCACCGCAAACTTCGGCTTTTCAGGTCAAGTCTGCAATGCTCACTAATGGAAAGGTGGACATATTTTGCGTTGAATCTAATATGTCGGATCAGTAAGCAATTTCATTTGATAGAAAATCAAATTGTCTTATCGGACCGTTTTAACGGGCCGCCATTTTGTCTCCTCTTACTCTTCCTCCTTCCCGCCCTTTCTCGTTCGCGCGCGCTTTCGTTTTTAGTCCACTCGATTGCTTTAACTGATTTCGACATCCTCTGCACCAGTTGCAACTTCAATCGTAAAGAAAAACATTCAGCTAAGTACATTGACTAAGACATGCATTTGTCGATGCAACGAGGCAGATAGATTTGAAAAGGAGGCTCGATGCAGATGTGGAGGGGGTGGGCGGAGGGAGCGTGAAACGGGTAGGTGGAAAAAGCTGAGAGAGAGAGAGAGAGAGAGAGACAATGTGTAGGTACCTAAAGCAGACATTCGAGAAACCTCACACAGATATGTACACGCACACACTCACAGAGATTGATTGAGAGAGACAGAGAGAGAGACAGACAGACAGACAGAGAGACAGAGAGAGAGACAGACAGACAGACAGAGACAGATAGAGAGAGTGAGAGACAGACAGGTAGGAAAAAAGATAGATAGAGAAACACATAGGTATATATATATATATATATATATATATATGTGTGTTGTGTGTGTGTGTGTGTGTGTATACATGCGTGTATATATATATTTATATATTCGATGAGTCTATATATATAATGTGTATATGTATGTGTGTGTGTGCGTGTTTGTGTGTGTGTTCTTTATATATACATATGTATATAGAGGTATATCTATGCGTGTGTGTATATATATATATATATATATGTGTGTGTGTGAGTGAATATATATATATATATATATATATGTATATATATAATAGTTCCTAAGTGAAACACCTGTCTATGGATGACTATATATATATATATATTATATATATATATATATATATTATATATATAATATATATATTGTGTGTGTATTGTTAATATACAGTGTCTTCGGAGAAATTTGACAGTTTCATAAGGAAAAAGAAAAGTGCTTGGTAACTACAAAATTCAATGGATTGTAAAGAAATTCAACGGGAGGCACGGAAATTACACTACTGTCAACAAGTTTCACTCAAAATAACTCCCATTAGCGTCGATCACAGCCTCAATCCTGCTCCGGAACCTGGAGCAAGCTGATGTCACAGTTTCCATGTGAAGGCTCTCAAAAACTAGCTTAATTCTGTCGATTAACTGAGCTTTTGTAGTACTGGCACGGCGATTGTTGTCTTTCTCAACAGCGTCTCATACATAATAATCCATGGTTAAGATCAGTGGAGTTCGGAGGCCAAACATTGGGACTGGTGTAGTCGTAAAAATTCGCCGACAACCATTTTTTACTTTTCCCAGAGGTGTGGCAGGGTGCCGAATCCTGCTGCCATACATATGGTCTACCATTGGCTACCCTTGTTATCCAGGGCTTGACTACAGTGATTAGCAACTCCACTTAGGCATCTGAATTCAACCTGATACCCTCTCTGTAAAAATGCGAAGGTATCACATCCCCTCAGAGGACGCACATCCGAAAACTATCACAGTTTGGGGAAATTTAGTCTGCCAGGAGTGTCCTTTGGACTGTATGCAAGCCATCTATTATTCTGTGTGTTGTGCTTTTAATTTTTCTCATCGGAAAAGAACCAGATTGTTTGTGGTTCAGCAGGATGTTTCACTTTGCTCAGAAGTTTCTTCGCATTTGTCAGACGATTTTTACGGGCCTTATCTGGGAGCAGTTGACCTCTACGACGCTTATATGAGTAGTAGCGAAGGTCTTCATTGAGTGCAATCTTCAAGATAGAGACTGAAACATTCAATTAACGTGACAAAGCCCGAATTTCAAAGCCAGGGTCTTCCAACACTTTTTTCTGTAGATTTTCGAGGAATTCTGCTGTACGAACGCAATCAGATCGTCTGTTATGTTACTTTCTTGTGGCTACAACATCGTAGTCTCCATTGCTGTTCTCCAGTTAATGTCTGATTGTTTTTACAGTATTCAGGGAGCATTGGGCAGCAACCATAATCTCCTTATGTTTATGGCCGGCGCAGATCATCATGATACTAGTTATTCTCTTACATGATTCAGGTGGTTTCAATCATCCATTCTATATGTCATCACGTATATGACGGAAGAAGGGTCACGCTTTAAAATGATGCGTAGTGTGCGTCAATGCCTCCAACTTACGTAAGAAATAACCAAATATAAGATATGTCAAATTTATCCCGTTGGATAAAGGTGACCTCGTGTTATATATTGATGGGCGAAGCGTCGTTTTTGTACGGTTATGTAGAAATAGATTTAAATCCTGATGTTGTTGAATTCAAATCTAAACCGTTAGAGTGATCGACACGCACTAACCACAGATTAATCTCTATTTCCGGTTACGCAATCGGTGAGAATAGGGGCTTCGAGTCGATTGTTGGACCTCATTATGAAAAGACAGGTTGAGACGGGGCTGCAGTTTAGAATCATAAGTTGAAGTTTAATAAAATGTGATCACAAAAACTATATGTCTTGAGTTTGTCCCGAGAAACTATGACAAGCCTGGCATATCTTAAGAACCAAAAGACCAAATAATGAAGATAGCTACATACTATGAGAAAGAGAGTACTACAAGAAGCTAATATTTACTCAAGAAATAGAAGCCCAGTAATAAGAAATAACAACCCTGCTACTCAAAAAGTAAGTGCAAGATTTAATATGGAGGGTATAACCACGAGAATAATTTTAAAATAAATTTAAAAAAGAAAGAAAGACAGAATGTAAAAAAGAAAGAATATTCTAATTGAAAGAAAGAACATCCCTTTCTCACGCTCTCCTTTTCGTTTTGTTGACATCCATCGACTAATCAGTGATCGACAGGTAGCCTTTCATTCGTCATCTTAAAAATTCTAGTAACTTTCCTCTATAATCTATACGTAACTTGATTTTTGGGGGGTTTTCCATGCCATTATTTTTTTTTAATTCAGAGCGCATATTTTATTTTATCTCAAAGTAAAAAATGCCTTGGAGAACAGACACACATCCTGCGTCTGCTCTTTTCAAACACTTAGCCCAGACTGCCAACTCATCATACTCTCTTTCTCTTACTCTTCTTCTCACATTGTGTGCATCCATAGACCAATGATCGACAGGTAGCCTTTCATTCGTCGTCTCAAACATTCTTGTAACTTTCCACTATTAATTTCACGTGATGATTTTTGTTATTTTCCCATGTCATTATATAATTTTTTTCAGAGAACATATTATTTTAACTCCAAGTAAAAATGCCTTGGAGAACAGACACACATCCTGCGTTTGTTCTTTTCAAACATCAATCCAGACTGCCAACTCATCACACTCCTTTCTCTTACTCTCCTTTTCGCCTTGTGTGCATCATCGACCAGTGATCGACAGGTAGCCTTTCATTCGTCACCATAAAACTTCTCGTAACTTTCCACTATTAATTTCACGTAACTTGTTTTTTTTCCATATCACTTCAGAGTACATATTTTATTTTAACTCCAAGTAAAAATAACTTCTTGCTTCTGTTCTTTTCAAACAGACTGCCAACTCATCACCCTCCCTTTTTCTCACTCCCCTTCTCTCCTTGTTGGAATCAATAGACCAATTACAGATCGACAGGTAGCCTTTCGTTGGTCATCCCAAAAATTCTAGTAACTTTCAACTACTATCTACACGTAACTTAATTTTGGTGTCTTTTTTTTTGTTTTGTTTTCAGATCATTATTTAACACTTGAGCCACGTATTTTCCGAGATTTTATTCAGTTTTGACGTGACTTCAATTCTTCCTGGTCCATTCCTCGTTTTTCGTTTTATCCGCTGAGATCGGCTCTCCCGTGTTCGTCGGAAACGTAGGACAGTTTCTGACATAGAGAAACCCCAAGTGGAAAAGCCAATGAGAAAACGACTCGTTCATTTCAGAAAAGATCTTCGGAAATGGAACCCTTGAAAGTCTTTACAGTTGACAGCAAGCAAATAGCAAAATGGCGGTGGTTAATGAAATCTCCGAAAGGGGCGGTTCACTCCCGCGCAAAAAAAGACACGTGGTACGGAAGTGATTTGAATTATCAACCAATGATTTCCGATAATTCAACACTTGATATTACGTCCATGAAAATAGCCATTTTTATCAGGTTTTTTTTGTTGTTTTTTTTCACTTTCGTATTTGCAAGTTGAAAAAATCTGATCAGGTAATTCGCGCATGCGCGTATTTTTATTCGTTCTTTTTTCATTTATTTATATATCTTTTGTTATTATTTATTTATTTATTTAAATTAGAATATTATTTTCTTTTTTTTTCTTTCTTTCTTTCTTTCCTCTTTTCTTACAATTAGACTGTTTTTTCTTTTTTTTACATTCTGTCTCTCCTGCTTTAGATATTTTCTTATTTTTCTTTCAATTTTTCTTTTCTTTCTTTCTGTCTTTATTTCTTCTTTTCGTTCTCTCTTTTTTCTTTCTTTCTTTCAGTCTCTCTTTCTTTCAGTTTGAATATTATTTTTTATTACATTCTGTCTCTCTTGTTTTAAATATTTTCTTATGTTACTTTCAATTTTTTCTTTTCTGTCTTTCTTTCTTTCTTTCTTTTTTTTACTTCTTTCTTTCTGTTCTTTCTTTCTTTCTTTCTTTCTTTTTTACTTTCTTTCTTTCGTCTCCCTTTCTTTCGTTCTCCTCTCTTCTTTCTTTCTATCTTTCTTTCTTTCGGCCTCTCTTTCTTTTGTTTCTTTTTTCTTCTTTCTTTCTGTCTCTCTTTCTTTTAGTTAGAATATTATTTTTTTACATTCTGTCTCTCTTGCTTTAGAATATTTTCTTATTTCTCTTTCAATTTTTCTTTTTCTTCTTTTTCTTCTTTTCTTTCTTTCTTTCTTTCAGTTAGAATATTATTTTTCTTTTTTACATTCCATCTTTCTTTTCTTCGATTTTTTTCTTTCCTTCTTCTTTTCTTCTTTCTGTTTTCTTTCTGTTTTTTTATCTTTCTTTCTTTCTTTCTTTCTTCAAATTAGAATAATATTTTCCTTTTCTTACACTATCTTTCCTTATTCTAAATATTTTTCTTTCTTCTTTCTTTCTTTTTTATTTTTATGAGAATATTGTTCCCTTTTATATTCAGTCTTTCTTTCTTAAATATTTTCGTTATTTTGCTTTCTTTCTTACTTCCTGTTTTCTTTTCTTTCTATCTTTCCTTCATCCTTCCTTCCCTTTTTCTTTCTTTTTTTTTCAATTAAAACCTTCTTCGTTCTTTCTTTAAATATTTTCTCATTTTTCTTTCTTTTTCCTTTCTTTCTTACAATTAGAATATTATTTTTCCTTCTTTTTATATTCTGCCTTTCTTTCTTTTAAGATTATCTATTTTTCTTATCTTCCTTTCCTTCTTTTTCTTTTTTCTTTCTTTCAATTAGAATATTACTTTCTATGTTTTCCTTTTTACATTCTGTCTTTCTTTCTTTCTTTCTTTCTTTCTTTTCTTCTTTCTTTATTTTTTTGTTCATTTTTCTTTCTTCTTCTTTTCTTTCTTTCGTTTTCTTTCTTTCTTCCTTCTTTTTCTTTTTTCAATCAGAATATCCTTTTCTTTTTTTCTTTTTTACATTCTGTCTTTCTTTGTTTTGAAACATTTCTGATTTTTTCTTCTTTTTGAATATTTTCTTTTTAATTGGAATATTATTTTTTTATTTTTTCTTTCTTCTTTTTCTTTCTTCTTTCTTTCTTTTCTTCTTAAATAATTTTCTTCCTTTTTCTTTCTTTCCCACTTTCTATTTGTAGATATTTTCTGCTTTCATCTTTTTCTTTCTTTCCATTATTCTTTTTTTCTTTTTGCATGCTGTTTTTTCGGTCTTTCTTTACCTATTCTCTTTATATCAAAAAGCTCTGTGCGGATACTGGATGCTGTGCAGTGGACAGCCAGAAAAGATGGCCGTGGATAGAAACGGGCGACAAATAAAGAGTTAAGGTCCGTACAACTTGAGCACCAAGTGCGCCGGGCTAAATAACTTCTACCTTCGCTGCTTTAGACGTTTACTGGGCATCACCTGGAGGGCAGGATCACTAACACAGCAGTTCTGGAGCGAGCTCAACTCTCCAGCTTGTGTTCTCTACTGAGACAGCGTCGTCTCCGATGGCTGGGTCATGTCCGTCGGATGGATGATGGACGAATCTCGAAGGACATTCTCTACGCAGACTTTCGTCTGTTTAAGAGACAGATTAGTTGCCCAGTTGCGATTCATGGATATCTGCAAAAGAATGATCTCAGGTGCTTTGGCATTGCTCCTTCCGACTGGGAAAATTTGGCTCAAGACCACTCTCGGTGGTGGCAGAATCTCCCGTAGAGGACTGTTCATGTCAGAAGTCACCCTGACACAACACCATGAAGCTTAAGGGTCCAGAAGAAAGAGGGAGCAGCGGCAGCAAAAGCACCGGCACTCAAACTTCAGGCACAGCCTTCAAATGCGACATCTAGTAGTCGAGAATGTTTTTCAAACATGGATTCCACAGTCACCGGAGGCGCTGTAACTTCAGGGGCACAGCATCTTTATGATAGTCTTCCGAGACTGAAATGCCAAATGAATAATAATTAATAATAATAATATATATATTATATATATAATATATATATATATATATATATGGGAGAATATGTGCTTAATTGGAGTCGTACCTAATTTTGAAAATTAATTAATTAATAATGAATAGACGGAATGCCTATTTAAATGTATGGCTAAACAAATCGAGAAAAATCAATCTCTGTATGTACATTTCGGCCTATTAGGCCTCATCAGCAGAGCTATAGATAGGAAGGCGCCCCTGTGCGTGATTTGAAACCGGACTGCAAGCTGACAGGGCCGATCACAACCCTACACCAAACGGACTCCTAGATTTTACGATTTGTTAGAGTAGGTAATATTCCTCTCAGTGACTTTTATTACACGACGATATGATAAGTTGTAAACACGGTATGTTTGGAATGGCTTCCTATCTATAGCTCTGCTGATGAGGCCTAATAGGCCGAAAATGTACATACAGAGATTGATTTTTCTCGATTTGTTTAGCCTTACAATTAAAATAGGCATTCATTATTAATTAATTAATTTTCAAAATTAGTACGACTCCAAATTAAGCACATATTCTCCCAAAAAATGTCGGCAAAAAAGCCCATTCCAAACATACCGTGTATGATATATATATATAATATATATATAATATATATATATATATTACCAAGATGAGGAAAATATCTCATAAAATTAAAAGATAATTTTTTTTTTTAAAACCTGGGTTTTAAGCCCGAATGGATGGTGAATATCTGACTATAGAGTATATGCAACATGCAAACATTTCCAATAAAAAAACCCATTAACTCAAAAACAAAAATATTTACATCGCGCGATTTTTCTGTCTTAATCAGGCAATAAAAATAATGGGTGAATATATATATATATATATATATATATATATATATATATATGTAAACACGGTTTGTTTTGGAATGGCTTTTTGCGATAATTTTTGGGAGAATAAGTGCTTAATTGGAGTCGTACTAATTTTGAAAATTAATTAATTAATAATGAATTAGGCGGGAATACCTATTAAATGTATGGCTAAACAAATCGAGAAAAATTGATTTTTCTCGATTTGTTTAGCCCATACATTTAATAGGTATTCCCGCCAATTCATATATTAATTAATTAATTTTCAAAATTAGGTACGACCTCCAATGTAACACCTTATATTAATATATATAATATATATATATATAATATATTATATATATATTATATATATATATATATATATATATATGTTATGTAGTGAAAAATTGAAAAAAAAAAAAAACCATGTTCATGAAACGAGTGATGTTTATTTGGCCAACGCTTCCAGTGTTTCAATCTGTTTCAATAATGATCTTCAAAGCTTTTTAAAATAGATTGACCGCCAACAAAAAGACGCTCTCACAGTCGTTCCTATTCTCTGTGATAAATTTATTTTCCCTCAAATTAAAACAAAAGCCCCTGATTGTCTATGAAAAAAACAAATCAAAACACTGCACGTTGGGCCAAAAATAAAACATCACTTGTTTATGAACTTGTGTTTTTTTCAATTTTCCCTATAGTACATACTGTCGGATTCACTTCACTTCTCTTCCACACCCACACCAAACACACACATATATAATATATATGTGTGTTGTGTGTGTGTGTGCTGTGTGTATTTGAGCAGCATTCTTTCATTTATACATGTAGAATTATAAACAAAAGACACATCTCCTGTTTAACAATTTTATTTTTTATCTTTTCGAGTTTTCGGGCCAACTTTTTATATTTGGGCGGGAAATCGGATAAGTCCACCAAAGTTCAAGTCCCGAGTGCTTTCGCACTTCGAAGTGCCATCATCAGGGATGATGTGTTCCATTTTTTTTTTAAATTATATATTATATGTGAGGCTGGAAAGAGAAAATTGATGAAGAAAGGTGTTATAGGCATTTTAAAATGTGTACTGCATTGGAAATTAATTTTGTGTTAAGAGATGGTTTGTATTGTTTTTATGTTATAGAACTTCTAGTCATTTGGAAGTTTTTGTTTATTTCTTTCTTTTTATGCAGAATGTTGTGTATTTTCCGTTAGAATATGTTCGGTATTATATATTATATATATATATATATATATATATATATATATATATATATAATATATATATATATTATATTATCTTTTAAGCATGAATAGATGATGAATGTCCGTGTTAAATGAATTAAATATCTCAGAAATACTGTAGACTAAATGTAGACACACACACACACACACACACACACAATTATATTATATAATATATATATACACTGTCAGGCAGGATCGAACAAAGGACCGCATCCCCAAAGACCTACTGTATGGTGAACCTAGTGGAGGGCACCCACCGGCAGGGGAGACCACAACTACGCCTTCCAAAGATGTCTGCAAGAGAGACCCGAAGATATGCCGCATCGAACATAGACACGTGGAGGCTGGTGCAGAAGACGTGCAACCTGACGCCTCGTTCGTCAACCAAGGAAACAAAAAGAAGTGAAGAAGAGAGCTGAAAGGAAAAAGCTGCCACAGAAAAGAGAGCTAAAAGAAAGGAAAAACAGCAGCACCCCCAAACTACAGAAAGCATCACCTTTTGTTTGCAGCCATTGCACCAGAGACTGTTCATTCGAGGATCGGTCTGTTCAGCACTCACGTAGCTGTAAGTAGAGAGAGAAAAAAAAAAAGCATGATCGGCTAAAATAGACGGATGGCTGCCAACCATATATATATATATATATTATATAGATATATATATATATATGTATATATTATGTGTGTGTGTGTGTGTGTGTGTGTGTGTGTGTGAAATAAAATTGGTAAATAATCCGACAGTGTGAATATGATATTATTGAAAAAACAAAGGATGTTTTTACAAATGCATGGGGCTCATCAGGAGAGAGGCCCGAAACGGTTTGCACATTCTCTCTGATGAGCCCCATGCATTTTGTAAACATCCTTTGTTTTTTCAATATATTCATATATATATATATATATATATATATATATATATATATATATATATATATATTATTATATATATTAGTGTCTTCATTTTGGTTTATTTCAATTTTAATAAAACAGTTTTGGCTGTGTTCCTCTCAGGCCTTCTTCAGACATCTGTGGTAAAACTGTTCACACTTCTGGGAAACTCTGAGATTGTTTTGTGAAGATTTGCTCTTTCCTCTCTGTAATAGAAACCCTTTCCCCACGATTTCTTGCTCTTCTCTCGAATTGATAAACACACATTTTAAAAGCCGGAAGAAAGATGTGGTAGCGATGTGATAGGAACTTTTTAAAACTGATGTTACGATCCTTAATCATTTTTGTTGTTTTTGATTTTTTCTCTGTTCTTTTTTTTTTGAGGTGGGGCAATTAAATTTATAGAATATTCAGTTGGCATTTTGGGTTGGAGATCAAAAAAATGAAAGTAAATCATGAGGAAAAATAAGAACGCCCTGGTTGTATTACAAAAAACAGAACATATAGAAGTGCACAAGGTAAGATGTCCAAGCAGCAACCCCAAGTTTTTTTCCAGACTCCAAAACAGTAAAGAGAATACCAGCCAACTTCAACAATTAGATCCACACACCAGATTCTCGCCTCTCGATAAGTGTAGAACAGGAAATATAAATAAGTATTATACTATATATATATATATATATATTTATATATATAATAGGAGAGAGAGGGTATACGAGAGAGAACAGAGGAGAGAGAAAGAGACGGAAGGGAGATGAGAGAAACAGCGTCAAAGAATACCAGCCACACTCAACATCCATGTCCAACATCAGTTGCAACTAACCAGATTCAGCCTCTTGAGGTCGAACAAGGAAATAGGGAAAAAGTTATAGCACTATTATATCGGATTAAGAATTGAACAATGCATTAATATTATATAGTTAACCCAACCTCTCTGCAGGTATATGCAACATCAAGTACAGTTTTTAATTTAGAGTTTAACACAGTATAATTCAGAGTTTCCCCTCTCTAGACTGTGTGCGCATACCCAATATTTAAAGAGCCCAGTCTGTCCTACTATTTTACCATTATAGCCGGAGAGAAAAATAAATTTAGTGCCTTTGCGAATACAAACAGCCCTTGTCCAGTGATATGAACTTCATTTTGATTTGATAATCACATCTCTTTAACGGAAGAAAGATTGGCGATTGTTATAAGAATTCTAATGCATGTTGGACTTTTTTTTTTTCGGTGAGGCAAATGAGATATGATTCGATAAAAAAAATCCAGGTGGCGTTGCCGGAGGACCTAACGTCGGGCGTAAACAATCACTGAACTGTAATTTATATTTCTGTTGGCTTGGGTGAAAAATAGAGTGCATTTTCTCAACATCTGGATTCCGAGTGTAACGAAAGCAACATGAAGACTTAAAACGTCTACTCTTGAAAATTAGCTCTACTGGGTTACTGGGAGCTATATATATATATATATATAATATAAATATATATATATGTAAATATATATATTATATATATATATGTATATATGTAGATGTATAATATATATGTATATAATTTATAGCATGTATGTATATATATATATATATATATGTTATATGCATATAATATGTAATAATATGTATATATATGCATATAGTATATATATATGTATAATATGTATATATATATAATATATAATATATATAATATGTATATAAATGTGTATATATAGTGCTAATATATATATGTATATAATTATGTATATATATATTATATATATAATATTATATTATATGCTCCCGTACCCAGTGAAGCTCTTTAGGACGACTTTTAATAAGTTTCACCCCAGCCCCGTAACGCAATGTCATCTGTTTTACAGATCTGATCTCTCTGGTGATCGTAAAATATATACACAGATGTATGTATTTAAAAGAGTTTAAAAACATATGCTTCTTTAAACGGCACCCGAAAGTTTTACCAAAACCTGATCTAATATTATATATATTATTAATATATATATATATTATAATATATATATATATATATTATAGTGTGTATATATAGGCCAAATACCCTCTCAGCACCGGGAAGTTTTACAAAACCTGATATTATATTTTTATATTACTTGTTATATATATATATAAAGGTAAAATGTGATATTAATCCCGACAAATATGTGAAGAAAAGTTTATGAAAAGAAGAAGAAACAACAAATGTTATATGTTTTGCTGAACAACGTTTGTTTCGACCCTATGAAGAGGTTTTTTTTTCAAAGAGCAAATGGAAAAAACGAAAATAAAAATATCATAGATCCCGAGGCACAAGAACGCTTCCTCGCTCATTACCGGAAATTTTAAAAAAAATGTTTAAAAATGCGTAATTTTATATATAATATATAATATATGAAGCATGTTGTAAATATACTCTCAGCTCCGAAAGTTTCAGTAGCTTTGTAAAAAAATTAGTAGAATTATAAAGAACAAATATTTCGTATTCTTTACCAAAACCTATATATAATATATATATATATATATTATATATATTATATATATGACGCTGCAATTCCGAGTTTAGTATCTTTGTAAAATGAGATTAGTAATGTTATAAGAAGAATATTCCGTAGTCTTAAAGAAAACCTAATTATATATATAATACACAATAATAATATATATATATATATATATATATATATATTATATATATATATATATATATATATTAAGGAATTGTCAATATACTCTCAGCTAGCTACGGAGTTATCAGTATCTTTGTAAAATGAATTAGTACAAACGATAACACACTCGACACAGCCGAGTCCGTGGACGGAAATGGTATGTAGGAATCTAACCACAGACCCCCCACCCACCCCACGCACCCCTTTCGATCTGTAATCAACAGAGCGATGTCTACCCCTGAGGACACAACGTGAACACGGTTGGACACTAATCTGGCTTCTGCGAATTGGACGCTTAGAACAAAATGATCTCCGAAAACAGAAGCGGACGTCAGTTTAGGAGTTCGTCAACAGCATGGCCGTCTGATGATCCGCGGCTAATTCTATTATGCGGAGTAGAGCTGGCCTTCCAGGTTGGAAGCTAGATTGGCATCTCGCTCCTTTAACTCAATAAGAGGGGAGATAACTCGTCGTTGCAACCGACACGCTACCGAAGGCAGTGTATGCTTTCTTTTATGGATTATTGTCCAAGAAAACATGCGGCGGATGGAGACGTGGAAAGCGAGATAAGATTTAATTGTATTGCTCGATTTTCTTGTATATAAATTAATTAAGGGATTCCGTGTGCTCAACAAGAGAGAGAGATAGAGAGAGAGAGAGAGAGAGAGAGAGAGAGAGAGAGAGAGATACGGAGAGAGAGAGAGACAGAGACGGGGAGACAGAAAGAGAAAGAGAGAGAGATAAAGAGAGAGTGAGAGTGATAGAGAGAGAGGGGGGAGAGAGAGGTAACAGAGAGAAAAGCAGATAGAGATGAAAGAGAGAGAGAGAGAGAGAGAGAGAGAATGAGACAGACAGAGAGAGAGAGAGAGGGAGAGGAGACAGAGAGAAAGAGAGAGAAAAAGAGAGGGAGAGAGAGCGAGAGAGGGAGAAAGACAGACAGACAGACAGACAGAGACGGGGAGACAGAGAGATAAAGAGAGAGGGAGAGAGTGATAGAAGAGGGGAGAGATAACAGAGAGAAAAGCAGAGATGGAAAGAGAGAGAAAGAGAGAGAAAGGAGACGGACAGAGAAACAGAGAAAGCGAAAGAAAGGTGTGTGTGTGTGTATGTGTGTGGTGTGTGACAAAGAGAGAGAGATGGAGAGAGAGAGAGAGAGAGAGAGAGAGGATAACAAAGAGAGAGAAAAAGCAGATAGAGATGGAAAGAGAGAGAAAGAAAGAGAGAGAGAGAGAGAGACGGAGAGACAGACAGAGAAAGAGAGAGAAAAAGAGAGGGAGAGAGAAGAGGGAGAGAGACAGACAGACAGAGACGGGGAGACAGAGAGATAAGAGAGAGGGAGAGAGTGATAGAGAGAGGGCGAGAGAGAGATAACAGAGAGAAAAGCAGAGATGGAAAGAGAGAAAAGAGAGAGAAAGAGACGACAGAGAAACAGAGAAGCGAAGAAGTGTGTGTGGTGTGTGTGTGTATGTGTGTATGTGTGTGTGTGTGTGACAAAGAGAGAGAGATGGAGAGAGAGACAGAGAGATAGAGAGAGAGGAATAACAAAGAGAGAAAAAAGCAGATAGAGAGGGAAGAGAGGAGAATGAGAGAGAAAGAGAGAGAAAGAGAGCGAAAGAGACGGACAGAGAAAGAAAGGTGTGTGTGTGTTGTGTGTGTGTGTGTATGTGTGTGTATTGTGCGTATGAGAGAGAGAAAGATAGAGAGAGACAGATTATATATATAGAGAGAGAGAAATTACAAAGAGAGAGAATGCAGATAGAGATGGAAAGAGAGAAAAGAGAGAGAGACAAAGACAGAGAAAGAGAGAGAAAGAGTATGTGTGTTTATGAGTGTGTGTGTGTGTGTGGTGAGAGAGAGAGAGAGAGAGAGAGAGAGAGAGAGAGAGAGAGAGAGAGAGAGAGAGAGAGAGAGAATGTCTCGATTCTTATTTGTAATTTTAGTAGAATTTTCCGTTTGCCTAACCAAGAAGTTTTGAAAACGTTTGAAACTTTTACGATATACACTGAGTTTTTTTGTTTGTTTTTTTTTTGGGGGAGATACGGGAAAGAGAGAGAGAGAGAGGATAAAGCTAGGTGAGAGAGAGAAATAGAAAGAGAGAGGAAGAGAGACAAGGAGAGACAAAAAGAGAAAGACAGAAAGAGAGCGAGCAGAGAGAGAGAGAGGGGGGGAGTGGGTGGGGGTGAGAAAGAGAGAAAAGGAGAGACAGAAAGAGAAAGACAGAGTGCATATCTGTGTGTGTGTGTGTGTGTGTGTGGTGTGAGAGAGAGAGAGAGAGAGAGAGAGAGAGAGAGAGAGAGAGAATGTACCGATTCTTATTGGTAATTGGTGGAAATGTCTGTTTCTTAACTGAGAAGTTAGATGGTTTAAAAACTTTAAAATACACAATGACATTTGAAGAGAGAGAGAGAGAGAGAGAGAGAGAGTGAGAGAGAGAGAGAGAGAGAGAGAGAAAGAAAGAAAGAAAGAAAGAGAAAGAGATGTAGAGAAAGAGAGAGAGAGAAGATTGAGAAGGATAAAGAGAAGAAAAAGAGAGGGAGAAGAGAGAGAAAGAGAAAAAGAGAAAGAAAGACTGAGAAAGATAGAGAGATAAAGAGAAAAGAGAAAAGAAAAGAGAGGAGAAGAGAGAGAAAGAGAAAAAGAGAAAGAAAGACTGAGAAAGATAGAGAGATAAAAGAAAAAGAGAAAGAAAAAGAGAGGAGAAGAGAAAGAGAAGAAAAAGAGAAAGAAAGATTGAGAAAGATAGAGAAGAGAGAGAGATAGATAGAGAGAGAAAGATTGAGAAAGATACAGAGAGAAACGAAGAGGAAAGAGAGAAAGCAAGAGAGAGAGGGAAATAGTGAAAAGAGAGAGAGAGAGAGAAAGATTGGGAGAGAAAGCGAGAAAATATAGAAAGAGAAAGAGAGTGAGAGAGAGAAAGAGAGAAACAAAGAGAAAGAAATGTAGAGAGAAAGAGAGAGAGAGAGAGAGAGATTGAGAAAGATAGAGAGAAAAAATGAAGAGAGAAACAGAAAGAGGGAAAGAGAGGGGGAAAGAGACAGAGAAAGGGAGAGAGAAAGATTGGGAGAGAAAGAGAGAAAAGATAGAAAGAGAAAGAGAGAGAAAGAGAAAGAGAGAGAGAGAGAGAGAGGGAGAGAGGAAGAGAGAGAGAGAAAATGTCTTGCTTCTTCGCTACGATTGCCCGTTTCTTAATCGAGAAGTTTTTTAAAACGTTCTATAATTTAAAACTTATACAATACAAACTAATTTGGATTATCACACACAGTAGATAAACACACGT
>CM042173.1:5863549-5876049 GCA_023376005.1 Doryteuthis pealeii
CAGTTTGTGCCTTCACGGGATATTCAATGCCAAAGCCATCCTTGTATCAATCAATCATTGCTGGCCATCGTATCCGATGATAACACCACGCGAATCATTTTCCTCCAATTTAATCGGTCTCTGGTTGCGTCTTGCCAACTGCCTATGGGGATATTCAAGTCTTTCAGGTTTCTTTTGATGTTGTCTTTGTACCTGAGCTTTGGTCTACCGATTCTACGTGATCCCTCTCTCAGATGAGAGTACATAATCTGCTTTGGTAGTCTGTTTCAGTGGCCAGCCCATCTCAGGTTGCGTTGGACAAGTATTTCAAGTATTCCAGGGTGTCCAGTTCTCTTCAGGATTGTTCTGTTTGAAATATGTTGCCACCACTTGGCATTTAATATACTGCGCAAGTAATGCATGTAGTAGACATGTAGTCTATGAGCATCCGCTTTGTATATCGTCCAGGCTTCCGCATCGCACAGGAGGGTTAAGGGAACTATGGCACGGTATACTGCACATTTAGTTTTGAAGGAGATGTTTCTGTTAAATCAGACTCGCCTCTTCAGCCGGCCAAATGTTTTGGAAGCATTTGAAATTCGGAGATCAAGCTCTGCATTGAGTCTATCTTTGATGGCAACTCTGGAGCCCAGATACCTGAAGCTAGAATCTGACCTTCTATAATTATGTCGTTTCCAGTGTCATGTGATGTCGGAGGAGGCTGATACATAACTTATTGGGGTTTATTTTAATCCTTGTAGAAGAACAGTATTGCTAATATTTAGTACATCGCAGGAGGGATAAGGGCTTTCATACTTTTCCCAAGGGTATTAGAACGAAAGTGTCTGTAATGAGAGAGAGAGAGAGAGAGAGAGAGAGAGAGAGAGAGAGAGAGAGAGAGAGAATAGTTTAGTGCCTTTGTTTAATGGCATATCATACTTCGTCGGTTATTCGATGCCAAGCCATCATTGTAGCAGAATAGTAAAAGAAAAAGTAAAGTCGTCGGGGTGGCATAAAGTCAGTATCAGCCAATCAGCAAGGGAGTCTATCCCCTTTTTACAAGCGGTAGACCAAGGAGATTGTTTTTTGCGTCTGAGGAGGAGCACCACACCTACCTCCAGCTCCTTACTTTACCACACATATATTTGTGCTACTCATATGCTGAGTTGGCAAGGGCCGGTATCGAACTAGGAAACTTGTGGTTTATAGCTGAACGCTCTACTGAACCCATCAATCTCTTAGCGCCCCATTCTTTCGACCTTGTGTCATATCCTACCCTTGGTGAACGCGTTTGATTATTGATTAACAAACAAAGAGAACTTGTCAACTGGCAGACTTTGCAGTTCCAGCAGATCACAAGATGAAGAGAAAGGAAAACGAAAAGATAGACAAATTCCTGGACCTTGCTAGAGAATTGAAAAAGCTGTAGAATATGACGGTGAAAGTTATACCAATTGTAATTCGTGCACTTGAAACGGTCCAAAAAGCTTGAAAAAAAAGGCAGGAGGAACTGGGAATTAGAGGAAGAATTGAGACCATCCAGACAACTGCATTGCTATAGTCGGCTAGAATACTAAGAAGAGTCCTGGAGACCTGAGGAGACTTGTTATCAATCAGACTCCAGTGAAAGTCAATCAGACAACGCTGGTGGGAAAATTCAATAATAATAATAATAATAATAATAACGGATCACCTTATCCCAGCAAGAAGTCCAGACCTAGTGTTGATAAACAAAAAAGAAAGAACTTGTCAACTGGTGGATTTTGCAGTTCCAGCAGATCACAGAGTGAAGCTAAAGGAAAATGAAAAAATGGACAAATATCTGGACCTTGCCAGAGAACTGAAAAAGTTATGGAATATGAAAGTGAAAGTGATACCAATTGTAGTTGGTGCACTTGGAACGGTCCCAAAAGGATTGGAAAAGGGTTTGGAAAATTTGGAAATCAGAGGAAGGATTGAAACCATTCAGAACACTGCACTGCTGCAATCTGCCAGAATACTCAGAAGAGTCCAGGAGACCTGAGGAGACTTGCTGTCACTCAGCCTCCAGTGAAAGACCATCAGCTAATTCTGATGTGAAAACTCAAAAGGAGCAAATAATAATAATAATAATAATAATAATAATAGAATATTACCCCTCTGGTGAGGTGCATTCGGTGTAGTCTAAAGCCCCAGCCGGCAGGATTGTCGTTTCAAAGTAGTACATTTCTTTTGGAGCTGTTTTTATGTGTGGTAGTATTTTTATATTCTATAATTTTCTAATTTTTCATTTTTTTAATCGAACAGTGATCACTGCTTGTGTTGATAGACAACTGCCTCAACCACCGAGCAGTCTGATATTATTTTCGTTTCAGAGCAGTAAATATCTTTGGGAACTGTTTTTTTTATGCTTAGTGGTATTTTTTATTATATATATATTTTTTCATTTTTCTAATCGAACAGTGACAATTAATTGTGCTAATATGCAACTGCCTCAACCACCGAGCAGTATTATTTTATTCTATAAGTATTATTTTATTCTATAAATATATTTTTAATTATTTTCTTAATAGAACCGTCACCATTACTTGTGCTAATAGGCAACTGCCTCAGCCACCGAGCAGTTTCGTGTTAATTTCGTTTCAAAACAGAAAATATCTTTGGGGGCTGTTTTTTTTATGCTTAGTGGTATTTTTTATTATAACTATTTAACAAGAATTTCAGTTTTTTAATCGAACGGCGACCATTACTTGTCTTCATAGGCAACTGCCTCACCACCGAGCAGTCTAATGTTAATTTCGTTTCTAACCAGTAAATATCTTTGGGGACTGTTTTTTATGCTTAGTGGTATTTTTTATTATAATTTTTTTTCATTTTTGTAATCGAACAGAGACAATTAATTGTACTTATAGACAACTGCCTCAACCACCGAGCAGTCTGATATTATTTTCGTTTCAAAACAGTAAATATCTTTGGGGCTGTTTTTTATGCTTAGTGGTATTTTTTATTATAATTTTTTTTTTCATTTTTGTAATCGAACAGTGACAATTAATTATACTTATAGACAACTGCCTCAACCACCGAGCAGACTGATATTATTTTCGTTTCAAAACAGTAAATATCTTTGGGGACCGTTTTTTATGCTTATTGGTATTTTTTATTATAATTTTTTCTCCATTTTTGTAATTGAACAGAGACAATTAATTGTACTAATAGACAACTGCCTCAACCACCAAGCAGACTGATATTATTTTCGTTTCAAAACAGTAAATATCTTTGGGGACCGTTTTTTATGCTTAGTGGTATTTTTTATAATTTTTTTTTTCATTTTTGTAATCGAACAGTGACAATTAATTGAACTAATAGACAACTGCCTCAACCACCAAGCAGACTGATATTATTTAAGTTTCTAAGTGATAAATATGTTTTGAGATTTTTTATGTGTGGTGATATTTTTTATTTTATTATTTTTCTATTTTTCATTTTTTAAAAATCGAACTGTCACCATTGTGCTCATTGGCAACTGCCTCAACCACCGAGCAGTCTGGTGTTATTTTCGTTTCTAACCAGTAAATATCTTTGGGACTATTTTTTTTTTTTTTTTTGTGTGGTGGTATTTTTTTATTCTATAAATATTTTTTAAATTTTCATTGTTTTAATCGAAAAGTTACCATTAATTGTGCTAATCGTCAACTGCCTCAACCACCGAGCAGTCTGATATTATTTTCGTTTAAAACAGTAAATATCTTTTGGGACTGTTTTTTATGCTTAGTGGTATTTTTTTATTATGATTTCATTTTCATTTTTAATTTTTTAATTCGATAAATATTTTTTAATCGAAAAGTGACAATTAATTGTACTTATAGACAACTGCCTCACCCACCAAGCAGACTGATATTATTTAAGTTTCTAAGTAGTAAATATGTTTTGGGATTGTTTTTTTTTATGTGTGGTGGTATTTTTTATTCTATTATTTTTTTTTAGTTTTCATTTTTTTTAATCGAAAAGTGACCATTAATTGTGTTAATATGCAACTGCCTCAACCACCGAGCAGTCTGATGTTATTTTTGTTTCTAAGCTGCAAATATCATTGGAGTTGGGTTTATTTTTTAGGGGTGTATTTTTTATTTTATTTTATTTTTTTAATCTTTTTTATTTTTATTTTTATCATTTATTTTTATTTTTTTTTTTGCCTTCAAGATAATCTAACATATTCTAGGGTTGGGGAGGTGCTGCACTGACTTAATGGACCGTGTCCTTATTTGCAGTTCGCTGAAAACAATTCCTTTGCGTCAGCACTCTGTCAGCGCGTGTGCAGACAGTATCAGTGAAATGTAGGCGTTTATCATGTCTCTCTGGCGTAGACTCTCCAGTTCGCTTATTTAGCTGTTGGTTGTCTCCATTTCTTGATTTTTTTAATTTTCTTTTTCTTTCTTTCTTTCTTTTTCCATTTTTCTTTCTTTCTTTTTCCTTTTCTCTTTCTTTCTTTTTCTTTTTTTCTTGTTCCCGCTCTTTCTGTAGAGTCCAACTTGCCGCAGACATTTTTAGATCGATATAAATCTGTAGGCATTATCAAACATTATACGATATGTGTAGGCAGACATAGGTGTACTTGGTGGTGGATAATCAGCACATTTGCATAGAAACACGGCCATAAATTGAGTTAATACAGGTGAAATATATAAGAAACTGTTGCTAAAATAGTCAGCACTAGCAGGGATACCCAACACTGACCGGTAAAAAAGATCGGTTAACTTAACGGACCTAAATTCCGCCATCGTATAAATGAATAAAAATAAATCAGGTAATAAACCGATTTAATGAAATTTTACATTTTTTCAAGTCAGTTAACTTTGAACCACGTATCTTTGAGGCGTAACATAGATTCTCAAAGATACGTGGTTCAAAGTTAATTGACCTGAAAAAATGTAAATGTTTTTAGATAAAATAACTGGTACATTATATCTTTTATTTATCAATATATCAATAGAAAATTTTATTAAATTCAGTTAATTTCCTGATTTTTGGTATTTTTTTTCTTTCGGCGGGGTGACATACGATGGTGGAATTTAGGTCCATTAAGTTCGATTTAACCAAAATATATCTATATGTTAATACGCTAGTACCTATCTACGCCGCTATAGGGCCGGTTTAGTTCAATCGGTAGAGCTTCCCACTAGGAGCTGGGTTCGATACTGGCCCTCACCAATTCAGCGTATGAGTCACACAGCTCAATTCGCAGACCATTCTCAATGAGTTTGATTCTTACTGGGTGCCCCATACTTCTGGCTTTGTGCCACATGTAAGCTAAGCTTAGTGTTATATACAGTCAGTGGACTCGACAAAGATCACGGAACACTTGTATATATAAGAATATAAAATTATATACTTATTCTTTGATTGTGTGTAGACTATTGACGTAGTCAGAGGATGCACATGCGCTGGAGGCTACGGGGATTCCGACTGTCAGCGATATCGATCCCGATCTCCCCAACCCAGATTTCTAAAGGCTTTTTATAATTGTTCAACTCACACGGTCACGCCTCTTTGATCGTGACACATACGTAGTTTTTTTCCGTAGACACATCTCATCGCCAACGCAGCCTGTTTTCATTGGTTATGGGCTACACCTACAAATTTCCTGTGCCTACGCAGTGTAAATGTACACCTGCATTTTCCGGGTGCCAAAGGTCAGTTCAATGCGCTCCAGGCAACTCTTGTTGGGTTAATTTATGCCGAAGATGTTTGTTCGATTAATGCTTGAATAGAACAAAGAATATAAAAGTGCTGAATATTGTACAATGTACGACACAAGGCCTTATTTACGTGGGACCACCCACAAGCCGAGACTCATGGGTGGTAGGCACAAAAAATGCGTCAATCCCGTCGGCATTCCCCCTGAAGGGTGGGCGCCTCAGGCGCTGGTCAATAAACCCAGCACCGCCCCTTTAAATCAGGGGGAAGGTATTGCCTGGGGAAAATAGCCCCCTGGGATCGATGCTATTAATAACACCAATCCAGTGGCCGAAGCGCACCGGGCCCCTGTCCTGAATATGTTAATAGAGCGGATTTAATAGAAAGGTATAAGTAAATATACTTCTTATGTTTCTCCCAAAATCGATCATTATGGTTAATCGTAATGAATTAATAAAAATAATTAAGGACAACCGAGGAAGTCTTCTGCAGTTGTCTTTAATTAATCAATTATTTTTTATTAATTAAGTAATTTATCTCTCTATACCTTTGTATTATATATATATATATATATATATAATATATATATATATATATATATATATATATATATATATATGGGAGTAAATATGAAAAATAAATCCGACAATATATAGAAAATTTTGAAAAAACAAGTGTTCCGAAAATGGGATGAATTTAATCATCGATGAAAATCTTTTTAGTTATGTAACTGTATTTGATCAGCGTTTTATTTTTGAAAGGCAAGTCGCGATTCCCACTTTGTTCCCTTAATAATCAACAATGATTCTTTTAATATATCTCCGTTTCTAGATAAAATAGTGTTAGATAATTACTAAATACCAGGCTTCATTTAATTATTTATTTAGTTATCATTCCCACTTTGTTCCCTTAATAATCAACAATGATTATTTAATATATCTCCGTTTCTAGATAAAATAGTGTTAAATAATTACTAAATACTAGGCTTCATTTAATTATTTATTTAGTTATCATTCTCACTTTGTTCCCGTTGTTCTCTTAAAAATAATCAGTCCATTAATACTTTTTCTCGTCTTTTGCATTTCTTCGAGTTGCGTCACGCGTCAAAGGTGTGGATTGCGAATTGCCTTTCAAAAATAAAACGCTGATCAAATACAGTTACATAACTAAAAAGATTTTCATCTCCTGTGACATAAAAAAACATCCATCATTTTCTTCACCCCAAGATACATCCTGATGAAGGTTCTATGTAACCGAAATGTTTAAACATCGATAATTAAATTCATCCCATTTTCGGAACACTTGTTTTTTTTCAAAATGTTCTTTATATATATATATATATATATATATATATATATATATATATTATATATATATATACTCTTTGTTGGGGTACCAAGTTACTTGATACAAGGTGGTTCTAGGCTGGTCCTATTCTCTACCAGTAGTTTTTTGTAGAGTTCAGGTTCCGTTTGAGAGCTCAGTGTTTAATTTTTATAAACAGAGCAAATTTATTTCTGAATAAAAAGGGCTTAAATACCATGGGTATTGTGATTAGGGACCATTTCCACTCGTGGGTATCTGGGAACCACCGAGCTTCGTGGGTATCTGGGACCCACCGAGCTCGGTGGGCTTTTTTATTCACAAATATATATATATATATATATATATATATATATATATATATATATATATATATATATAGAGAGAGAGAGAGAGAGAGAGACGATTAAAACCTGGAAGAAAAATTAAAAATAACAGAATTTAGTGACCCAGAGCAGATATTGAACTTGCAAGCAGAATTACCAAGCAGATGTAGGCATAAAAATAAACACGAGCTCTACCTAGTAAATTCTGGTGTTCCATAGGGGGTGAAGGCGAGTGTATAGAATACCCTCTGTATCGAAAATGGGCTTTACCCAGCTATAAAATACATAACAATAGTAGGAAAAATACCCCGAAGGTTTATGCTACTTCGAGAAACTTAAGTAGGTAGTTTTTAAACCATTCAATTTTAATCGTCTATTTAGCTCTTTATATTGAACACTTTTTAATCGGTTTTAGGGGAAAAATCCTGAAGTAAATAAGATGGTATACATTTGTTTGATGGATTTAATGGTAACTGCGATATATATATATATATATATATATATATATATATATATATATATATATATAAGTGGCAATTGTTTGGCTAATAACATCATATATAAAGCCACAATCAAGGACAATGTAAATAACAACGAGGAAAAAACTTATATTGGTGCAACTGAAAACAATTGGAAAAATAGGTGGTATAACCATAATTTAAGTTTTAACAAAAAAAAATATGAAAACAATACCACCTTATCCAAATATATATGGCAAATTAAAGAAAAAACGAGCAGAATACCTATAATAAAATGGGAAATAATAAAAAAAAGTCCAGTCATACAAAGGCGGACAACGTAAATGTGATCTCTGCATAGAAGAAAAATTGTGTATATTAAAAAATACGAACAAAAACTTATTAAACAAGAGAAGTGAAATCGTTTCGAAATGCAGGTATTTGAACAATTTTTTTACTGTGCCACTTACTACCTGATCCTAATCGATCCCTTAATTTTCGCACTACTTTTATATATTTAAAAAAAAAGAAAAGAAAAAAATTAACTGAACTCCGCGTGCATTAAAACCAAAGCAAGTTTGTTTTATTATCATTTTTTTTTAAACACAGATTTAACGTCATAACATTACATCACGTGAACACGATCCACGTCACATAAACGTTAAACAAGCCACAGTTTAAAAAAACAATTTTTTGCAATATATCATCCCATCGCGTGAAAACGCTTCACGTTTATATAAACGCTAAAAAAACTACTGGTTTTTAAGATCTCAACCATTTGACTCATCTGAGGATTGCATAACCATGAAACTTTAAGTTATGAGTCCAAATCATCCATAATACCATTACTATTGATTATATATATATATATATATATATATATATATATATATATGTGTGTGTGTGTGTGTGTATGTGTGTGTGTGTGTGTGTGTGTGTGTGTGTGTGTTTTAAAATTTTGATTCTGTTATCTTTATTAACTTTTGGTTTTCACTAATCCCCACATGACCGTAGGCAGAAAGGGTTTACTAAGTAGACGAAATAATTCATGTGAATAGAGTAATGCTACAGGCGGACAATACTGAGGTCACTATCCATAAATCAAGGTCAGATTAGCCGCGGAGGGAATACAGCCATTGTCAGAGTTTTCTTAGATGTCTGCAGATTCTTCTGAGTCTGAAAGTCCATTTTATCTTCGCAAGACAATTCCTGCAGCAATAGCTCTGACCAAAATTGTATCAGAACTTTTAAAATAAACTATAACAAAAACACCCCCATGTTAAAAGTCTACCAAAAATCAACGTGCTAAAATTCTGGTCACCATTCTTGGAATTTAGTTCGTCCGTTGGTAAATCCAAGTCAATATTGAGTTTGTTTATCTTTGTTCAGTTCCTTGAAATACTAGGTAGAAAAGAGTGTGGTATCAGTAGATACTCCTTGTAGCAGAATGACTGTAGTATTCTTTGAAATCCTTAGTAGAAAAGAGTGTGGTATCAGTAAATACTCCTTGTAGCAGAAAGTCTGTAGTATTCTTTGAAATCCTATGTAAAAAGAGTGTGGTATCAGTAGATACTCCTTGTAGCAGAAAGTCTGTAATATTCTTGGAAATCCTATGTAAAAAGAGTGTGGTATCAGTAGATACTCCTTGTAGCAGAATGACTGCAGTATTCTCTGAAATCCTATGTAAAAAGAGTATAGTTTCAGTAGATACTCCTTGTAGCAAACATCGGTAGTATTCTTTGAAATACTAGGTAGAAAAGAGTGTGGTATACTATATTCTCCTTATACCAGAAAGTCTGCAGTATTCCTTGAAATCCTAGACAGAAAAGAGTGTGGTATCATAAAGACTCTCCATGTAGCAGAAAATTTGAGGGTCTTTATCACAGAAAGTTCAATTTGCAATTGATTTCAGGACGATTACCAACGATCTTAAATGCTTTCTGTGTCGTTTCCTATTGGTAGAATTTTACCGGAAGTGCCTGCTGCTGATACTGGGAAAGTTCATAAATATGATTGGGAATTCTGAGTACATTTCATACTAAGGATACTCCAACAGAACGAATTCTTTGATCTTGATATAATTCAGCCGAATCACTGCTGTATAGCCTAGACTAGGTGGCAAAGGACATTGGCATATGAACTCAGATAAAATGGAATTCATGTGTTTTAAACAAGATGGAGACATCTTCACATTGTCACTGCTGCATACCCTAGAGAAGGCGGCAATTCATTTAAAACTCAAGCCAAATGGTCAGCCTCTAAAATTACACTGGTTTACAAAGAAATTGAGGCAAGCACAAAAAAATAGATTGCTTTAACCTAATTTGGGGGTGCTGAATTCAGATTTGAAATCCGTTTTTACTCATCACCTCTAGTTTTTTTAGTATTTAGTTTTAGCTATCTGCATGGCCCCTTCATACGATTTAGAATTACTTTCATCCAATTAGCCCTGCTTCTGAACATCAAGATAGAGAGAGGAGGTGAGCGCGCGGAAGTGATAGCGCTAATCTGTTTCAATTGATCATAATGAAAATATGAAAAGAAAGAAAGAAATAAGTGAAAGAGAGAGAGAGAGTATGTGTGTGAGAGAGAGAGAGAGAGAGAGAGAGAGAGAGAGAGATAAAGTTGGCATACTGTACATTTTGTACACATACTGTACATAAAGGCGTATATGCATTAAGGTTAATTTCTAATATTGTGTGACTCATGTCTTCTTTTTTAGTTATTATGCAATAAATGTAAGTGATAGCATTACATTATATATATATAGCTATATATCAAGACGGATTTTGGCCGTTAAGCGTAGCCAACACGTCTCAATCAACAGCCAGTAGTGCACTGGCCAGTAGTGCACTGGCAGTCAGCAGATCATCTAAGAAAACACATTTCTAACTGTCTGTGGTACTATGAATTGTGTACATTGTGTCATCCAAGTATATTTATTCCGTCAATGTTCTTTATATATCCAGTTTTATATGTAATAAGCTGCTGCAACTGTTGAAATAAGCACGTATATACTCTGTATATACTAAAATGAAACTATCTAAAAGACAGAAAACTAGAGGTGATAGAGCAAAACTGTTTATAAATTTGAATTCAGCACACCCAAATTAGCAAAAAATCACCTATTCACATTCTTGCCTCAGACAAAAAAATATTTTTTTGTAAACCAGTGTTATTAAACCAGTTGACATACCTAGGTTGTAATATCTCATCTACAGAAAGTGATGTCAATATACACATAGGAAAGGAGTGGATGGCTAAAGACTGATTATCCATCATATGGAAATATGATCTCTTTGATAGATAAAGCCCGGAGGGTGCATATTCTTGCTAGTGTACTTAAAACAAAAGTTTGAAGATTCTAAAACCACACCCACCGAGTTAAGTAGACGCTGAATCTATGAGAAAGACAAACAAACAGTGCAGACACACCCTCCTGTTATCTCTTGTTTATGTCTGGGGGAAATCTTTGAAAAAAAATCGCTTGGTTCAGTCTATATTTCTTTCTTTATCAAAAGAAGCTTTCAAGATATGATTCTCCAGGTATTTACTATTGCTTACATAGCCTGGCACAAGGCCTTGTTATTCGAGCCATCTAGTAAGAATTGGCGTACCTGCAAGTAGTAATGATCTACGAGGCTATCTGCATAGCTCCTTTATACGATTTAGAATTGCTTTCATCCAATTAGCCCTGCTTCTGAACATCAATAATAGAGAGAGGAGGTGAGCGCGCGGAAGTGATAACGCTGACCTCTTTCAATCGATCATAATGAAAATATGAAAAGAAAGAAAAAGAGAGAGAAGATAGAAGATAGAGAGAGAGGGTGTGTGTGTGTGAGAGAGAGAGAGAGAGATAAAGAGGGATTTAAATCAAGATTATTATACTTTTTACATATTGAACCATTGCAATAGCTCTTAAGTAAACATAACAAACGTCGTGTTGAGTTTTCTTCTCTTTGCCTGGAAGGGTTATCTTCCCTCTGGGTTCCCGTTTTTGTCCACCAGGTTTTTTGTATTTAAGCGCCTGTTTTGAACTCTCGGCCTCTTCTTCTTCTTCTTCTTCTTCTTCTTCTTCTTCTTCTTCTTCTTCTTCTTCTACAGCACCTCACGCACATGGGTTAGACTTTAATGTCTGCACCCTTCTCGTGTAGGGGCTTCTGTCCCCAACTCAACGCTATGTGTAAATAGCAGGGCAGACTGGACTCGTTAACCATGGCTAGGTAACCGGTCTAGGAGAAGGAAAACTCTGAATTCAAACCTGTTAAACTCTGCTTAATAAATTCACCTTGTGTCGCATCCTGCTCTGCGGAGCAGTTGGCAAATATATATTAACACTATGAGAAATGCGAATAGTCGCATCTAGGATTTGAACTCGTGTCCTTTTTCTATGACGGTAACCATTGGTTGTAGTCTTAGCAAAAATAGAATAGCGCAAATATTGATAGCTCAGTAATAGTTGTAGTATTAGTAGTATTAGGAGTAGGAGTTGTAGGAAGAAAGGAGGAGGAGGGGGAGGATAGAAGTAGGTGCAATATTAGTAGGAGTAGCAGCTGGAAAAGTAGCAGCGAGTTGTAGCTGTAGTAGCAGTAAAGTCATAATGGTAGTAGTAGTAGTAGTAGTAGTAGCAACAGCAATAGTAAAAGTAGCAACAGCATCAGTAGGAGTCGTACCTGCTTTAGTAGTAGTCGTAGTAGTAGTAGTAGTAGTAGTAGTAGTAATTTTTTTGGTCATTCTCTCC
>CM042173.1:5881049-5883549 GCA_023376005.1 Doryteuthis pealeii
TTCGTTGATACTCGTTGATACTCGTTATCTCCTGCTCTGAGCGATGAGCTTCGTGCCTCGTCATTCATACCAAATTTGTCGGCAGTGCCATTACCGAAACGCCCGGTACGCTTCACCCCAGGGATCTGAGAGTAGAGTGACACCCCACGTATTCCCTCCCCCCCCCAAAAAAAAAACAACATTTCGTTTATCAGCCACACACCAGGCAGGTTCTATCCGTGATTTTGATACAATCTTGTTTGGTAGTTATCACTGTTACATTTTTTAAAAAAAGAACTCAGACATTTATCTCGGTTCTAAGAACATGTCAGATTTGTTAGATCTCGATATAATTAGGAATAGAAGTGAATTGATTTTACAAGTATAAACAAGTACACAAAACTGATAACAACTTACGAGGCAGTACTGGGTATGACTCCATGACATGCAACACTCCACTTATATCCTTACTTAGGCTAGACGGAGTTTCGGAGAGGCCCCATTCGATCAATCGGCTATTTATGTCAAGCCATAGCACCTATATGATTGTCCCAACCCTATTGCTCTTATGGCAAACCCCAGCACCTTTTATCATATATGTGCTAGAAGGCGGTGACTGAGGGTCTTCATGTCCTGGGGGTGACGTTAATCCCTAACTGATGATGAGTTTCCATTTCTGGATATTTGGGGAAAATGTGTTTATAAAACAAATTGATTATCCATTAAGAATGAATTTATTTCAAAACTTTGTTGGCATTAAATGACCCACTGAGGTTGATATGCCGTAAAACAAAACCAAACCAAACAAAACAAAACAAAACCTGGATATGACACTAAATTGGATCCAGTTGGATGGTTGGTTGGCTTTTACGGTATGTCAGCCCTTGTTGGGTTATTTTAAAGTGAAGACATTTTGTTTTATTCATTCTTCCTGGGTGATCAATTTTTTTAAACTCATTTTTTAAACACACTTTTAAAACTCATTTTTTCTATTTAACCCATAGATGGGACCCTAACAGGTATTACCGCTCTGGTATAAAGTATTTTTATATAAAATAATATTCAGTACTTTTTATCATATATGTTCTAGAAGGTGGTGGGTGAGGGTCTTCATCTCCTGGGAATGACGTTAAACCCTAACTGATGATAAGTTTCCATTTCTGGAGGTTTGGGGAATGTGGGGCAGAAAAATGAGTTTGTAAAAAAAAATTGAGTATCCATTAATATGGGTTCATATGGAGGATGAGCCGTTGCCCAAGCAGCAAAACTCCCCTTTTCACAGTGTCGTTGTGATCGAAAGGAAAAGTAAGGAACCAATTCAATTTTGCAGCGGTAGTGTCGCAGGAGTTGCTGGGTAGCACTAGATTTCAGCATCACACAACATTAGGCTCCGGATTAGTTTTTGGGGTTTACTCCCCTAGTCTTTCCTTGGGGTGAGGTAAAGCCTCTAATCCACGGAGGTTTTATAATCGGACTTTTTCTTTTCTTAGATGGATTGCCGACCAAGGCTAAGGAGCCCCTTCTACCACATTTGGGGATTTATGCGAGTAGTAAGTACCCCTATCCTAGTAGTCGGTGTGGGTGGCAGTAGGGTCACTTGGAGCTCATCCGGCCTTTGACGAATATTGATAGTGTTTTGGGGATAGTAGTTGTTCATACACTCATCACCAATCAAACGAGGAGTGTCTGGTGCGAGTGTCAGTTTAGCCACTTATTAGATATCTAAGTTTTACTAAGTCCACTAAAAGCGTTTAAGAGGTTCTAACTTTCACTAGATTTATAATAGACTCAAGGATTATATTTATTATATTTTTTGTAGCGTAATTATTATGGTCTACGGGGAATTTGAGGATTGAAAAGAAAACGGTAATTGGATTTCTGGAGAAAGAGAAGAAAAAGAAATAAGAACAACGGTTAAAGTTTAGAAGGGTAAAAATTCAACAGAGGGTAATCAATTGACCGACAAATGGCCCCGGAACTAGATTTAAAAATAAAAACGGAAGTTCCGGGTTTTGAGCGGAAGCGGATGTGACCTTTCCCTATCCCCGGGGCCTAAAAACGGAATAAGAGAAAAAGTGGTCTTTTGTTTCGGCTGGGCCTTCGTAAGGGGCAGACGGGGCTTCCAGGGTTGCCCCGTGATGTGTTCCGCATAGTAGTACCGAACATGATCTACGATAGAATAATTTGACTTTACCCTTTCTCTCTCATTCTCTCTGAAAAACAACCCACAAGCCTAGAAATGAATAAACAACCCCTTTGTGATTATACGACTTGCGTATGTTGTTTATGAACTACTAAAGATAACTACTACAACTCGAATTCGACCGTATGCAGTTAGTAGGCAATGGGGTCAAGGGTCAGGGGCTGTGACTGTAAAGGACAGACATCAAACATTAATCTATGGGCCGGGTTAGCTCAGTCGGTAGAGCGTTCGGCTAGAAACCACAAGGTTCCTAGTTCGATACCGGTCCTCGCCAACTCAGCGTATGAGTAGCACAGGGATCTGTGCGGTAAAGTAAGG
>CM042173.1:5888549-5956049 GCA_023376005.1 Doryteuthis pealeii
TTTAAGGTTGTTTTTTTAATTCTTTTTTTTTTTTTTAATTTAAAATTTTTTTTTTTTAAAGCAGATCGTAAAAAATGTGACGTCAACTAGATTCAACCTCAAAGTCATCGTCAGGAGAAAAGAAAGAATTCGGCATCATATTTTAAAGAATTTATGTACCACAAAACTAGCAACGAATAACGAACTAATAATAATAATAATAATAATAATAATAATAATAATAATAATAATAATAATAATGCCATAAGGACAAACTATATCAAAGCGAAAATTGATAAAACCCAACAAAATAGTAAATGTAGACTTTGTAGTAATAGAGATGAGACTGTAAACCATATACTCTGCGAATGTAGCAAACTAGCACAACGAGAATACAAAACTAGACACGACTGGTTGGGAAGGTGATCCACTGGGAATTATGCAAAAAATTAAATTTTGACCACACAACAAAATGGTATATGCATAAACCAGAATCTGTTCTTGAGAACGAAAACGCATAAAAATTCTCTGGGACTTTGAAATAAAAACGGATCACCTTATCCCAGCAAGAAGACCAGACCTAGTGTTGATAAACAAAAAGAAAAGAACTTGTCAACTGGTGGATTTTGCAGTGCCAGCAGATCACAGGGTAAAGCTAAAGGAAAATGAGAAAATGGACAAATATCTGGACCTTGCCAGAGAACTGAAAAAGTTATGGAATATGAAAGTGAAAGTGATACCAATTGTAGTTGGTGCACTTGGAACAGTCCCAAAAGGATTAGAAAAGGGTTTGGAAAGTTTGGATAATCAGAGGAAGGATTGAAACCATTCAGAACACTGCACTGCTGCAATCTGCCAGAATACTCAGAAGAGTCCTGGAGACCTGAGGAGACTTGCTGTCACTCAGACTCCAGTGAAAGGCCATCAGCTAATGCTGATGGGAAAACTCAAAAGGAGTAAATAATAATAATAATAATAATATAATAATAATAATGTATCCAATACTCAGAAGAGTCCTGGAGATCTGAGGAGACTTCTTGTTACTCAGCCTCCAGTCAAACACTCAAAAGGAGTGAAAATAATAATAATAATAATAATAATAATAATAATAATAATAAGTGCTGAATAACAAAAAAAAAGAGAACGTGTCAACTGGTGGACTTTGTGGTACCAGCAGATCACAGAGTGAAGCTGAAGGAAAATGAAAAGATGGATAAATACCTGGACCTTGCCAGCGAATTGAAAAAGCTGTGGAACATGAGAGTGAAAGTGATACCAATTGTAGTTGGTGCACTTGGAACGGTCCCAATAAACTTGGAAAAAAGTTTGGAAAATCTGGAAATCAGAGTGAGAATCGAGACCATCCAGAATACTGCACTGCTGCAATCTGCCAGAATACTCAGAAGAGTCATGGAGACTGAGAAGAATTGTTGTCACTCAGACTCCAGTGAAAGGCCATCCGCTAACGCTGATGTGAAAAGCTCAAAAGGAGTGAATAATAATAATAATAATAATCTTATTATAATGGAGATTGTTGGTTCGTATGTCTGTAACCGAAACTATATTACTATTCAAGTCATAATTCCCTTTGTTATTTACATCACATTCTCCATGATTTTATTTTTATTTAAACATCAATTATTAATAAAATTGTTTTACATCATTAAGACTGTTAACAATATCTACATACTAATAACATGTAATTGTATTTATATATACAAGAAAATAGCGGTTTACAGTGTGAATTGGAAGGCTAATTTGCATTTTGATCTTAAAAATTGGATTTTAATAAATATATGCTTAGTATTATTGATTTCTAATTGTTTGGTTTTATATTAATGAATATGAGCAAAAATCTCGGGGATAAATCTTAAAAGAAATCCATTAACAAGAAGAAATAACTGTAATATTATTCTTTACTTCCAATTTTAACTAAATAGTTAAATTAGGAAAATTTACCAATGAAAGACGGGAGTAAGTGCAAATGATGGAAGAGTTAGTTTCAAAGTTGTTCTATTTTTCAATCATACCCCCTCTGTTCCAAATATTTTTATCTGAATTCTTATTCAGTTTCATTAGCCTTTCTAATTTAACATATTTTATTGTATTAAAACTTAAATACTTGCACCCGGAGGGTGCATATATTTGCTAGTAATAATAATAATAATAATAATAATAATTTCATTTTCAAGAAGAGATTATGCTACAAACCAGAATCTGTTCTTGAGAATGAAACATAAAATTCACTGGGACTTCGAGATAAAGACGGGTCATCCTATCCCAGCAAGGAGACCAGACCCAATACTAATTTTTTAAAAAATACTTGTCCACTGATAGATGTTGTGGTTCCAGAAGATCACAGGGTGAAGCTGAAGGAAAACGAAAAGATGTATAAATACCTGGACCTTGCTAGAGAATTGAAAAAAACTGTGGAATATGAAGGTCAAAGTGATACCAGTTATAGTTGTTGCACTTGGAACAATCTAAAAAAAACTTGGATGTGTGTGTGTGTGTGTGTGTGTGTGTGTGTGTTGTGTGTGTTAGAGAGCGTATATATATATATATATATATATAATATATATATTTATATATATACGAACAGTGTCAAAAGTAATGCCATTTGTTTAGGACAGGTAAAATCACCAACACAAGAACATGTGTCATAGAGAGTGTGTGTATATATATATAATATATATTATATATATATATATATATATTATATACACTCTCACACACAGAAACACTTACACACACACTTACACACACATATATATATATATATTATAAAGTCATCCAGGCACACCGTGTTTTGAGATATCACTTCTCTTCAGTGTGGCTAGACATTTGCAGGTTACCTACAGCTGGCACCATATATATATATATATATATATATATATGTGTGTGTGTGTGTGTGTGTGTGTGTGTGTGTGTGTGTGTCTAGTATATTAAGAAAAATGAAAAAACACAGGTTTAAATGGGTTAAGTGGTGAGTTTATTGGCCGACGCTGCAGTGTTTCGATCTATTAATTAGAACATCTTCTGGGATTTTGATGGTATGTGGAAGGTGATAAGTACTTTCCATATATCAACAAAGATGATCTAATTAATAGATCGAAACACTGCAGCGTCGGCCAATAAACTCACCACTTAACCCATTTAAACCTGTGTTTTTTAATTTTTCTTATATACTAGACACACACACACACACACACACACACACATATTATATATATATATATATATATATATATATATATAGCCTATACCTTATATATATATATATATATATATATATATATATACATATATATATATATATATATATATAATATATATATACCCTATATATATATATATATATATATATATATATATATATATATATATATATATGAATTTGATATATTGAAAAAACAAATGATATTTACAAATGCTTGGGATCATCAGGAGAGAATGTGCACCGTTTAAGGGCCTTCTTCTCAACGGTTTTAAAAAGCACATCGTCCCCCTCACTGATGTGAGGTCCCTAGGAATATCTGTATCGACCGTATGTAATAGATCGGTCTTCAACACAAGTAAAACGGGATGAAATGACCGTTATAAGAAGTTAGGGACCTCACATCAGTGAGGGGGGGGGGCGATGTGCTTTTTTAAAACCGTTGAGAGGAAGGCCCCGAAACGGTGCACATTCTCTCCTGATGATCCCAAGCATTTGTAAACATCATTTGTTTTTTCAATATATCAAATTCACACTGTCGGATTAATTTCCTTTTATTTCACACACACACACACACACACACACACACACACACACACATATTTTATTTTCCACTTTATTTTTATTTTTATATTTCAATGCATCTTTGCTTACCGTTACTTTCATTCTTACTTTTTATCTTTATATTTTTTATATAATTAACTATATTTAACTACCCAAAACTTCTATTATCGTAACATATACAACCTGTATTTTTTAAATACTCTCAACCAAATTAAACTAGTTATTAAATAATTTTAAATTTTCAACTTTTAACTATTAATACGACCCATAACATATCTTTTATTAAATAATAATTGAAAAAATAATTCCCATAAATTAATCCAAATTTTTAATTCACTAATAAAAAACCGTTCCTGATCTACGAAAATGTAAACAAGCGTTACTAAATTTAAGTCCATTCCAACGGGCATGTTTATAACACCAAAGATTAATCGTAAACTCGATTAATTTAAAGTAACCCTGAAGAATCTATCGATGAAACTCGAGTAGGTTACTCATTTCCATTCTTAAATAAATTTATGCTCTACATTGTATTGAGCACTTTGTATTTTTTTTCTCAACCGATATTGTGCGCTTCCAACGATCGTTCTTATACCCACCGGTAAGTTAATACCTAAGAAAAAACAATCATTAGAGAAAGAATTCAATACCGTAATGACGCAAGATGCTGTGAAGAAATGAACAAATAAAAAAACGGAAAATGTTTTAATAGAAAGAAATACAATCCAACACATTCAATATAACTGTATTTTTATAAACTTAACAGTTTGATAAAAACAATTATTTACTTTACGTCTTTTGTTTTTTGTTGGGTTTTATTTTTTTTTTTTGGGGGGGGCTTCTAAGAAAAATAATAAAAACAAAAGAATTATGTATTTTGATTATTCCTATGGGAAAAAAACCAAACAATTTCAAAAATAGAATAATGTCTGTAAATATTGGTTTAGAACTATTCGCGAGGAATTTATCGAAGAATTCTTTCTTTCCGTTTCTTTGTTCTTTATATCATCCCATTAAAAATATAAAACAAAAAAATAAAAAACAAAAAAACAACTCTTTTCTCTTTTGAAAGACTTGGGAATCATTTTTGTTTTGTTTTGTGGAATTACCAAAAACTCGGCGTCAAGTGTTATTTTATTTCGCGTTTAGCCATTGTTGAATATTTCAAAGAATTCACGAAAGTGCTGGTATTTGAAAATAACAGATCGCTTTAGTATCTGTTATGAGGAACTTCATTTTGAATGGTGTTAACGGCATTCTGAAATAGTCACGCAATCTACAGATTATTACGCTAGTGCCCACCTACATATATCACTCCCTGTCATCACCTCAAACCGAAAACCATTCCGTTTTGATTCATAAAATATGAATGAATACATCCAAATGCTTTCTCCTGTCATCCCCTCAAATGAATTGGAACCTATCGAGATAGGTCTCAACTCCTCCTCCCCCCTAAGAAAAGGAATAGATATTTAAGCCCAAATAATCCCATAATAAATCAGTGACAACTATCGTATGTGACGGCATATAAGACGCACGGGCATATAAGACGCACCCCCATTTCAGCAGGTCAGATTCAGGAAAAAAAAGTTTTTAGTGTATTTAAGCATATATTGTTGAAAACAGTCTAGCTGTGCAATTATACAAGCAGAAATATAGCTGTATAAAAGCAATTTGGTAGTACAGACAAGCAATAAGCATACACAAGACATCTCAATAGCAGGAAAATAATAATAATAATAATAATAATAATAATAAAATTACCCTAGCTTAGGCCTACGGGAGGTTTCCAACTTTACCTACGATGTATGAGACGCAAGGCAATTTTTTAGCCTAAATTTTGGGAAAAAAGTGCGTACTATATACCGTCAAATACGGTATGTTGTTGCTCTGTCTTAATATGCTGCGTTTTGTAGTTGAAATAAATTATTACTTAAAACAAATTTAATGTTTTTTTCCTTCATTTATTCACAATATATATATATAATATATATATATATATATATAAATATATATATATATATATATATATATAGAGAGAGAGAGAGAGAGAGAGAGAGAGAGAGAGAGGAGAGAGAGAGGAGGGGGAAGAATGGAGAGGAACAGGGAGAGGTAGTGATGACCCCATGACCCCTATCGGACGACCACACACAGAGTACAAACTCATTAATCACCAACGGACCAATCAGCATCAAGCACCTCCTCACCATTCCAATTTACCGGACAAGCAGCCGGAAGATCACTACTACGATTCACGGTCAGGAGGAAGGGATGTCACTGTCCTGAAAATTTACCACTACGTCTAAATAAAACTAACTAAAAAAAACTACAGAGTTTTCTGATATTCATTCCTTGACTAACATATTATGGTAACACATTAGCATAATATAGTACGTTAATGCTTCACACCTATGCCCAAACCTGCTACATGTATTTCCAACAACGGATACAGATACAAAAATACATCTCAAATATATACACGCACTAGAAGCATACAGAGACACAAAATCAACAACATATATATATATATATATATATATATATATATATATATATATGGTAGAAATGTGAGGAGGTTAATCCGACAGTATGTGGAGAAAAGTAGACAAACACGGGATGTTGTGGAAACTTGATGTTTATTGTCGACGGTGCAACGTTTCGGTCTCTTATTAGACCATCTTCAGGACTTGAATATAGTTCTTACTCCAATGACACATAAACAAAAACCAATTAAACAGACACACACACACACACACACACATACACATATTTAGCTAACCAATCCCCACAATCTAACACCTGTGGTACCACCATTGACCATTTCGGCACTCCCCATTCCAGAGAGAAGAAGAATCCACTAACCACCCCCAACTACACTTCCCCCTACTGACGACCTTCCGCTTTCAGCATTTTGAGAATTTCCATCATTGGAGTAAGAACTATATTCAAGTCCTGAAGATGGTCTAATAAGAGACCGAAACGTTGCACCGTCGACAATAAACATCAAGTTTCCACAACATCCCGTGTTTGTCTACTTTTCTCCATATATATATATGTATATATATATATACATGTAGTGAGAGATAGAGGGGGAGAGAGAAAGAGAGGGATTGACTTGAAAGATACACTAATGAAGATAGATTGATAGACGGAGAAATACCACTGAAGTCCCAGGTGAATTGATTCCCTCAGCAAGATGCTAGTGAATGTAACCGAATCAGCCGCTCGGTTGTGCTGGGAAAATGTCTGCTACTTCTGCTAAGAAAAAAATCTCAAGTCGTCCCAGTCAATTAGACGAAGTAATTGTCAACATTATTTAAGGCAATGTTGCGTAAAATCAGTACAAACAGCACGACAAGCACACTTAATGTTACGAGTAATTCCACTCGCAGTTTTGATGGCCTGTAATGGTCTCGGCAGGTCTCGGCACAGCCTGTGACGCCACCAGGAGAAATGACGAACGGTATGAAAACGGCTTGCTTTGGTTTGGTCTGGTTTGATGGATCTTACAGCATGGCAACCCTTGTTGGGTTATTTTATGCCGAAGACGTTTTGTTTTATTCTTTCTTGACGGATAATCAATGTTTTTAAAGTCAATATTTTAAACTTTTTTTTTCTAATTAACACAAAATGAAAAAAAATATCCTTATGAAAATGAAAAAAAATGTCCTTATGAATCGAGATCGCAGATGATGTGCTTAAAGGTAATATGGTCCAATCTTTATTATGTAAACTCAATTATTTTAATACAACGCATCTGTGAAAGAACACACAACGAATTTCAATTAATTATATATATATAATATATATATATATATATATATATATGTGTGTGTGTGTGTGTGTGTGTGTGTGTGTGTGTGTGTGTGTGTGTGTGTGTATGGAGCTGTTCTTGTATTCCACCGGGTAATTCCACTTGCAATTTTGATGGCCTGTAATGGTCTCGGCAGGTCTCGGCACAGCCTGTGACGCCACCAGGAGAAATGACGAACGGTATGAAAACGGATTGGTTTGGTATGGTCTGGTTTGCTGGATCTTACAGCATGGCAACACTTGTTGGGTTATTTTATGCCGAAGACGTTTTGTTTTATTATTTCTTGATGGGTATTCAATTTTTAGGACCATATTACCTTTAAGCAACCCATCTGCGATCTCGATTCATAAGGTCATTTTTTCATTTACACCGTCAAAATCCGGTAGTTTGTTAACAGACGATTTTTAGAGTTTTTTTATCATAAAAATAAACCCCTAAAACTAACCCTAACCCTAACCCTAACCCCTATCAAACAACTTATGAATCGAGATCGCAGATGGAGTGCTTAAGGGTAATATGGTCCAACTTTATTATGTAAACTCAATTTTTTTTAAATAAACGCATCTGTGAAAAAACACACAACGAATTTTATTATATATATATATATATATATATATATATATATATATATATATATATATATATATATATTGAGCTGTTCTTGTATTCCACCGGGTAATTCCACTCGCAATTTTGATGGCCTGTAATGGTCTCGGCAGGTCTCAGCACAGCCTGTGACGCCACCAGGAGAAATGACGAACGGTATGAAAACGGCTTGCTTTCGTTTGGTCTGGTTTGATGGATTTTACAGCATGCCAACACTTGTTGGGTTATTTTATGCCGAAGACGTTTTGTTCTATTCATGCTTGATGGGTATTCAATTTTTAGGACCATATTACCTTTAAGCACCCCATCTGCGATCTCGATTCATAAGGACTTTTTTAAATTTACACCGTCAAAATCCGGTAGTTTGTTAAGAGACGAGTTTCAGTTTTTTTTTAAATTATAAAACTAAAACCGATTTAAAAGTGCTCAATATAAAGAGCTAAATATATATCAGGGTCTGAAGATTCGCGCTACTGCGAGAAACTTAAGTCAGAATTTTAAAAAACCTTTTGATTTTATACGTATATATATATATATATATATATATATATATATATATATATATATATATATACTCACAAACGCGCGTGCAATGGAGCGCAATTGAGGTCAATTTCGCAAGCCACGCGGCGGTGGTACCCAACTCCTCTCCCCGAGTAGCGTGGGTAGGATCGGATTAATAAGACGGGATTAACATCGACACACAAACCACAGCACACTTGCTTGTTGAACGAATGAACACGACCTTCCAGGCCCCGGGGCACAAATAACAGGCCGGCAACAATAGGGGATTTGTTAAGTTTAGTGCAGGATCTGCCCTACGACAAGCAGCTGCTAAAACAAGATGGCGGAAGGGATCAGGATTAACACGAAAGGGAAAAAAAGTTGTTTCAAATATCAATTTATGAGGAAGAGTAAAAAAAAATTAACCGCACTCTTTTTTAATGGAAGTCCAGTTCATCGTGGATGATATGAGTTATGTCGATTTTAAACTGGAAAAAAAAAATTGTGGGGGGGAGAAAAATGGCGACATTTTGTAATTAAAAATTTTGTCTATAAAATGTGTTCTAGAGCTCCCCTACTCCTAAAAATTGGTTTATCGTGATGGCTCCCGAATACGACAAGAAAGTTCCCGAGTTCGAAAAGAAGGTTCCCAAGTCCGAGAAGGTTCCCGAATCCGACAAGAAATACCTGAAGAAGGCCGGAGGGTATATCGGCCGAAACGTTGTACAAATAACAATGAAGATGGGGACAATAGTCCGAATAACGCAGATAATACTAATCTTCAAGCCTCATCTCAAACATTCAGAGAAATGGTTTATAGAAGATGTTAGGCCTGAGGAATCCAAAAATATTATCAAAATAGGCATAAAATTAACCATTTTTACGTTATTAATGATTTATGATTTTTCAATGCAAGATCAATAAGTGAACAATCACAATGTGGCACTACATATAATTTCTTTTTCCTTTAAATTATTATTCTACATATATTGAATATTATTTGTACCAAAAATGGAGTTTGGTTTTTGCTCACACTTTTGGTAAAAGACAGATTGGTCGCCCCCTACTGCGATTCAAGGATGTCTGCAAAAATGATCTCAGGTGCTTTGGCATTGTCCCTTCCAGCTGGGAAAATTTGGCTCAAGACCGCCCTCGGTGGCAGCAGAATCTCCATAGAGGACTGTACATGTCAGAAGTCACCCTGATACAACATCATGAAGCTAAAAGGTCCATAAGAAGCAACGGCAACAAAGCATCGGAACATCATCATCTACAGGGACAACCTACAAATGCAAAATCTGTGGTCGAGAATGTTTCTCAAACATAGGACTTCATAGTCACAGGAGGCGCTGCAACTTCAGGGGCACACACAAACTTTTATCATAGTCTTTCGAGGCTGAATTGCCAATGACTCAGGTTTGGGCTCTAGTATCTAGACATGGAAATTAGAGTGTAATATTGGTTGTGGAGGGTATACAAAGAAGAGTGACAAAACTAATAAAAAGAATGAAAGATTACAGTTTCGAGACTGAATTGCCAATGATGATTTGTACCAAAAATGGAGTTTGGTTTTTGCTCACAAGCGAAGTTAAAACATCAATTAAAGTTTGGCACTTTTACGTTCAGCCATTGAATAAACACCATATGGAGCAAAATAACTGTCAGAGTTCGATAGAAATTATCAGGATTATGTTGGTTATTGGATAGATTTAAAATAATATACAAACAATATATTTCTTAGCCATGAGTCAAGTAACAACTACACTTTTTCTGTCATTTTGTCTCAAGTAGAATTAATGGACAGGGTCCAGGTTTCGCTTCCCTACATGAGGGTGCTGATAACACATGCCCTATACACTTGTACCTTTGTACGGATAGTGAGCTTGTTGTTGTCCCACACTCTCGCTGTGAGCTTCCCATTAGTTGAGGCCGCTTTTCCTATCCAGCAACTGAGTTCTTAATTATAATCAACATTATTAATCCCAGTTGAGAAATTTAAGATATATACATTATGTTGTATTGTCCTCGCCCGGAAAATGGAACTTCCGGCTGAGGGACAAAGAGAAAGACAAAAAATATATATTTAAAAAGAAAGAGAAAGCGGAACAGATAGTTTCCGGTCAAGGAAGCAGGGTAAAGATAAAGAGATATATAACAAAGGTCCGTTATCAGATCAAAAAGATAAAAATGTCTAGGCGTGTTGTCAATACAAAAAGCCAGAGGGTCAAGCCGACAGGATCAGACGCCGGCCCGGCAGTGGAAAGGACACTTCACGTCTCCCGTCAACAAAACACCCCTCGGACACTCATTGTGAACACTGCGCTCTTGCCTAGCCACCGGCATTTTCATTGTAAGCTCTGTGCCCCTCACCTACCACGCACCAAAGAAAATAAAGAAGAGTCCTCTTTTGTATACGCGTATCTGTTGTTATTGAAGTCCAGTAGCTGACTACTAACATACATCGCTTTGGGTACAGCGAAGGCCACAGTACTAATGTACACGATTGAGAGTAGCGAAAAAGCCGCTATATAACAATTAGACTTCATATTCCACTAACATCTGTCTAGTAGACTATAGTAAAAATTTACGCCCCTCAATTCTCAGTCTACCAACAAAAGATAATTTCAACAATGGCCTGGTTTATTTTTCTATGTTCAAAAAGTTCTAAGTAACAGACACAAGAATATGTTTGATGATTTTATAATTGTTTCTTTTGTTTGTCTATTTTTTGTGCTTACAGCGGGGGTAGGGTTGGGTAGGGTAGGGTAGGGTTGGATTTCTTTTTGGTTTTTTTTTTGTACTTCTTTTTTTTGTTTTTTTTGATTTTTAATATTTAAGCCTGTGTTTTTGTCTTTCGACCTTGACATCCGGCTGCTTTGTACGGATGATTTTTCTTCTTTTTTTTTCAAAAGGTTCAATCAATAACACAGCCCAACAAAAGAGGACTGATTCTGAATACGCCAAAGGGAATTAATATACGTGTATAAATTACTCTTAAAAACGTGCCATGTTAATATTTGCTCTGAGTGTGTTTCTCTCCTTTATATCATGAATTGCAACTGAAATATATGTACACACACACACACACACACACACACACACACACACATATATATATATATATATATATATATATATATATATATATATATATATATTATGAAAGTACGCAAAACAGTTTGTTTGATATGTCTTTGCCGACAATTTTTTTGAGAATATGTCCTTAATTGAAGTCATACCTAATCTGAAAATTAATTAGTTGATAATTAATGAATTAATGAAACAGATATATTCGCCTAATTCATTAATTATTGGTCACCTATTGCTATGGAAGCTTAATTGTTAAACACCTAACACCTGTAGCACTACTCCCAGAATCCATGTTAACCATTGAAGCAAGAACCCTATCCTAAAGTCCTGAAGACCGAAACGTTACAACGACGACATCACTACCTACATCACTACCTACAATAAATATCCATTTTCTACACCATCCCGTGTTTGTCTACATTTCTCCACACACACACACACACACACACACATATATATATATATATATATATATATATATATATTTATTTATTTATTTATTTTACAATGTTTTCATAGATCAATGTTCATTATCAGCGACCGCGGTTTCATGCTAAAAGCAATCATCAGGCTGAGGAGCAAGATCCTATGGTGTTTGTTGGAGTTCTTTACTCAATGTCACATTTAGGATTGTAAATAACGTAAATAAATAATGTAAATGTGACATTGAGTAAAGAACTCCAACAAACACCATAGGATCTTGCTCCTCAGCCTGATGATTGCTTTTAGCATGAAACCGCGGTCGCTGATAATGAACATTGATCTATGAAAACATTGTAAAATAAATAAATATTAGCTCTTACAAACTGTGATTGAGCACTGTATTTTCTTTGTTTCATCGCAAAAAAAAAATTTTGTTTTTACATATACCTATATATATATATATATATATATATATATATATATATAATCCAAAAATCCGGAGAAGAAATCTTTCTTACGGCATATGAATTTTTTTTTGTTTTTTTTTAAACCTGTCACAGTTTGCAGAGCGCTATGTGTACTCTTATTGCTAGACTCAAAGAAAAAAATTATAAATAAAAATATAACAAAATTCTTTATTACTTTTAAGGCATTTGAAAACAGAATTTTTATTATCATATAAATGCACATAAAAATATATATATATATATGAATATAAAAAAAAATCTTTTTTCAAATGCCTTAAAAGTAATAAAGAATTCGTCAAAAGAATTGTCTAAGCTTCCTGAAATAGACTATAACGCAAAAATTCTAAGTCTTTTGTTATATTTTTACTTATATATATATATATATATATATATATATATATATATATATATATATATATATATATATATATATATATATTACATAGTATGTTCATTTCATTATACATATATCAAAGGAATAATACATAAATATATAAATAGATGAAAATAATAAAATTGAAATTGAATGAACGGCTAAATGACGATCACGGCTTTCCGCGTGGCGTTTTTTAAAAAAGAACACCACGAGACACGTGTTTATGACATAAAAAAAATAACGACATAAAAAAAAACGCGTCCATTTCTGGAATTCGTCTCTGAAGATAAAGTTCTACTTTGAAATCGATAAGACAAAAATAACATCTTTTTGTTTTTATTTTTAATGTGCATTGTAATTGCTTTCAAATTATTAATATATTATATATACTAGCAAATATATGCACCCTCAGGGCGCACGTATTTAAGTTTTAATGTAATGAAATATGTTAAATTAGAAAGACTAATGAAACTAAAAAGAATGCAGATAAAATGATTTAAAACAGACGGGTGGGGGTATAATCGAATAGTAGAATAACTTTGAAACTAACTCTTCCATCATTTTCCTAATTTAACTACTTAGTTAAAATAGGAAGTAAAGAATAAACTTACAGTTATTTCTTCTTGTTAATAGATTTCTTTCAAGATTTATCCCCGAAATTTTTGCTCATTTTTATAAAAATAAAACCAAACAATTAGAAATCAATATTATTAAGCACATATTTAATAAAAATCAATTTTTTAATATCAATATGCAAATTAGTCTTCCCGTCCACATTCTAAACTGCTATTTTGTTGTATATATAAATACAATTGCATGTTATTAGTATGTAGATACGGCCAACAGAATTAATAATGTAAAACATTTTTTATTAATAAATAAGTTTTGAATGAAAATAAAATCATTGAGAATATGACGAAAATAACTAAGGGAATTGTGACTTGAGTAGTGATATAGTTTCGGTTACAGACAGAAAAACACACAATCTCTATTATAATAATATATATATGTATTAACCGCTAGTAACATTAAAAATACCACTAAATTTTTTTAAAAAGTTTGTTGCACCTATTGTCAACCTCGACAGGTGTCAGCACCTAATTCACAAAACAGTTGTTTATTTTACGTGTGTAGTTGCACCAAAGCCAATAGAATGTTTCACAAATTAAAAACTAAGCCTGATTCAGTATTACATTGCGTATGTCTACCATTTATCAACGTCTTTGGGGAAGAATTCAAATAATCAATACGAGATACTTCAAATGGAGGACAGGGTTGGAGTGGAAAGAAACGTTGAACGATTTTTATTCAGACACACGTAAAGAAATGATAAATCTTCAATAAAAAAAAATCTAAAAAAAAAAAAGAAAATAAAAGAAACATGTTTAAGCTATTCACAGGGGCAGAACGGAAAAAATGTTCTGAAGCCGGGAGGTAGAATTTCTATTTAAGTAGGATTATCTGCTACAAGAAAAAACGGGATATATTCCAGGGGCTTGGGAAAATGGCTGCCAGATAGTGGCAAGTCGTATCTATGTTTCCTGTAGATTACACGACTGCACCTCTGCAGAGAGGGTAAAAATCCCCCCCCCAAATGTTGGCCGTAGGTGGTGACCTGTGATGCTTAAGGACAGAATCTTGGTGACTGAGCAGTAGGGTAGATCGATTTTTGACTTCTTTTAAAATATCACGCTGTCCATCTATGCGAAATTTGTGTGTTAATATACTGAATACTTATAGCAAAAATTAGATCTTTTACTTGCACCATTGTTTGAGGAAATAGCATCAAAGATCGTCTTCTAAAATGTACTAAAAATGCTCATTTTTGCAAAATTTAGCATTTAGAAAACGAGGATCTTTAGTATATCTTAGTAGACGATCTTTGATGCTATTTCCTTAAACATTGGTGCAAGTAAAAGATCTAATTTTTGGTATCAGTATTCAGTATACTAACACACAACTTTCGCATGGATGGACAATTTGATATTTTTAAAAAGCGAGAAAAAAAACAGTTAACAATAAAAATGAGGACAATAGTCCGAATAATACAAATAATCCAAATTATCAGGCCTCATCTAAAAAAAATTCAGAGAAATAGTAAACAGGAACGCATATAAAAAAAATAGACTTATTTCATTTTAGCTGATTTCTATATGAAGGTTCGACTTCGAAGAGAAGGTTCCCAAGTCCGACAAGAACTACTAGAGGTATAGTAGTAGGCATTGTACCTCTACATTGTTCGGTATTTATGGCTGACACCAGCCAATCATATTACCATGAGGGTGACCTAGGTGTATGCATATTCATTACATCATTTAGATTCGCGAGTCATTCTAACAAGAAATACCCGAAGAAGGCCAGAGGGGACATCGACCGAAACGTCGTACAGATGACAATAAAGATGAAGACAATAGTCCTAATTTTCCAAATAATCCAAATTATCAGGCCTCATCTAAAAAATTCAGAGAAATAGTAAACAAGAACGCATTTTAAAAAATTAAACTTATTTCATTTTAACTTGATTTCTATATGAAGGTTTCCAACTTCGAAAAGAAGGTTGCCGAGCCCGACAAAAAATGCCTGAAGAAGGCCGATGTTCATCGGTCGAAACGTTGTACAAATAACAATAAAGATGAGGACAATAGTCCGAATTTTCTAAATAATATATTCTTGTTTAGTTTCGCGAGTCTTTCTAATTTGATTTGTATGTATTCATTAAAACTGAAATACGCATGATGATATCTTTTGTTAGTAACGACTAAGATCTGTATAGTAAATGCCAAGAGAAAAAAACGATAAAAATTGTCTTAGTCATTTCTACAAAAATGTATTATTCACGTCATGTCAAGCTTGTCTTATCTCTCAAAAAATGGCGCGAATGTATTCTTGATTACTTTTTTGTTAACGCTAAACATTTTCCATTATTTTTTTATTTTTAATTCTTTTGTTTGAGCATAGATATCTTAAGGTGACTTTGTCAATTGACACTAATGTAATTAAAAGTCTGTATCATTAATTAGCGTTTCTTATCAGAGATGAACCAAAAATATACGAACATTAAATGTCCAATTGATATGCGCCCATCAAATCGAAGAATCATAATTGCAACAACCAAAACTAAAAATGTTTTAGCTCGCAGGTAAAGCAACAAGATGGCTGGTTGGATTTCACGGCCTTGTTGGGTTATTATATGCCGAAGACATTTTGTTTTATTCATACAATTCTTTTCTTTTTATCTCGGAAGTACAATCAGACCCTTCCACATCAAAATTAAAGAACACCTCAACACACGCGAATCATCATTCCATTAACAATTAATTAAAAGCAAAAATCTTATTATAATGGAGATTGTGTGTTTTTCTGTCTGTAACCGAAACTATATTCCTACTCAAGTCACAATTCTCTTAGTTATTGACATCACATTCTCAATGATTTTATTTTTATCTAAACCTCAATTATTAATAAAATTGTCTTACATTATTAATACTGTTAACTATGTCTACATACTGACAACATGCAATTATATTTATATATACAACAAAATAGCGGTTTACAGTGTGAACGGGAAGACTAATTTGCATGATAATATTAAAAAATCGAATTTAATAAATATGTGTTTAGTATTATTGATTTCTAATTGTTTGGTTTTATTTTAATGAATATAAGCAAAAATCTCTTCAATGAATCTTAAATGAAATCCATTAACAAGAAAAAATAACTGTCATTTTATTCTTTACTTCCTCTTATAACTAAATACTTAGAAAAAATAACAATGAAAGACGAGAGTGATGGAAGAGTAAGTTTCAGTTGTTCCATTTTTTATTATACTCCCTCTGTTTCAAATCTTTTATTATACTCCCTCTGTTTCAAATCTTTTTATCTGTATTCTTATTTAGTTTCATTAGCCTTTCTAATTTAATATGATATTTTATTACATTAAAACTTAAATACTTGCACCCGGAGGATGCATATATTTGCTAGTAATGATAATAATTTTTGCCTTAAAATAGAAGTAATAGTTGTTGGAATTTTTGTAATATAAGGCGTGTGCAGATGGCTACTTCTACATATAGACTCGCCGACTCCCAGTGACCAGCCTTCTTGTCCAATCACTGGCAGTGCTGCTGCTGCTGTTGGTGTATTTATACTGGCCTGATTCTAATCTTAGCTCATTGCTACTTGGAACATCTTGGACGTCGGACCTAAAGGACACTATACCACAAGGACTTATTGACTTACTTATTTACTTTAACTTCTTTTACAACTGGCCAAGGATGGCGGCCAAATACTTAACAAGTAATGTCGATAATCTCAGAATTAAGGAAGCTTTATTAATACCTAAGAAACATCCTTAGATTAACAGTAGGTTAGAATTAAACACTGAATATATAATAAATTAACATGCACATTCATTAAATAAACATTTAAATTTAAAACTGAATGTTCACGGAATTTAACAGTAGAGTTAGAATTCAACACCGAATGGATTATTATTCGTATTTTTATTTTATTTATTTATTAATTTTTTACAAAATAGAACGAAATTGTTCAATGGGACACATAGCGTAGCGGATTAAGCTTTGAGTTAATACAGTTCTAAGCGACAGTTATCTTTAGGCTGCAGGTTCAATCCTGATCAAGAGCGACAGTAACATAGAATAATAATTAACACAGCTTAACAGGATACCCTCGTGGATTGAATAAAGGATTGAGTTCAAATTTCCATGATGACTTCCGATTACGACAAGAAGGTTTCCCGAGTTCGAAATATACATGAAGAAGGTCGGAGGGCACATCGGCCGAAACGTTGTGCAGATAACAATAAAAGATGAGGACAATAGTCCGAATAATACAAATAATACAAATTATCAAGCCTCATCTCAAAAATTCAGAGAAGAACGAAATTGATTTAAACAAGTGAAGTCACGTCCCTTCCGCGTAGTGCTCAAACACTCCACGTGACATCGTGTTTATAATGTCCAGAAATATAAGCACACAACACCGCGTTCATATTGTAAACGTCTCTGAAGATGAAGATACTTCGAAATTAATAAGACCTTTGGATAATTACTTTTATATTGCAATAGTCTTTACAAAATTAAATAAAAAAAAAGTAAGGTCGACGGGGCGGCCTAAAGTCGGTATCAGCCAGTCAGCAAGGGAGTCTATCTCCTTTTCAATAGCGCTAGACCAAGGAGATTGTTTTAGCATCTGAGGTGGAGCGCCACACCTACCACCAGCTCCTTACTTTACCGCACAGATCCCTGTGCTACTCATACGCTGAGTTGGCGAGGACCAGTATCGAACTAGGACCTTGTGGTTTCTAGCCGAACGCTCTACCGACTGAGCTAATCGAAGCATATATAAAGGGTAGTTGTGTGTATGTGTATGTTCGGAGGAAACTTCGAAAATAAAACAATTAAAGACAAAGTAAATATATATACATATTAAATATCACCAGGGCTTGGTTTTTGAGCAAAAATAATAAATATTTGATTTATATTCGTGAAGATAATTAAAAAATGAAATTTAAATGATAACAGCATGGAATTTTTTTTTTTCATTTAATATTTCGGATAGTACACATTAACATTTCTTTTCAGAGTAGCTGGATAAATGCAAGGTCTATTTTTTTATATAGAGATTTAAATGGGGCATCCCACGAGGATTCAACTCCCGATTAAGTAATATTGGATCTGCGAGACTAACTTAAAAAAACGCTCTACCCAGGCGACGCCGGGTAGCCGCTTCTAGTATAATATAATAACATACTTTCAAGCGCAAATTATCAAATAGTTTTTAACTCAATTTTAAACCCATTAATGCCATTAAAAAAAAAAATCTATTTAACTCGTAGACATGACCCTAACAGGTACTAACTGTCCGGGTCAAAGTGGACCTGGGAGTAATGGCAATAAAGAATCCAGAATTGGAAATTCACCATTAGATACACCTTAATGTCATACCGAGGAAACTAAGACCTCAGCCCCCGCCTTCTAGCACATATATGATAAAAGGATGTAGAAGGCGCGTGGTGTAATGGTTAAAGTCATGGAAATGAACTCGTCAACACGAGTTCAAATCCTGGACGTGGTAATTGCATTTCACTTTAGCACTAATACCCATGGAAAGGTATGAATTCTTCTCCTCCAGCTATGGGTAAATAGTAGGGCAGACTGGGCTCTTTAACCATTGGTTAGGTAACCAGTCTAGGAGAAGGAAAACTCTGAATTCAAACCTGATAAACTCCGTTTAAGAAATTGACCTTGTGTCACATCCTGCTCGTGCGGAGGGGTCGGTAAATATATATATATGATGAAAGGATAGGGCACCTCACGTGGTGTAATGGTTAGCAAGCTCGCTTCGCAAGCCATTGATAGTGAGTTCGATTCTCATTGGGAGCCCCATACTTCTGGCCTTGTGCCATATCTAAGCTAAGCTTAGTAAATAATTATATGATAAAAGGATTGGTTGTTGACATAAGAGCAAGAGGGTTGGGACAATCATATAGGTGCTAGGGCTTGACGTGACCAGCCAATTGATCAGAGGGGATTTCTCCAACCGCCCGTCTCGCCTAAGTAAAGGCCAAAGTGGAATTCTGCTTGTTATCGACTGCTCAGCCACAAGGGTTCCGTCCTTAAGCATCAGGGGTCGCCACACACGGCCAACAGGTGGCCCCATTGGGAGGATTTTACCCGCTGTAGAGGTGTAGACGGTGTATTCTACAGCAGCAGCAGCCGACAGGGTGGACACCAAGATGAGCTGTCCTGGGTTGATGTAACTAGTGATAGTTTGGATAAGACTCTAAGCACTGCCTTTAGCACAGGGTTGGGGGTTCCATGAGGGCATTAGTGTCGGGCCAATCCTGCAGCTGCTAGACCGTCATCTAATTATTTGAAATTGAATGAAAAATGAATTTTATCTTCTTAGTAAAATAAAAAATTACCTGAAAATTATGAATCAGATATAAAACATCCACAAAATACATCTACAAAAATACAGCTATAAAGGAAACCCAGCTCAGTCGGTAGAGCGTTCGGCTAGAAACCACAAGTTTCCAGTTCGATACCGACCCTCGCCATCTCAGCGTATGAATAGCACAGGGATCCGTGCGGTAAAGAAAGGAGATGATGGTAGATGTTGAGCTCCACCTCAGACGCCAAAACAATTTCCTTGGTTTGGCGCTAGTGCAAAGGGGATAGACTCCCTCGCTGATTGGCTGATACCGACTTTAGGCCACCCCGACGACTTTACTTATAAAGGAAACTTGAGTATCATCTTTTATCTCACAAAAATTTTTAAAAAAGTAAACTGTTATCAGCTATCTAGTTCGTAAATAAAATCTATGGTAAGTTCAATTTTGTTTAATTCATTAATCATTTTTCTTAGATCATTATTCCGAAAGAAATTCTCTATGCAGAGCTTTCGTCTGCTAAGAGACAGATTGGTCGCTCTCAGCAGCGTTTCAAGGTTTAAATTTGGGTTCCTTTGGTTTAATATGTGTCTGTTGGTGTCTTCCTTTATTTTCTTGTCTGTTGTCAGAGACTTTAGGCCAGTGATTTTTCCGTCCACATGCTGAGCAAGTTGAACCCCAAGCAGGACACTTCTCCTTCTGGTGGGAATGCATGATCCCGCACCGCTTACTACTACTGTATTTCACAGAGTCAATTTCGTGGCTTTCTCTATTTTGGATTTCCGCCATTTGCTTCATGTGGCCTATTGAAGCTTCGTAGGCTCTGCCTATAATTTGAGTTCTTCCAGTGAGTGATTTTTCCCTTTTTCCAACAGCTGCTTTTTAAACCCGTGTGTCTGGTTCCGTAGAAGATCTGTTCTAATAACCGTATCTCAGTATCAATATTATCTCGGAACTTGCACTTCTTCGCCTGCAACCTGCACCTTGCTAAAAAGTTGTCAATACTTTCAGTGTCTCTTTGTTTGTATTGTCGAAAGGTCATAGATGTGAAAATTTACCTGTTCTTTGAACTTCCGTCAAACAACTTGTGGGTTATTTTCGTCGGCTTCGTTCGTAAAAGAGTTGAACCTTCTTAGGTCCTCTTCCCCAGAAAAATAACAAAATATGGTCGACCTGTTTGTCTACTGGAATGTTCTTTACAGAGAAATATAGCGTGCATCTTTGCTTGAAGAGTTTAAATTGCAAGAATGATCTCAGGTACTTTGGCTTTGCCCCTTACAGTTGGGAAAATATGGCTCAGGACCGCACTCGGTGGCGGCAGGCTCTCCGTAGAGGAATGTTTATGTCTCAATTCACCCTGATGCAACACCATGAAGCTAAGAGGTCCAGAAGAAAGCAGCGGCAACAAAGCACCAACACATCTGTTGAGAATTTCCAGTATATAAGGTGTGTGCTAGATCCTCGCCTATACTTATAGACTAGGCCAGAATCATGTGATCTAACACTTGGCCAATCACTGGCAGTACTCTGAGGTTGATACAATACTTAAACCGACCATACTGGTCATAATTACTGTAACATTCATAGACGACGGACATAGGATTAAATCACTGGACCTTTACCAATACGCAGGAGAGGATTTATACGCTTACTCAAGGATTCTATAACACAGGACTTTCTTTAAGCCCTTTTCAACTGGTCAAGGATGGCATTTAAAAAACTTTACAACATCAACATCTTCAGGGGCAGCCTTCAAATGCGACATCGGTGTCGAGAATGTTTTCAAACATTGGACTTTACAGTCACAGAGGTGCAAAAACTTTATGTGCGTGTATATATATATATATATATATATATATAACACATATTTATTATTCTTACAAAACTAAGTATGTGCGTGTGTATATATATAACACACACATATTTATTTATTCTTACAAACTAAGTATGTGCGTGTATATATATATATATATATATATATATATATATATATATAATATATATATATATATACACATATATTTATTTATTCTTACAAACTAAGTATGTGCGTGTATATATATATATATATATATATATGTGTGTGTGTGTGTAATATATATATATATATATTACACACACACAATATACATGTGTGTGCGTATATATATATATATATATATATATATATATATATATATACAGTCTTCCGAGACTGAAATGCCAACAATAAAAGATAATTCCTTGGTTATAATAAGTAAAACATCGTCAATATAACAGGAAGGAATATTTGCGTAAAGGATGGGACACAAGGCCAAAACAAGTTTAATAGGTTTGAATTCTTCATAGTTTTCCTTCTCCTAGACTGGTTGCCATATCTAGGTTAAAGAGTCCAGACTTCGAAACAATTATGCCAGAACTGGAAGGATGAATAGGAAATGCAAACAACCTAGTCCAGGATTTGATATATATATATATATATATATATATGAACTGTACAGACAATTCTTGTCGGACAAGTTTTTGTTGATCCTTTCTAATTTTCGGGCCATCTTTTTGGTGTCGGGGTGGAACTGGTGTAACAGTCCACCTCCCACTTCTAATTCCTTGCTACTACTCGTTCTCGTTAAAAACGAGACACCAAACCATACCATCGTTTCCTACCTGATGATGGCAAACTGTATTGCCGAAAGCGCTCGTTTTGAAACCTTTGGTGGACTGTTACACCAGTTACACCCCGACACCAAAAAGATGGCCCGAAAATTAGAAAGGATCAACCAAAAACTTGTCCGACAAGAATTGTCTGTACAGTTCAACAAAACTTGTAAAAGAAAAAATGCTGCCAAAAATACACTTATTTCATATATATATATATATATATATATATATATATATATATAAATGAAGGAAAAAACTCTAAACTTGCTTCATTACAATAATTTATTTCAACCGTATTACTACGGCATCTTCAGGTAATCAAAGAACATGACTCTTACTGAGAATTTCCCAAAGTAACATCGCTTTTAAATCTATCAATTTGAGGAAGGGAGGGTTGGTGTCTTAGTTTGAAATTGGCAGGATTAATTTCTTTGAATGAGGCGTTCAGCTAAATCTCACTTTGTTTACAAAGTTTGAGACCTCTAGGTGAAGTTCATTTCCGCTTAGAAATGTAGCGATTAAATAGCCTGCTATACTTGGCAGCTGATTGTGGCCGTATGAGTAAGAAGTTTGGCGAGTGTAAGTTCGTTCGGGTCTCGAACCCGGCCAGAGGTAGCTGCTAAAAATGGTATAACTGCACTGATGAGAGGTGATACCTCGAAACACGTGTCTGAAGTTTACTCTATTATTTATATATATATATATATATGTATATATATATATATAATATATATATATGCGCAAGGGAATTAGCCGTTTGTTTACCGTTTCCTGAAATCTACGCCACAGCCCTTTTGTTTCGGCGTTTGTTTTACATTTTAAATATCCACGAACGCCGAGTTTCATTCACAATTTTTAGTGACTGACCACCATAAAACAAATGAGTCCCCCTCGGCAGATTTCCTTATTTTCTGTGATAACATTTATTTTTTCGNTTTTTATGGCCATAATGGTTTAAAGCAATTCGAGTTAAAAACTCTTTAGATAATATTGCTTGACAGCATTGCAGAAGTATGTTATTAATCTTATTGATACTAGAGCGGCTACCCGGCGTCGCCGGGTAGAGCGTTTTTTTAAGTTAGTCTCGCAGATCCAATTATTACTTATATCGGGAGTTGAATCCCTCGTGGGATCGCCCCATTTAAATCTGCTATATAAAAAATAGACCTTGCAATTTTTATCCAGCTACTCTGAAAAGAAATGTTAATGTGTACTATCCGAAATATTAAATGAAAAAAAAAAATTCCATGCTGTTATCATTTAAATTTCATTTTTTAATTATCTCACGAAATATAAATCAAATATTTTATTATTTTTTGCTCAAAAAACCAAGCCCTGGTGATATTTAATATGTATATATATTTACTTTGTCTTTAATTGTTTTATTTTCGAAGTTTCCTCCGAAACATACACATAAACAACCTACCCTTTATATATGCTTCGATTAGCTCAGTCGTAGGCGTTCGGCTAGAAACCACAAGGTGCCTAGTTCGATACTGGTCCTTCGCCAACTCAGCGTATGAGTAGCACAGGGATCTGTGCGGTAAAGTAAGGAGCTGGTGGTAGGTGTGGCGCTCCACTCCAGATGCTAAAACAATCTCCTTGGTCTAGCGCTATTGAAAAAGGAGATAGACTCCCTTGCTGACTGGCTGATACCGACTTTAGGCCGCCCCGTCGACTTTACTTTACTTTTTTTTTATTTAATTTTGTAAAGACTATTGCAATATAAAAGTAATTATCCAAAGTCTTATTAATTTCGAGTATCTTCATCTTCAAGAGACGTTTACAATATGAACGCGGTGTTGTGTGCTTATATTCTGGACATTGTAAAAACACGATGTCACGTGGAGTGTTTGAGCCTACGCGGGAGGGACGTGACTTCACTTGTTTAAATCAATTTCGTTCTTCTCTGATATTTGAGAGATGAGGCTTGATTATTTGTATATTATTTGTATTATTCGGAACTATTGTCTCATCTATTTATTGTTATCTGCGCAAACGTTGCGGCTGATGTGTCGGCTCCGACCTTGCTGTCATGTATTATTTCCCGAACTCGGAAACCTTCTTGTCGTAATCGGAAGCCATCATGGGAAATTTGAACTCAAATCCGTTTAATTCAATCCACGAGGGTATCTGTTAAGGCTGTGTTAATTATTATTCTGTGTTAACTGTCGCTCTTGATCAGGATTGAACCTGCAGCCTAAAGATAACTGTCACGCTTAGAACTGTATTAACTCAAAGCTTATTCCGCTACGGCTATGTGTCCGCATTGACAATTTCGTTCTATTTTGTTAAAAAATTAATACAAATAAATATAAATAAAAATACGAATAATAATCCATTTCGGTGTTGAATTCTAATCTACTGTTAATTTCCGTGAACCATTCAGTTAAAATTGAAATTTAATGTTTATTTAAGGATGTTGCATGTTTAATTTATGATAATATTCAGTGTTTAATATTCTAACCTACTAAATTAATCTAAGGATGTTTTCTTAAGGTATTAATAAAGCTTCCCTTAATTCTGAGGATTATCGACATTATTGTTAAGTATTTTGGCCGCCATCGCCTTGGCCAATTGTAAAGAAGTTAAAGTAATAAGTAAGTCATATAAGTCCTTGTGGTATAGTATCCCTTTAGGTCCGACGTCCCAAAGATGTTCCAAGTAGCAATGAGCTAAAGATTAGAATCAGGCCAGTTATAAATACAACCAACAGCAGCAGCAGCACTGCCTAGCGATTGGACACAAAGAAGGGCTGGTCACATGGGAGTCGGCGAGTCCCTATATGTAGAAGTAGCCAATCTAGCCACACGCGCTTATATTACAAAAATTCCAACACTTACTTCTATTTTAAAGGCAAAAATTATTATCATTACTAGCAAAATATATGCACCCTCCGGTGCAAGTATTTAAGTTTTAATGTAATAAATATATATTAAATTAGAAAGGCTAATGAACTAAATAAGAATACAGATAAAAAGATTTGAAAACATGAGGGAGTTAATAAAAGATTTGAAACAAGGAGTATAATAAATGGAACAACTGAAACCTTATCTTTACATCACTCTCGTCTTTCATTGTTATTTTTTTCTAATTTAAGTATTTAGTTATAAGAGGAAGTAAGAATAAATGACAGTTTATTTTTTCTTTGTTATTGGATGTTCCATTTAGATTCAATTGAAGAGATTTTTGCTTATATTCATTAAAATAAAACCTAAAAATTAGAAAATCAATAAATACTAATCAACATATTTATTAAATTCGAATTTTTTTTAATATTATTATGCAATTAGTCTTCCCGTTCACAGCTGTAAACGCTTATTTTTGTTGTATTATATAAATATAATTGCATGTTGTCAGTATGTAGACATAGTTAACAGTATTAATAATGTAAGACATTTTATTAATAATTGAGGTTTAGATAAAAGATAAAATATTGAGAATGTGATGTCATAACTAAAGAAGAATTGTGAAACCTTTGAGTTTTAGGGGAATATAGTTTCGGTTACAGACAGAAAAACACAACAATCTCCATTATAATAAGATTTTTGCTTATTAATTGTTAATTGGAATGAATGATTCGCGTTGTTGAGGTGTTCTTTAATTTTGATGTGGAAGGGTCCTGATTGGTACTTCCTAGATAAAAGAAAGAATTGTATGAATAACAAATGTCTTCGGCATATAATAACCCAACAAGGCGTGAATCAACCAGCCATCTTGTTGCGTTACCTGCGAGCCTAAACATATTTTTTAGTTTTGGTTGTTTGGCAATTATGATTCTTCGTATTGATGGGCGCATTCAATTGGACATTTATGTTCGTATATTTTGCGTTCATCTCTGAATAAGAAACCTAATTAATGATACAGACTTTTAATTACATTAGTGGTAATTGACAAAGTCACCTTAAAGATATCTATGCTCAAACAACAAGAATTAAAAATTAAAAAAGTAATGAAATGTTAGCGTTAACAAAAAGTAATCAAAGAATACATTCGCGGCCCATTTTTTGAGAGATAGACAAGCTTGACAATGACGTATAATACATTTTGTAGAAATGCTAAGGACAATTTTTATCGTTTTTTTCTCTTGCATTTACTTATAACAGTCTTAGGTCGTTACTAACAAAGATTATGCAACCATCTATGCGTATTTCAGTTTTAATGTAATATCATAACAAATCAATTAAGAAAGACTCGCGAAACTAAAACAGAATATATTATTTAGAAATTCGGACTATTGTCCTCATCTCTTATATTGTTATTTTGTAACGTTTCGACCGATGAAACATCGGCTCCATTCTTCAGGGCATTTTTTTGTCGGGCTCCGGCACCTTCTTTTCGAAGTTGGAACCTTCATCATAGAATCAGTTAAAATGAAAAGTTTAATTTTTAAAATGCGTTCTTGTTTAACTATTTCTCTGAATTTTTAGATGGAGGCCCTGATAATTTGGATTATTTGGAAATTTGGAACTATTGTTTCATCTTTATTGCATCTGTACGACGTTTCGGTCGATGTTCCCTCTGGCCTTCTTTCGGGTTATTTCTTGTTAGAATGACTCGCGAATCTAAATGATGTAATGAATTATGCATACACCTAGGTCACCTCATGGTAAATATGATTGGCTGGTGTCGCCCCATAAATACCTGAACAATGAGGGTACAATGCCTACTTACTTATAACCTCTAGTAGTTTCTTGTCGGACTTGGGAACCTTCTCTTCGAAGTCGAACCTTCATATAGAAATCAGCTAAATGAAATAAGTCTATTTTTTTTTATATGGGTTCCTGTTTACTATTGTCTCTGAATTTTTTTTAGATGAGGCTGATAATTTGGATTATTTGTATTATTCGGACTATTGTCCTCATTTTTAATTGTTAATGTTTTTTTTCTTCGCTCTTTTTAAAAAATATCAAAAATTGTCCATCCATGCGAAAGTTGTGTGTTAGTATACTGAATACTGATACAAAAATTAGATCTTATACTTGCACCAAATTGTTTAAGGAAATAGCATCAAAGGATCGTCTACTAAGATATACTAAAGATCCTCGTTTTCTAAATGATAAATTTGCAAAAATGAGGCATTTTTTAGTACATTTTAGAAGACGATCTTTGATGCTATTTCCTCAAACAATGGTGCAAGTAAAAGATCTAATTTTTGCTATAGTATTCAGTATATTAACACACAAATTTCGCATAGATGGACAGCGTGAATATTTTAAACAAGAAGTCAAAAATGATCTACCCTAACTGCTCAGTCCACCAAGATTCTGTCCTTAAGCATCACAGGTCCCACCACTACGGCCAACATTTGGGGGGGGGATTTTTAAACCCTCTCTGCAGAGGTGCAGTCCGTGTAATCCTTACAGGAAACATAGATACGACTTGCCACTATCTGGCAGCCATTTTCCCAAGCCACTGGAATTATCCCCGTTTTTTTCTTGTAGGATAAATCCTAATCTTAAATAGAAATTCTACCTCCCGGCTCAGAACTTTTTTTTTCCGTTTCTGCCCCTGTGAATACAGCTTAACATGGTTTCTTTTATTTTCTTTTTTTTTTTTAGATTTTTTTTTATTGAAAGATTTATCATTTCTTTTACGTGGTGTCTGAAATAAAATCGTTCAAACGTTTCTTTCCAACTCCAAAGCCTGTCCTCCATTTGAAAGTATCTCGTATTGATTATTTGAAATTCTTCCCCAAGACGTTTGAATAAATGGTAGACATACGCAATGTAAATACTGATCAGGCTTAGTTTTTAATTTGTGAAACATTCTATTGGCTTTGGTGGCAACTACACACGTAAAATTAACACAACTGTTTTTTTGTGAATTAGGTGCTGACACCTGTCGAGGTTGACATAGGTGCAGACAAACTTTTTAAAAAAATTAGTGGTATTTTTAATGTTATTGAGCGGTTAATACATATATTATATTATTATAATAGAGATTGGTGTGTTTTTTCTGTCTGTACCGAAACTTATATCACTACTACTCAGTCACATTCCTTAAGTTATTTTCGTCATATTCTCAAGATGATATTTATTTTCATTCAAAACTTATTTATTAATAAAAATGTTTTACATTATTAATTTCTGTTTGGCCGTAATCTCATACTAATAAACAATGCAATGTATTTATATATCACAAAATAGCAGTTTTTAGAAATGTGGACGGGAAGACTAATTTGCATATTGATATTAAAATTGATTTTTATTAATATGTGCTTAATAATATTGATTTCTATTGTTTGGTTTTATTTTTTTATAATAAATGAGCAAAAAATTTCGGGGATAAGATCTTGAAAGAAATCTATTAACAAGAAGAATAACTGTAAGTTTTATTCTTTACTTCCTAATTTTAACTAAGTAGTTATAATTAGGAAATGATGGAGAGTTAGTTTCAAAGTTATTCTAACTATTCGATATAACCCCACCCCGTCCTGTTTTAAATCATTTTTAAATCTGCATTCTTTTTTAGTTTCATTAGTCTTTCTACATTTAACATATTTCATTACATTAAAACTTAAATACGTTTGCGCCCTGAGGGTGCATATATTTGCTAAGTTATATATAATATATTAATAATTTGAAAAGCAATTACAATGCACATTAAAATTAAAACAAAAAAAGATGTTATTTGTCTTATCGATTTCAAAGTAGAACTTTATCTTTCAGAGACGAATTACCAGAAAATGGGACGCGTTTTTTTATTATGTCGTTATTTTTTTATGTCATAACCGTGTCTCGTGGTGTTCTTTTTTTAAAAAAACGCCACGCGGGAAAGCCGTGATCGTCAATTTAGCGTTCATGTCAATTTTCCATTTTATTATTTCAATCTATTATATATTTATGTATTATTCCTTGATATATGTATATGAATGAACATATATGTAATATATATATATATATATTATATATAATATATATATATTAATATATAATATATATATATATATATATAAGTCAAAATATAACAAAAGAACTTAGAAATTTTTGCGTTATAGTCTATTTCAGGAAGGCTTAGACAATTCTTTTGACGAATTCTTTTATTACTTTTAAGGCGATTTGAAAAAAGATTTTTTTTTTATATTCATTATATATATATATATTTTATGTGCATTTATATGATAATAAAAAAATTCTTGTTTTCAAATGCCTTAAAAGTAATAAAGAGAATTTTGTTATATTTATTTATAATTTTTTTCTTGAGTGCTAGAATAAGAGTACACATTAGCGCTCCTGCAAACTTGTGACCGGTTTAAAAAAAAACAAAAAAAAATTCATATGCGTAAGAAAGATTTCTTCTGCCGGATTTTTTTGGATTATAATATATATATATATATATATATATATATATATATATGTTATATCGTAAAAAACAAATTTTTTTTTTTGCGTGAACCCACAAAGAAATACAGTGCCTCAATTCACCGTTGTAGAGCTAATATTTTATTTATTTTACAAATGTTTTCATAGATCAATGTCATCTATCAGCGACCGCGGTTTCATGCTTTAAAGCAATCATGCAGGCTGAGAGCAAGATCCTATGGTGTTTGTTGGAGTTCTTTACTCAATGTCACATTTACATTATTTATTTACGTATGTTATTTACAATCCTAGAATGTGACATTGAGTAAGAAACTCAAAAAACACCATAGGATTCTTGCTCTCAGGCCTGTGATTGCTTTTAGCATGAAACCGTGGGGTCGCTGATAATGAACATTGATCTATGAAAAACATTGTAAAATTAAATAATAAAGTAAATATATTATATATATATATATATATATATATATATGTGTGTGTGTGTGTGGTGTTGTGTGGAGAATGTAGACAACACGGGATGGTGTAGAAAAATGGATATTTATTGTAGGTAGTGATTGTAGGTAGTGATGTCGTCGTTGTAACGTTTCGGTCTCAGGCTTTAAGGATAGGGTTTCTTGCTTCAATGGTTACATGGATTCTGGGAGTAGTGCTAACAGGTGTTTAGGTGTTTAACATTAAGCTTCGCATAGCAATAGGTGACGCAATAAATTAATGAATAGGCGAATATATCTTTTTCATTAATTCATTAATTATCAACTAATTAATTTCCAGATTAAGGTATGGACTTCAATTAAGGACTATTACTCAAAAAATTGTCGGCAAGGACATATGCAAACAAACTGTTTTGCGTACTTTCATAATATATATATAATATATTATATAGTATATATTATATATATATATATATATATGTGTGTGTGTGTGGTGTGTGTGTGTGTGTGTGTGTACATATATTTCAGTTGCAATTCATGATATTAAAGGAGAAGAAACACACTCAGAGCAAATATTAACATGGCACGTTTTTAAGAGTAATTATACACGTAATATTAATTCGCGCTTTGGCGTATTCAGAATCAGTCCTCTTTTGTTGGCTGTGTTATTGATTGAACCTTTTGAAAAAAAAAGAAGAAAAATCATCCGTACAAGCAGCCGGATGTCAGGGTCGAAAGAGCAAAAACACAGGCTTAAAATTTAAAAATCAAAAAAACAAAACAAAGAAGTAACAAAAAAAAAACCAAAAAGGAAATCAACCCTAGCCCTACCCTACCCAAACCTACCGCCCGCTGTAAGCACAATAAATAAGACAAACAACAGAACAATTATAAAATCATCATAACTATTCTTGTGTCTGTTACTTTAGACTTTTTGAACAGGTCTAGAAAAATAAACCAGGCCATTTGTTGAAATTATCTTTTTGTTGGTAGACCTGAGAATTGAGGGGCGGTAATTTTTTACTATAGTCTAACTAGACAGATGTTAGTGGAATATGAAGTCCTAAATTGTTATATTAGCGGCTTTTTCGCTACTCTCAATTGCGTGTACATTAGTACTGTGGCCTTCGCTGTACCCAAAGCGATTGTATGTTAGTAGTCCCAGCTACTGACTCAATAACAACAAGATAATCGCGTATGACAAAAGAGGACTCTTCTTTATTTTCTTTGGGGTGGGCGTGGTAGGGAGGGGCAACAGAGCTTACCAATGAAAATGCCGGTGGCTAGGCAAAGAGCGCAGTGTTCACAATGAGTGTCCGAGGGGTGTTTTGTGGTGCGGGAGACGTGAGTGTCCCTTTCCACTGCGGGCCGCGCCGTCTTGCATCCTGTGGGCTTGACCCTCTGGCTTTTTTGTATTGGACAACACGCCTAGACATTTTTATCTTTTTGATCTGATAACGGACGCTTTGTTAATATAATCTCTTTATCTTTACCCTGCCTTCCTTGACGCGGAAACATATCTGTCGCTTTCTCTTTCTTTTTAAATATTAATTTTTTGTCTTTCTCTTTTGTCCCTCAGCCGGAAGTTCCATTTTCCGGGCGAGGACAATACAACAATAATGTTTATCTTAAATTTCTCAACTGGGGATTAATAAATGTTGATTATAATTAAGAAACTACAGTTGCTGGATAGGAAAAGCGGGCCTCAACTTAATGGGAAGCTCACAGCGAGAGTGTGGGACAAACCAAAGCTCCACTATCCGTACAAAGGTACAAGTGTATAGGGCATGTGTTTATTCAGCACCCTCATAGTAGGGAAGCGAAACCTGGACCCGTGTCCATTAATGTTCTAGCTTGAGACAAAATGACAGAAAAAGTGTAAGTGTTACTTGACTCAATGGTAAGAATATATTTTTGTATAATTATTTTTAAATCTATCCATAACCAACATAATCCTGATAATTTCTATCGAACTCTGACAGTTAATTTTGCTTCCATATGGTGTTTATTCATGGCTGAACTAAAGAGTGCCAAAACTTATAATGATGTTTTAACTCGCTTGTGAGCAAAAACCAAACTCCATTTTTGGTACAAATTGCATTGGCAATTCAGTCTCGAAACTGTAATCTTTCAATTCTTTTTAATTAGTTTTTGTCATCTTCTTTGTATACCTCACAACCAATATTAACAACTCTATTTCCAAATGTCTAGATACTAGAAGCCCCAAACCTGAGTCATTGGCAAATTAGCCTCGAAGACTATGATAAAAGTTTGTGTGTGCCCGCTGAAGTTGCATTCCCCGCGCTTGTTGACTAATGAAAGTCCTATGTTTGAGAAACATTCTCGACCACGATTTTGCATTGTAGGTTGTCCCTGTAGATGATGAATGTTCCGATGATTTGTTGCCGTTGCTATCTTATGGACTTTTAGCTTCATGACTGTTGTATTCATGGGTGCTTCTGACATGTAGCATGTCCCTCTATGGAGATTCTGGCTGCCAGCCGAGGGCGGTCTTTGAGCCAAATTTTTCGCCAGCTGGAAAGGGATAACAATGCCAAGCACCTGAGATAATTTTTGCAGACATCCTTGAATCGCAGTAGGGGGCGACCAATCTGTCCTTTTACCAAAAGTGTGAGCAAAAACGCCAAACTCCATTTTTGGTAAAAAATAATATTCAATATTATTGTAGAATAATAATTGTAAGGCAAAAGAAAATTATATGTAGTGCCAACATTGTGATTGTTTCAATTAATTGATGCTTGCATTGAACAATCATAAATGCATCTAATAACGTAAAATGGTTAATTTTATGCCTATTTTGATAATATTTTTGGATTCCTCAGGCCTAACATCTTCTATAAACCATTTCTTCTCTGAATGTTTGAAGATGAGGGCTTGAAGATTAGTATTAGTCTGCGTTATTCGGACTAATTGTCCCAATCTTCATTGTTATTGTACAACGTTTTCGCCGATATAGACCCTCCGGCCCTTCTTCAGGTATTTTCTGTCGGATTCGGGAACCTTCTCGACTTGGGACCTTCTTTTTCGGAACTCGGGAACTTTCTTGTCGTATTCGGGGCCATCACGGATACACCAATTTTTAGGAGTAGGGGAGCTCTAGAACAATTTTATAAGACAAAATTTTTAATTACAAACTGTCGCCATTTTTCTCCCCCCCCGATCAATTTTTTTTTTCCAGTTTAAAATCGACATAACTCATATCCATCCACGATGACTGGACTTCATTAAAACAAGAGTGCGGTTAATTTTTTTTTTTACTGCTTCTTCCTGCATAATTGGATATTTGAAACACTTTTTTTCCCTTTCGTGTTACATCCTGATCCCTTTCCGCCATCTTGTTTTTAGCAGCTGCTTGTCGTAGGGCAGATCTGCACTAAAACTTAAACAAATCCCCTATTGTTGCCGGCTTGTTATTTGTGCCCGGGGCCTGGAAGGTCGTGTTCAAATTTCGTTCAATCAAGCAAGTGTGCTGTGGTTTGTGGTCGATGTTTAATCCGCGTCTTATTAATCCGATCCTACCCACGCTACTTCGGGGAGAGGAGTTGGGGTACCACCGCCGCGTGGCTTGCGAAATTGACCTCATTGCGCTCCATTTGCACGCGCGTATTGTGAGTCTATATATATACTATATATATATATATATATATATATATATATATATTATACAGTATAAAATCAAAAGGTTTTTTAAAATTCCTGACTTTAAGTTCTCGCAGTAGCCGCGAATCTTCAAGACCCTGATATATAATTTAGCTCTTATATTGAGCACTTTAAATCGGTTTTAGTTTATAAATTTAAAAAAAAAACTCGAAACTCGTCTCTTAACCAAACTCCGGATTTTGACGGTGGTAAAATTTAAAAAAAGGGTCCCTTATGATCGAGAATCGCAAGATGGGGTGCTTAAAGGTAATATGGTCCTACAAATTGAATACCGCATCAGCATGAATAGACCAAAACGTCTTCGGCATAAAATAACCCAACAAGTGTTTGGCATGCTGGTAAAATCCATCAAACAGACCAAACGAAAGCAAGCCGTTTTCAATACGGTTCGTCATTTCCTGCCCTGGTGGCGTCACAGGCTGTTGCTGAGACCCTGCCGAGACCATTAACAGGCCATCAAAATTGCGAGTGGAATTACCGGTGGAATCAAAGAACAGCTGATATATATATTATTAATTATATTATATAATATATATATATATATATATATATTAATATATTAATTAAACCATTAAAAGAAAAAATCTATTTAACCCGTAGACATGACCCTAACAGGTACTAACTGTCCGGGTCAAAGTCGACCTGGGAGTAATGGCAATGAAGAATCCAGAATTGGAAATTCATCATTAGATGCACCTTAATGTCATACCGAGGAAACTAAGACCTCAGCCCCCGCCTTCTAGCACATATATGATAAAAGGATGTATGAGGCGCGTGGTGTAATGGTTAAAGTCACAGGAAATGAACTCGTCAACACGAGTTCAAATCCTGGACGTGGTAATTGCATTTCACTTTAGCACTAATACCCATGGGAAAGGTATGAATTCTACTCTCCCTCCAGCTATGGGTAAATAGTAGGGCAGACTGGGCTCTTTAACCTTGGTTAGGTAACCAGTCTAGGAGAAGGAAAACTCTGAATTCAAACCTGATAAACTCCATTTAAGAAATTGACCTTGTGTCACATCCTGCTCGTGCGGAGGGGTCGGTAAATATATATATATATATGATGAAAGGATAGGGCACCTCACGTGGTGTAATGGTTAGCTTCGCAAACCATTGTTAGTGAGTTCGATTCTCATTGGGAGCCCCATACTTCTGGCCTTGTGTCATATCTAAGCTAAGCTTAGTAAATAACTATATGATAAAAGGATTGGTTGTTGACATAAGAGCAAGAGGGTTGGGACAATCATATAGGTGCTAGGGCTTGACGTGACCAGCCGATTGATCAGAGGGGATTTCTCCAACTGCCCGTCTCGCCTAAGTAAAGGCCAAAGTGGAATTCTGCTTGTTATCGACTGCTCAGCCACAAGGATTCCGTCCTTAAGCATCAGGGGTCGCCACACACGGCCAAGAGGTGGCCCCATTGGGGGGATTTTACTCCGCTGTAGATGTGTAGTCGGAGTATTCTACAGCAGCAGCAGCCGACAGGGTGGACACCAAGATGAGCTGTCCTGGGTTTGATGTTTAACTAGTGATAGTTCTGGAGTTAAGACTCTAAGCCACTGCCTTCTAGCACAGGGGTTGGGGGTTGCCATGAGGGCATTAGTGTCGGGCCAATCCTGCAGCTGCTAGACCGTCTCTAATTATTCTAAATTGAATGAAAAATGATATTTTATCCTTCTTTAGTAAAATAAAAATATACCTGAAAATTATGAATCAGATATAAAATACATCCACAAAATACATCTACAAAAATACAGCTATAAAGGAAACCCAGCTCAGTCGGTAGAGCGTTCGGCTAGAAACCACAAGTTTCCCAGTTCGATACCGACCCTCGCCATCTCAGCGTATGAATAGCACAGGGATCTGTGCGGTAAAGAAAGGAGATGGTGGTAGATGTTGAGCTCCACCTCACACGCCAAAACAATTTCCTTGGTTTAGCGCTAGTGCAAAGGGGACAGACTCCCTCGCTGATTGGCTGATACCGACTTTAGGCCACCCCGACGACTTTACTTATAAAGGAAACTTGAGTATCATCTTTTATCTCACAAAAAATGTTTAAAAAGTAAACTGTTATCAGCTATCTAGTTCGTAAATAAAATCTATGGTAAGTTCAATTTTGTTTAATTCATTAATCATTTTTCTTAGATCATTATTCCGAAAGAAATTCTCTATGCAGAGCTTTCGTCTGCTAAGAGACGGATTGGTCGCCCTCAGCAGCGTTTCAAGGTTTTAAATTTGGGTTCCTTTGGTTTAATATGTGTCTGTTGGTGTCTTCCTTTATTTTCTTGTCTGTTGTCAGAGACTTTAGGCCAGTGATTTTTCCGTCCACATGCTGAGCAAGTTGAACCCCAAGCAGGACACTTCTCCTTCTGGTGGGAATGCATGATCCCGCACCGCTTACTACTACTGTATTTCACAGAGTCAATTTCGTGGCTTTCTCTATTTTGGATTTCCGCCATTTGCTTCATGTGGCCTATTGAAGCTTCGTAGGCTCTGCCTATAATTTGAGTTTCTTCCAGTGAGTGATTTTTCCCTTTTTCCAACAGCTGCTTTTTAAACCCGTGTGTCTGGTTCCGTAGAAGATCTGTTCTAATAACCGTATCTCAGTATCAATATTATCTCGGAACTTGCACTTCTTTGCCTGCAACCTGCACCTTGCTAAAAAGTTGTCAATACTTTCAGTGTCTCTTTGTTTGTATTGTCGAAAGGTCATAGATGTGAAAATTTACCTGTTCTTTGAACTTCCGTCAAACAACTTGTGGGTTATTTTCGTCGGCTTCGTTCGTAAAAGAGTTGAACCTTCTTAGGTCCTCTTCCCCAGAAAAATAACAAAATATGGTCGACCTGTTTGTCTACTGGAATGTTCTTTACAGAGAAATATAGCGTGCATCTTTGCTTGAAGAGTTTAAATTGCAAGAATGATCTCAGGTACTTTGGCTTTGCCCCTTACAGTTGGGAAAATATGGCTCAGGACCGCACTCGGTGGCGGCAGGCTCTCCGTAGAGGAATGTTTATGTCTCAATTCACCCTGATGCAACACCATGAAGCTAAGAGGTCCAGAAGAAAGCAGCGGCAACAAAGCACCAACACATCTGTTGAGAATTTCCAGTATATAAGGTGTGTGCTAGATCCTCGCCTATACTTATAGACTAGGCCAGAATCATGTGATCTAACTCTTGGCCAATCACTGGCAGTACTCTGAGGTTGATAGAATACTTAAACCGACCATACTGGTCATAATTACTGTAACATTCATGGACGACGGACATAGGATTAAATCACTGGACCTTTACCAATACGCAGGAGAGGATTTATACGCTTACTCAAGGATTCTATAACACAGGACTTTCTTTAAGCCCTTTTCAACTGGTCAAGGATGGCATTTAAAAACTTTACAACATCAACATCTTCAGGGGCAGCCTTCAAATGCGACATCGGTGGTCGAGAATGTTTTTCAAACCTTGGACTTTACAGTCACAGAGGTGCAAAACTTTATGTGCGTGTATATATATATATATATATATATATATATATATAACACATATTTATTATTCTTACAAACTAAGTATGTGCGTGTGTATATATATAACACACACATATTTATTTATTCTTACAAACTAAGTATGTGCGTATATATATATATATATATATATATATATATATATATATATATATATATATATATAACACATATTTATTTATTCTTACAAACTAAGTATGTGCGTGTGTATATATATATATGTGTGTGTGTGTATATATATATATATTATACACACACAATATACATGTGTGTGCGTATATATATATATATATATATATATATATATATATATATATATACAGTCTTCCGAGACTGAAATGCCAACAATAAAAGATAATTCCTTGGTTATAATAAGTAAAACATCGTCAATATAACAGGAAGGAATATTTGCGTAAAGGATGGGACACAAGGCCAAAACAAGTTTAATAGGTTTGAATTCTTCATAGTTTTCCTTCTCCTAGACTGGTTGCCATATCTAGGTTAAAGAGTCCAGACTTCGAAACAATTATGCCAGAACTGGAAGGATGAATAGGAAATACAAACAACCTAGTCCAGGATTTGATATATATATATATATATATATATATATGAACTGTACAGACAATTCTTGTCGGACAAGTTTTTGTTGATCCTTTCTAATTTTCGGGCCATCTTTTTGGTGTCGGGTGGAACTGTGTAACAGTCCACCTCCCACTTCTAATTCCTTGCTACTACTCGTTCTCGTTAAAAACGAGACACCAAACCATACCATCGTTTCCTACCTGATGATGGCAAACTGTATTGCCGTATGCGCTCGTTTTGAAACCTTTGGTGGACTGTTACACCAGTTACACCCCGACACCAAAAAGATGGCCCGAAAATTAGAAAGGATCAACCAAAAACTTGTCCGACAAGAATTGTCTGTACAGTTCTACAAAACTTGTAAAAGAAAAAAATGCTGCCAAAATACACTTATTTCAATATATATATATATATATATATATATAGTAAATGAAGGAAAAAACTCTAAACTTGCTTCATTACAATAATTTATTTCAACCGTATTACTACGGCATCTTCAGGTAATCACAAGAACATGGCTCTTACTGAGAATTTCCCAAAGTAACATCGCTTTTAAATCTATCAATTTGAGGAAGGGAGGGTTGGTGTCTTAGTTTGAAATTGGCAGGATTAATTTCTTTGAATGAGGCGTTCAGCTAAATCTCACTTTGTTTACAAAGTTTGAGACCTCTAGGTGAAGTTCATTTCCGCTTAGAAATGTAGCGATTAAATAGCCTGCTATACTTGGCAGCTGGTTGTGGCCGTATGAGTAAGAGGTTTGGCGAGCGTAAGTTCGTTCGGGTCTCGAACCCGGCCAGAGGTAGCTGCTAAAAATGGTATAACTGCACTGATGAGAGGTGATACCTCGAAACACGTGTCTGTAGTTTACTCTATTATATATACTAGCAAATATATGCACCCTCCGGGTGCAAGTATTTAAGTTTTAATCTAATAAAATATATTAAATTAGAAAGGCTAATTAAACTAAATAAGAATGCACTTAAAAAGATTTGAAACAGAAGGGGTATAATCGAAAAATAGAACAACTGAAACTTACTCTTCCATCACTCTCGTCTTTCATTCTTATTTTTTTCTAATTTAAATATTTAGTTAAAAGAGGAAGTGAAGAATAAAATTACACTTATTTTTTCTTGTTAATGGATTTCATTTAAGATTCATTGAAGAGATTTTTGCTTATATTCATTAAAATAAAACCAAACAGTTAGAAACCAATAATACTAAGCAGATATTTATTAAAATCAAATTTATGATATCAATATGCAAATTAGCCTTCCCATTCACACTGTAAACCGCTATTTTGTTGTATATATAAATACAATTGCATGCTATTAGTATGTAGATATCGTCAACAGTATTAATGATGTAAAACAATTTTATTAATAATTGAGGTTTAAATAAATATAAAATCATGGAGAATGTGATGTCAATAACTAAGGGAATTATGACTTGAGTACTAAAGTAATATAGTTTCGGTTACAAACAGAAAAACACACAATCTCCATTATAATAATAATATAATAATATATATATATATATATTATATATGTGTGTGTGTGTGTGTGTGTGATATAAGTAACATATCGTCTATACAAAGAAAATGATTTAAATATTTAGATAAAATGATACGACACAAGATAAACACAAGTTTAACCGGTTTGAATTCTTCCTGATTTTCATTCTCCGAGACTGGTTGCAATATCTAGGTTAAAGTTTTTCTTTGTTCGAAATTGTTTAAATTGTTTAAACTTTTCCGTTTCATACAAAGAAAAATTTCCTTTAAACCTTTTCAAAATGTAAACTGTCAAAAAAATCCCATATTTTTAAAACCAGAAAACGCTATTGAATTTTTTTTTTTAAATTGTTTATGACGTAATCAATTTGAATGTTTTTCTTGTATTACTTGTTTTTAAAAATCAAAACGCTCAGTCCTCGAGGAGAGCTCAATGTGCATGGCTGATATTTTCTTTCCATTATTCTGTTCTAAGGGGCCGGGTTGGCTCAGTCGGTAGAGCGTTCGGCTAGAAACCACAAGGTTCCTAGTTCGATCCTGGTCCTCACCAACTCAGCGTATGAGTAGCACAGGGATCTGTGCGGTAAAGTAAGGAGCTGATGGTAGGTGTGGTGCTCCACCTTAGACGCAAATAACAATCTCCTTGATCTGGCGCTATTGAAAAGGGGATAGACTCCCTCGCTGATTGGCTGATATCGACATTAGTCCGCCCCGACGACTTTACTTTATTATTATTCTTATTTTGTTTTATATTTAAAATGATTTAATGATTTTAAATAAAATATTCTGTGTATATAAACGAAATTTGATCGAAACACGTATCAACAAAAGAGCAATAGATTAGTTTTCTTCCAATCATTTTTTTCAATATATATATCTACATATATAAAAAATGTTGTTCTGGTTCAAACGGGAGAAAATTCAATATTTTATAAAAAAGAAGGTCCGCAAAATGTATTATGTTTTCAGAAAAAAAATTATTCTTTTTATCTTTTTATCATATGCAACACGTGTTTCAGATCTTCTGGTATCTTCTTCAGGCTTTGATCAATAATATGAAAATGAATTCTTACATGCGTGTAATATATATACATGAGTATCTATCTTCCCTCTTCCTGTTTGGTGGGAGTGGAGTATAAAGGAATTTCATTTTTAACATTAGTCTTTTAAACAGGTGTTTTTGTTTTCTGGGTGGCTTGGTAATAAATTCATTAACTGAGCTTTATAACTCTTTTATTAGAGTTTTTTTCCTGGTATAGTTCATCAGATGTTCATTTGATATGTCAGGTGTGTGTGTTTGTAATTTGTTTTTTTGTTCTAGAGAATTTCTGTGTTTTTCTACTTAAATTTCTACTTTTTGTGTGTGTGTATGTGTGTGTTCATGTATATGTGTCTATGTTTACTTTTTGTGTGCGCATGTGTGCGTGTTTGCGTGGGTACCTATGTACATGGTTGTATTTGGTGTGTACATGTATATATATACATACCTAAGAGTTGAATTTTAAACTAAGAATTAAATTTAACTTTATTTATTGCCGATACAGTTTTGAAATAAATCAATTCTTAATGGATAATACAATTTTTTTTATAGATACATTGTTCTATTTAACCCATAGATGGGACCCTAACAGGTACTACCACTCCGGGTCAGAATGGACCAGGGAACAATGGTGATGAAGGGGTGCTCCACATTCCCCAAACCTCCAAAACTGGAACCTCACCATCAGATAGAGTTTAACGTCATTCCCAGGACATGTAGGCCCGCAGCCACCGCCTTCTAACACCCATATGATAAAAAAGGGGTTGGGGCTTGCCATAAGGGCAATAGGGTTGGGAAAATCATATAGGTGCTAGGGCTTGACGTGACCAGCCGATTGATCGGAGGGGGCCTCTCCGACCGCCCGTCCAGCCCAAGATAGGGCCAAAGTGGAGTATTGCATGTCATGAACTGCTCATCCACCTGGGCTCTATCCTTAAGCATCACGAGTCGCCCCCCACGGCTAACAGTTGGCCCCATTGGGGGTGTCTTACCCCTCTGCAGAGGTGCAGTCGGTGCATTCTAACGCCCAGCCGACAGGGTGGAAAATAAGGTTGCTGTGTGTCTTTTACATTACTTAGTTTGTACAATATATACCCATATATGCGTATCTATATGTTGCATTAGATAAAAGGATATGAAAACCCACAATGCTGTTAAAATGAAAATGTTTATATCATATTCATAGCTAATATTGAACAATATTTCAATTTATAAAAATCATCATCAGAGCTTGTTTTTAATCCGGACTCATCGAGAGAGGAGCTGAAAATAATTTGAATTCAAAACGAAAACATTGATGTTCCAAAAAGCGTACAAAGCATGTGATATTAGGTATGAATATGATATAAATATTTTCATTTTAACAGCATTGTGTGTTTTCATATTCTTTTATCTACACTTATACCGTCGGATTAATTTCCTTACTCTTAACTTAACTTTCACTGCCAGCATATATAAAGCAATGATCGTCTGTACACAGACTAGATCTGTCTGGTGATCGTGAAATATGTAAACAAATGTATGTATTTAATAGTTTAAACACCACCTCTTTACGTTAGCTGCCAGATGGCCGAGAGGTTAAAAACTCAGGCGGATTTTGATCCTGACAATCGGTAGTTGTGTCTAGCCACACTGAAGAGGCGTGAAACTCCGAAACACGGTGTCTGTGGATGACTTATTATATATATTATATATATATATATATATATATATATATATCTATATATATATATATATATATATATATATATATATATATATATGAAAGTATATATCTTTCTTCAGATAGCGATTACATAATAACTACGGAAACATTTTTTGGATATATAGGGGATATAAATTAGCCCGAATACCTTTGTGGTAAGGTGAGGTGTGGCGCTCCATCTCAGACTCTAAAATAATATATATGGTCTAGGGCGACTGCAAAGGGGATAGATTCCTTCGCTATCTGGTTGATATCTACATTAGGCCGCCTCACCAACTTTAATATACATACATACACACGCACACACACACACATATATATACATTTACTTATGTATATATATATATATATATATATAAGTAAATGTAACTATATATATGTACTTATATATATATATATACGTAAATGTATATATATATATATATATATATATATTAGCATAAAAGTACACGGTAATAACCTACTCGAGTTTCACCATAAGGATCTTCAGGGATAAATCCACTGGATTAATCAAGATATTGATTAATGGCAGTCGCTTACACGTGTCTGTGTAATCGACTGCCATTAATCAATATCTAGATTAATCAAGTGGATTTAACCCTGAAGATCCTTATGGTGAAACTTGAGTAGGTTATTACGTGTACCTTTATGTTAATAAATTTGCTCTACTAACGTATTGAGCACATATATTTGTTATATCGCTGCCTTATCATTGTGAAACTTGAATCAACTAGCCACTGTGACCATTTTCACCGGTAAGTCACTTTTTCCACAAATAGCATATATATATATATATATATATATATATATATATGTGTGTGTGTAGTATTAAGAAAAATTGAAAAAGCACAGGTTTAAATGAGTTAAGTGATGAGTTTATTGGCCGACGCTGCAGTGTTTCGATCTATTAATTAGATCATCTCCAGGACATTTGTTAAAACAAGAACTGATAAACGAGGACTATCATTCGCTTTTCTCGTTATTCTGTGATAAAAAAATTCTTATTACCTTCCATATACCAACAAATGCCCTGAAGATGATCTAATTAATAGATCGAAACACTGCAGCGTCGGCCAATAAACTCACCACTTAACCCATTTAAACCTGTGTTTTTTTCAATCTTGTTTAATATACTACATACCGTCGTATATATATATATATATATATATATATATATATATATATATATATATATATATATATATATATCGCTGCATTTCTATCACGGGCGCGTTGTCTTGACGATAAATGGGTAATATAAGTGCTTTGAAATCGAAGCTAACAATCGCACCTTAAATATATTGTATCCAATAACAAATTTTATAAATATATATATATATATATATATATATATATATATATATATATATATATTATAAAAAAGGAAGGTCCGAAAAATGTATTTTGTTCTCAGAAAAAATTTTTTTTTTTATTCTTTTTGTTTTGTAAAACAAAAAGAATAAAAAATTTTTTCTGAGAACAAAATACATTTTGCGCACCTTCCTTTTTTATAAAATATTGAATTTTCTCCCGATGGAACCAGAACAACACTTTTTATATATATATATATATATATATATATACTAGCAAATATATGCACCCTCCGGGTGCAAGTATTTTAGTTAAATTTTATAATAAAATATCATATTAAATTAGAAAGGCTAATGAAACTGAATAAGAATGTAGATTAAAAAGATTTTGAACAGAGGGGTATGATTGAAAAATAGAACAACTTTGAAACTAACTCTTCCATCATTTTCCGTTACCACCGTCTTTCATTGGTAAATTTTCCTAATTAAACTGTTTAGTTAAAATAGGAAGTAAAGAATAATATTACAGTTATTTCGTCTTGTTAAGGGATTTCTTTTAAGATTTATTGAAGAGATTTTTGCTCATATTCAATAAGATAAAACCAAACAATTAGAAATCAATAATACTAAGCATATATTTATTAAAATCAATTTTTTAAGATCAATATGCAAATTAGCCTTCCCATTCACACTGTGAACCTCTATTTTGTTGTATATATAAATACAATTGCCTATTAATAGTATGCAGATATGGTCAACAGTGTAAGTAATGTAAAACAATTTTATTAATAATTGAGGTTTAAATAAAAATAAAATCATGGAGAATATGATGTAAATAACTAAAGGAATTGTGACTTGTATAGTAATATAGTTTCGGTTACAGACAGACAAACCCACAATCTCCATTATAATAAGATATTGTCGTTGGGGAGTCAACTTATGCTTCTTTGTTGTTATATCTGGTGAATCAAGTTCTCGGTGTATATATAATATTTGTATATATGTTTTATATATGTCTATGGTAGATATTTTGGGGGGATTTTGTGTGAAGCATAGGTGTGAAGTCTTTTTTAAATATAAATTATAGAATAGACACATACACATCTATCTATCTATCTATCTATATATATATATATATATATATATATATATATATATATATATATATATATATATAATCCAAAAGTTGAGAGAGTTTTATTAAAAAAAAGAGTTTTATTTAAAAAAAACCTGTCGCAGTTTGAGAGCTCAATGTGTGCTCCTAATATTAGAGTCACAAGGCAAATATATAAGTAAAAAAATAAGACTATAAAGCTAAATCTCTGTCTTTTTTTATTTCTTTACTCATATTTATATATATATATATATATATATATATATATATATATATATATTTTATATATTTTTTATTTATTTTTTTTTTTTTTATTTTTTTTTCATTTTATATATATTTTATTTATTATTTATATATATATATATATATATATATAGTATATATATTTTTTATACTTACATATATATATATTATTTTTTTTGACTCAGCCTGATATATATATAATATATATATATATATATATATATATATATATATATATATATATATATATATATATATATATATATATATACCAGGGTGAGTCAAAAAGTAATTTCACTTTTCATCCTCAACAGATTTAGCACCTTCAGACTATCATCTCTTCGGCCTCATAAAAGAGGCTTGAGAGGCAAACATTATTCCAGCAATGAGCAAGTGAAATCTCTAGTGAAGAAGTGGCTCAAAGAACAGTCAACAGAATTTTACGATGTAGTGATACGTTATCATTCGAAGGTGGAACATTGTTATTAGTAGAAATGGTGACTATGTAGAGAACATTTATAGTGTACAATACATTTAAGGTGCAATTGTTACCACTGGTTTCCAGGCAGCATGCTTGCTACCCTTCATCCATTTATAGTATACAATACATTTAAGGTGCAATTGTTACCACTGGTTTCCAGGCAGCATGCTTGCTACCCTTCATCCATTTATAGTATACAATACATTTAAGGTGCAATTGTTAATAGTGTACAAGCATGCTGCCGTGAAACCAGTGGTAACAATTGCACCTTAAATGTATTGTACACTATAATAAGTAATATATATATATATATATATATATATATATATATATATATATATATACTATACTAAACTTGTTGGTAAACTATCGCTGTGAGAAAAAAACCGGGCAAAAAGTTTGATTGTAAAAATATACTACCAAACATCACCTGGGGAGAAAAATTTTTTGGGAAAAAAGAAAAGACCAAGATAGTCGTACCAACCAAAAATAATCGATTGATACAATACTTGGCCAAAAGAAAAAACAATTTATATGTGTGTATATATATATATAAGAAATATATATTCATACAACACACCGCTAGGATATACTAAAGCTAATTAGTAAAGAGTGCTCAATACCTAAGTAGGGCAAATAATAAATATAAACCTAATGAGTCAAATAAACCTACTTAAGTAGGTTTATCTGACTCATTATGTTTTAATATATATATATATATATATATATATATATATATATATATATATTTATTTATTTTACAATGTTTTATAGATCAATGTTCATTATCAACGACCGCGGTTTCATGCCGAAGCAATCATCAGGTTGAAAAGTAAGATCCAATGGTGTTTGTTGTGGTTCTTTACTCAAAGACACAAACAACAAACACCATTGGATCTTACTTTTCAACCTGATGATTGCTTCGGCATGAAACCGCGGTCGTTGATAATGAACATTGATCTATGAAAACATTGTAAAATAAATAAATATTAGCTCTTACAAACTGTGATTGAGCACTGTATTTTCTTTGTTTCATCGCAAAAGAAATTTTGTTTTTACATATACCTATATATATAATATATATATATATATATACATATATATATATATCAATATTTTGAAGGCCAATATATATATATATATATATATATATATTATATATATATATTTGAAAGGAAGGAAAAACTCAACACTGTTATTCCATAATAAATTAATAAATTTATTTCGACCAAAATTGGGGCCTTTATAAATCTAAGTTGATTTAATATAGCTCCCCCCAATTTTTTTTTTACATTGGAAGTCTGTCACCATGGTGACAAAAGAGAAAAGAGGATACTCTTCAAGGTCTGGTTTCTTAGGGGGATGGTAGTCAGACAAAATTAAACTATGATTTAAACTATTGAATGAGTCTGAAAAAGTAGAGAGTAAGGATTAAAACAACAAAAAAGTATATGAAATATAAAATATAAAAATATATAAAGAAATATATTAAAAAAATTATATATATAAGAAAAAATAAATATATATATATATATATATATATATATATATATATATTGCCCTGTCGGCTGGGGTGTTAGAATGCAACGACTGCACCTCTGCAGAGGGTAAGACTCCCCCAATGGGGCCACCTGTTAGCCGTGGGTGCGCCCCGTGATGCTTAAGGATAGAGCCCAGGTGGATGAGCAGTTCATGACATGCAATACACCACTTTGGCCCTATTTGGGCTAGACGGGCGGTCGGAGAGGCCCCCTCCAATCAATAGGCTGGTCACGTCAAGCCCTAGCACCTATATGATTTTCCCAACCCTATTGCCCTTATGGCCAACCCCAACCCCTTTTTATCATATGGGTGCTAGAAGGCGGTGGCTGCGGGTCCTGAGAATGACTTTAAACTCTATCTGATGGTGAGGTTCCAGTTTTGGAGGTTTGGGGAATGTGGAGCACCCCTTCATCACCATTGCTCCCTGGTCCACTCTGACCCGGAGTGGTAGTACCTGTTAGGGTCCCATCTAGGGGTTAAATAGAAAAACATGAGTTGATAAACAAAATTGTATTATCCATTAAGAATTGATTTATTTCAAAACTTTATCGGCATTAAATGACCCACTGAGATGGATACGCCGTAAAATAAAACAAACCAAACCAAATATATATACTTGGGAATTTCAATGCTCGAAAAATGGACTGTTTCTGTTTTGTTACATATTATACCAATGTATATATAATATTAGAAATATACTATCAAACAGTGACCAGTGTACTTGTTTTTTTTTTCTGTTTTTTTTTGCGCAGTTTGTTACGTGAGTGATCTGGGATCGGGTAGCTGTCGTTAACAAACAATGCAAATATTTGTAGAATGTAAAATAGATCGTAATAACAACGGGACTGGTCGCATTAGTCACAAGAGCCAACAGTTTAGTGCCCACGCATTTGTTGAGACAAAAGCAACACAAATTACTGAGAATAAAATAAAACATTTTTAAAAAAACAACATGAAACAAAAACGCATATAAACGGTTTAGTTAATTTCGTGTAATTTGCCATTTAAATACTTCATTATCGAAACAATTAAATACATACTAGCTGCACCCTTGAAAAATTCCACGGGTGCTGACTACCAGTATTATTCATTATCTCTGCACTTTCAATGTGTCTTCTCCTTTTTTTCCTGATCCAATCCGACCGGTTGGCTGGGGCTGTAGAATACTGTACCTCTACTTGCTAAAAAAAAAAAAAAAAAAAAAAAAAGGTTCCATTGTTATTTTACTTTTATTTTAACTAGCAAATATATGCACCCTCCGGGTGCAAGTATTTAAGTTTTAATATAATAAAATATCATGTTAAATTAGAAAGGCTAATGAAACTGAATAAGAATTCAGATAAAAATATTTGGAACAGAGGGGGTATGATTGAAAAATAGAACAGCTTTGAAACTAACTCTTCCATCATTTTCCCTTACTCCCGTCTTTCATTGGTAAATTTTCCTAATTTAACTATTTAGTTAAAATAGGAAGTAAAGAATAATATTACAGTTATTTCTTCTTGTTAATGGATTTCTTTTAAGATTTATCCCCGAGATTTTTGTTCATATTCAATAAGATAAAACCAAACAATTAGAAATCAATAATACTAAGCACGTATTTATTAAAATCAAATTTTAAATATCAATATGCAAATTAGCCTTCCCGTTCACACTGTAAACCGCTATTTTGTTGTATATATAAATACAATTGCATGTTATTTGCATGTAGATGTGGTCAACAGACTTAATGATGTAAAACAATTTTATTAATAATTGAGGTTTAAATAAAAATAAAATCATGGAGAATGTGATGTAAATAACAAAGGAAATTGTAACTTGTATAGTAATATAGTTTCGGTTACAGACATACAAACCCACAATCTCCATTATAATAAGATGTGCAATGGAAAAACAATAAATTCAAGGATCCGTATGTTGATATATAAAGAACAGCTGACAGGTCTCAGATTTAATATATCTAGCTGAAAAAGATATTATTATTGGAGTTTTTCCCATCGGCGTTTGCTGATGGTGTCACCCTGGAGTCTGACTGATAATAAGTCTCCTCAAGTCTATATATATATATATTTTCCTACACAATTGACATTTCAGTCAATGCATATTTGTTGGTGCTGTGGCAGTTTTTGTATGGTCACGTCATACCAGCTCGCCGCCGTGTTGTTGAAGAAGTGTTGAACCTTCTCGTCGTTGCAAACTCCCTTCACCACTTGCGGACATTTTTGACATCTGTGTATGACTTGCCATACTCTTCCACTATAAATTTCAACTAGTTTAATACCATCACGTTCATTATAGAACTCTGGCTGTGTCCTTTCTGTCTTTCTCATTCCTGAACAAATATAAAATGACATATCGAAATGACTATTTGCAATTTACGATCCCCCAGTACAACATAGCATAAAGAAACTGGATATAATTCTATAATGTTCACTTAGAATCTTATTATAATAGAGATTGTGTGTTTGTTTGTCTGTAACCGAAACTAAATCACTACTCAAGTCACAATTCCCTTTGTTATTGACGTCACATTCTCCATGCTTTTATTTATATCTAAACCTCAATTATTAATAAAATTGTTTTACTTTATAAATACTGTTAACCATATCTACATACTAACAACATGCAATTATATTTATATATACAATAAAATGGCGGTTTACAGTGTGTACGGGAAAGCTAATTTGCATATTGATATTAAAAAAATTGAATTTAATAAATATATGCTCAGTGTTATTGATTTCTAATTGTTTGGTTTTATTTTAATGAATATAAGCAAAAATCTCTTCAATAAATCTTAAATGAAATCCATTAACAAGAAAAAATAACTGTCATTTTATTCTTTACTTCTTCTTTTAACTAAATACTTAAATTAAAAAAAATGACAATGAAATACGAGAGTGATGGAAGAGTAAGTTTCAGTTGTTCTATTTTTCGATTATACTCCCTCTGTTTCAAATCTTTTTATCGACATTCTTATTCAGTTTCATTAGCCTTTCTAATTTAATATGATATTTTATTATATTAAAACTTAAATACTTGCACCCGGAGGGTACATATATTTGCTAGTACATATAAATATGTAATAAATATAAGAGTTGGATAATTTCTCTCTGAATGTTTGAGATGAGGCTTGATGATGTGATGGCTCCCGATTACGACAAGAAAGTTCCCGAGTTCGAAAAGAAGGTTCCCGAGTCCGGGAAGGTTCCCGAGTCCGACAAGAAATACCTGAAGTATAATTGTATAATGTTCACTTAGAATACATATAAGTAAAAGTAAAGTCGTCGGGGCGGCCTAAAGTCGGTATCAGCCAGTCAGCGAGGGAGTCTATCTCCTTTTCACTATCGCTAGAACAAGGAGATTATTTTTGCGTCTGAGGTGGAGCGTCACACCTACCATCAGCTCCTTTCTTTACCGCACAGATCCCTGTGCTACTCATACGCTGAGTTGGCGAGGGTCGGTATTGAACTAGGAACCTTATGGTTTCTAACCGAACGCTCTACCGACTGAGCTAACCCGACCCCTTAAGAAAAATAGTGGTACTATTTAACCTACAGCTTATGGGATGAGGGGATTCGTACCCTTAACAAGGGGTTTAGTCCCAATGTCAACGTAATACAATAGTAATACGTATAGGTAATACTCGCTTAATACAATTTTGCAGTCCAGTTCTAGAAGGACAAACATCAGAAGGTTATCACTTACTTCGTACAGGAGCCACGTGGGAAGGGTCTCTCCATGAAGACATGGGAGTGTTATTAGGTACCCGTGTTCATGGCTATAAAACGACGGGTGAACCTAATCTCTCTACAGGGATAAAGTATAATAGAAGCCGTATAAAAGCACACATATAAGCATTTTAGTTGGGGGGACCTCGCTCCTCAAGACCAAACGGACAGAGACTCAATTAGAGCAAGAGTCTGGAGATCCTAGATGAGAAAAAAGAGAGGTTTTCTGCGCTGAGTTTAAATATCAAGGTTGCAACGCCCTCTAGTGGCAAACCCTGGCGGCAAGGGAGGATAATCCTTTTCCAATCTCAACCCATGTCAACAAGGGAAGACAATCGCTACCACTCATAAAAACATATATAGCAAAATAACTGTATAATTTTATAATTGAATAATCAGACTGTTCATATCTATCTCAGGTTGATCACATCTATCTATCCATCTATCTATGTATCTATCTGTCTGTCTGTCTGTCTATCTATCTACCTACCTATCTATTTATCAATCTATCAAGTATAATAGAAGCCGTATAAAAGCACACATATAAGCATTTTAGTTGGGGGGGGGGACCTCGCTTCTCAAGACCAAACGGACAGAGACTCAATTAGAGCAAGAGTCTGGAGATCCTAGATGAGAAAAAAGAGAGGTTTTCTGCGCTGAGTTTAAATATCAAGGTTGCAACGCCCTCTAGTGGCAAACCCTGGTTGCAAGAGAATATAACCCTTTTCCAATCTCAACCCATGTCAACAAGGGAAGACAATCGCTTCCACTCATAGGAAGCAAAGTAACCGTATAATTTCGCAGTCCAGTTCTTTACACAATCGAGATCATCCCATGTAATTGTGTACAAATTATCTGTGTTAGACATAATTACACAATCATATCAAAGCTTGTAAATTATCAGCATGAGATAGAATTAATTAGCTGAATATATATAATTGCTTAATTATTATACCACTCCTTTTTTGTCTATCGCTGGTGGTCCTTGATGGAGACTAAGTGACAGCAAATCTCATCAGGTCTCCAGGATTATTTTGAGTATTCTAGTTCCTTTTAACAGCTGTTCTTTGAATGGTTTCGATTCTTCCTCTGATTTCCAATTCATCCAGTATTTTTTCCAAATCCTCGTGGGCCGTTCCAAGGGCAGTAGTTCTCCGGCACCCACCCAATAAGTCTGGTATTTTGTTTAATAATGCTTAGACATGTTGAGCAGTGATGTTACGATTCGAGTTGCCATTTTTTCAGTACCCCTTGCAGTAGAAATATGTATCAGATTTAATCCTTGTCTGTTGATTCATAGTATTCCTTGAAATAAACAGATGTAGTATCAGATTTAATCCTTGTCTGTTGATTCATAGTATTCCTTGAAATAAACAGATGTAGTATCAGTTTTAATCCTTGCCTGTTGATTCATAGTATGAAATAAACAGATGTAGTATCAGTTTTAATCCTTGTTCTGTTATTCATAGTATTCCTTGAAATAAATAGATGATGTAGTATCAGTTTTAATCCTTGCCTGTTGATTCATAGTATTCCTTGAAAATAACAGATGTAGTATCAGTTTTAATCCTTGTCTGTTGATTCATAGTATTCCTTGAAATAAACAGATGTAGTATCAGTTTTAAAGTATTCCTTGAAATAAACAGATGTAGTATCAGTTTAATTCCTTGTCTGTTGATTCATACCTGTGGAGTTTAATCCTTGTGTTGATTCATAGTATTCCTTGAAATAAACAATGTAGTATCAGTTTTAATCTTGCTGTTGATTCATAGTATTCCTTGAAATAAACAGATGTAGTATCAGTTTTAATCTTGTCTGTTGATTCATAGTATTCCTTGAATAAACAGATGTAGTATCAGTTAATCCTTGTCTGTTGATTCATAGTATCCTTGAAATTGTAGTATCATTAATCCTTGCCTGTTGTATTTTGAAAATAACAGATGTAGTATCAGTTTTAATCCTTGTCTGTGATTCATAGTATTCCTTGAAATAAACAGATGTAGTATCAGTTTTAATCTTGCCTGTTGATTCATAGTATTCCTTGAAATAAACAGATGTAGTATCAGTTTAATCCTTGCCTGTTGATTCATAGTATTCCTTGAAATAACAGATGTAGTATCAGTTTTAATCCTTGTCTGTTGATTCATAGTATTCCTTGAAATAACAGAATGTAGTATCAGTTTTAACCTTGCCTGTTGATTCATAGTATTCCTTGAAATAAAACAGATGTAGTATCAGTTTTAATCCTTGTCTGTTGATTTCATAGTATTCCTTGAAATAAACAGATGTATATCAGTTTTTAATCCTTGCCTGTTGATTCATAGTATTCCTTGAAAATAAACAGATGTAGTATCAGTTTTAATCCTTGTCTGTTGATTCATAGTATTCCTGAAATAAACCAGATGTAGTATCAGCTTTTTAATCCTTGCCCTCTTGTAAACAGATGTAGTTCAGTTTTAATCCTTGTCTGTTGATTCATAGTATTCCTTGAAATAAACAGATGTAGTATCAGTTTTAATCCTTGTCTGTTGATTCATAGTATTCCTTGAAATAAACAGATGTAGTATCATTTTTAATCCTTGCCTGTTATTCATAGTATTCCTGAAATAAACAGATGTAGTATCAGTTTTAATCCTTGTCTGTTGATTCATAGTATTCCTTGAAATAACAAGATGGTATCAGTTTTAATCCTTGTCTGTTGATTCATAGTATTCCTTGAAATAAACAAGATGAGTATCAGTTTAATCCTTGTCTGTTGATTCAAGTATTCCTTGAAATAAACAGATGTAGTATCAGTTTTAATCCTTGTTGGGATTCATAGTATTCCTTGAAATAAACAGATGTAGTATCAGTTTTAAGATTCATAGTATTCTTGAATAAACAGATCAGTTTTAATCCTTGTCTGTTGATTCATAGTATTCCTTGAAATAAACAATGAGTATCAGTTTAATCCTTGTCCTTCCTTGAAATAAACAGATGTAGTATCAGTTTAATCCTTGTCTGTTGATTCATAGTATTCCTTGAAATAAACAGATTAGTATCAGTTTTAATCCTTGCCTGTTGATCATAGTATTCCTTGAAATAACAGATAGTATCAGTTTAATCCTTGCTGTTGATTCATAGTATTCCTTGAAATAACAGATGTAGTATCAGTTTTTAATCCTTGTCTGTTGATTCATAGTATTCCTTGAAATAAACAGATTAGTATCAGTTTTAATCCTTGTCTGTTGATTCATAGTATTCTTGAAATAAACAGATGTAGTATCAGTTTTAATCCTTGCCTGTGATTCATAGTATTCCAAAAACAGATGTAGTGAAATAAACAGATGTAGTATCAGTTTTAATCCTTGCCTGTTGATTTAGTATTCCTATTCCTTGAAATAAACAGATGTAGTATCAGTTTTAATCCTTGCCTGTTGATTCATAGTATTCCTTGAAATAAACAGATGTAGTATCAGATTTAAACTTTGTCTGTTGATCCTTCCTTGAAGTAGAAATATGTAGTATCATATTTAATCCTCGTCAGTTGATCCAGAGTATTCCTTGATGTAGATAGAAGTAGTATCAGATTTAATCCTTGACTGTTGAACCCGTATTCCTTGAAGTAGAATGATGTATCAGATTTAATCCTTTTCAGTTGATCCAGAGTATACTTGAATAGAAAGATGTATCATCAGACTTAATCCTTGCCTGTTTATCCAGAGTATTCCTTGAAATAGAAAGATGTAGTATCAGATTTAAACTTTGTCTGTTGATACTTCCTTGGAGTAGAAATATGTAGTATCATATTTAATCCTTGTCAGTTGATCTAGAGTATTCCTTGATGTAGATAGAAGTAGTATCAGATTTAATCATCCTTGACTGTTGATCCAGAGTATTCCCTGGAGTAGAAAGATGTAGTATCAATTTGAATCCTTGTCTAATGATCCCGTTGGTCTTACTTTGAAGCAGTCCATCAACCACGTAATGTTAGGATTACCTATCAACGTTAAATACATGTTTGACATTTTTATAAGTATATAAGTATAAGTAGTGTTTTTTCGCATAGCTTATACCCAAGAAATGGGCTCGTCAACACGAGTTCAAATCCTGGACTTGGTAATTACATTTCACTTAGCGCTAATACCCTTTGGAAAGGTATGAATCCTACTCTCCCTCCAGCTATGGGAAAATAGTATGGCAGACTGGACTCTTTAACCATGGTTAGGCAACCGGTCTAGGAGAAGGAAAGCTCTGAATTCAAACCTGATAAACTCCGCTTAAGAAATTGACCTTGTATCACATCCTGCTCGTGCGGAGGGGTTGGTAAATATATATATATATATATACCCAAGATAATCCAGGCACCGAAACCACGTTCGACACCAAAGTCATCATATGATAAAGAATGTATCTCTCATTAAATCTACACAGACTGTTATGCAACTACCATTCACATCCATACATTAACACATATCTACACATTTACACATTGTAAACCCTTTTTCTGTTGTTGTTATTGTTGGTAACTGACTTGTTCCTGCGACCCGTGTAATTGGGTCGGACACGTGGCTGTACACGTGCAAAGTCGCGTGAACACTGTGTCCCTTTGCCGCGTCTTTGGATCAATTGAAAATATCGTCAACAACGGACGCACAGAAAAGACGCAACTCCGAAAGTAAAGACGCATCTCCGATTTCTCCATAGCTAAACATTTTTTTTTTTACCTCTCCTCTTATTTACGATCTGTTAAGAAATTTGAACTTTTTCCTTTGTACTATTTTGTAAACTTGTTCGTTTGTGTTCGTCAATACATATATTTATATTTCTGAAAATACACTCTGATGATAAAGCTTTGCTTTGAAATCGATTAGACATATAAAACATATTTTTGTCTTTATTTTTTACGCATTGTATTGCCTTCGAATTTTATTATTTCATAATATATTTATATATACTAGCAAATATATGCACCCTCCGGGTGCAAGTATTTAAGTTTTAATATAATAAAATATCATATTAAATTAGAAAGGCTAATGAAACTAAATAAGAATGCAGATAAAATGATTTGAAACAGAGGAGTGTATAATCGAAAAATAGAACAACTGAAACTTGCACGTCTATCACTCTCGTCTTTCATTGCTATATTTCCCTAATTTAATAACTTAGTTAAAATAGAAGTAAAGAATAAAATCAGAATTATTTCTTTTCGTTAATCGATTTCTTTTAAGATTTATTGAAGAGATTTTTGATCATATTCATTAAGATAAAACCATACGATTAAAAATCAATAATACTAAGCACATATTTATTAGAATCAAATTATTAATTTCAATATGCAAATAAGCCTTCCTGTTCACACTGTAAACTGCTATTTTAGTGTATATATAAATACAATTGCATATTATTTATTTGTAGATATGATTAACAGTATTAATAATGTAAAACAATTTTATTAGAAAATTGAGGTTTAAATAAAAATAAAATCATGGAGAATGTGACGTAAATAACAAAAGAAATTGTGACTTGAGTAGTGATATAGTTTCGGTTACAGACAGAAAAGCAAACAATCTCCATTATAATAAGATTTATCTTTCTAATTCATTCCACCGTCTTCAGTTTTTTTCCTTTATCGTTTACTAGTAGTGGCTACCGGGCACCGCCTGGGTAGAGGGTTTTTTTTTTTAGTAAGTCCCGTAGATTCATTATTGCTAAACCGTTAGTTGAATCCTCGTGGGATGCCCCATTTAAATCCCTATTCACAAAAATAATAGACCTTGCATTGATCCAGCTACACTGAAAAAAATGTTAATGTCTACTATCTAAAAAATTAAATGAAAAAAAATCCATGCTGTTATCATTTAAATTTTATTTTTTAATCAAAAATCATTTCTGTATCAAAATCTATTGACTAAACCCCCCCCCCAAAAAAAAACAAAACAAACAAGTCAATATTAGCTACGGTACTTTCTAAAACGGAAACCAGCCGCTGACGGTTACTATATAAGTTCTCTTAACCTAGAAGATAATTAATTCAAACGAAACCGGTTTGTAGTTATTGAATGTTAGCCCGTTTGAATTTTTGGTTTTACTATAGTTTCATGCTTCAAAAAATCCAGTGTATTTATTTTGTTATGATTTTGATATCAAGTACGTGAAGCAAATGCGAAACACTTACAATTTAGGAAATCTCTCTCTCTCTCTCTCTCTCTCTCTCTCTCTCTCTCTCTCTCTCTCTCTCTCTCTCTCTCAATATATATATATATACACTCACACGCGCACACACACACACACACACACATACATATATATATATATATATATATATATATATATATATATATGGGGTTAAGTAAACAAACAAATGTGTTTATTTTTTATATGGCTTTAAGCCGACAACTTTTGGAGGATATGTGCTTAATTGAAGTCATACCTAATTTTGAAAGTTAGTTAGTTAATAATTAATGAATTTAGGCGGGCATATATTTTCAAATGTAAGGCTAAACAAATCGAGAAAATGTCATATATATATATATATATATATATATATATATAGAGAGAGAGAGAGAGAGAGAGATAGATAGATAGATAGATAGATAGATAGATAGATAGTATATATATGTGACGAAGATAGAGAAAAATTAATCTCCCAAAAATTCAGCTCATTTATTTTTTTATAATCTTTACATTAAATACGGGAAGTATACGCGAAACGCAATTTGAAATTTCTATCTCCCTCTTTCTCTCTGTCTGTCTGTCTCTGTCTCTGTCTCTCTCTCTCACTCTCTCTCAATATATATATATATATATATGATGAAGACATAGAAAAATAATATCTACTGGATTTTTTGAAGCATGAAAGATTAAAAGTAAAGAATAGAATGAATTGAAATTTCAAAGAACTTAAAAAGAAAACTCAAAAATAAAACCGACACACCTTCTTTGTAAAGACCATTTGTTGAAATGAATAACAACATTGCATAATGTAGCGAAAACTATTAAACTTCCTGTTTTAATATAATAAAATATAATCTTATTTAAATGTAGATTATGTAACTGTCTGTAACCGAAACTACGTCCCAACCCACGCCATGATTATTGCACTTATATTCTCAACAATTATGAAATAGTCATTATTTAATTTAATTATCATCCTATTTATTAACGATGTATCAATTAAAGTTTAGTTGAGTTATAACTGCCACAAACCTGCCCATATTATCAATGCATTTAAAAATCTGAAACACGGGTTATATATCTCTAAGAAATAAAGATTTACATAGTATATGGTGTGAATAATTCGCAGAATGATTTCAACAAAACCGGGTTTAATAAGTGATTATTTGCTGTTACTGATTTATAATATTATTGTTGGGTCAGTAAAATGGTAATTCTGGTTGGACATAAATCCAATAAGGTTATCTTTCCTTGTGGCAGTTGTTCGCCGATAGGTGGCGAGAGTTTTAGCCAGCAACCCGAGAATTCTGACTCCTTTTTCTCTCTCGGGCCGGCAATGACTACACATAGCATAAACCCATGTTATCTATATCCATTGAGTTGGGAGGGACTTTGCCCCCAACCAGCTGCCAGTAAGTGACATTCCTTACGACGCAAGTCCTACACCTACTTTCTTTATGCATGTTTATATATTTGCCTTGAATGTATTTTTCCGTGTGCTCACGGAATAAAGTCTGTTATTATCTGATAACTTTGTCGGAACATTTTATGTACACACATGTACCCACGCTGGAAGGATACTTCAAGCCTTTCAACTTTGATATAAGAACTTCACATCTTATATTATTATGTTATTCCCAAACGTATTAAAAGCAAGCCTATATATATAATTTTATTTGGAAATTATGAAATAACATTAAAGTAAGTGTAATATTTTTTATGTTCGCTCTTATTAAGTTTCAGTAGTCTTTCTAATTTATCATATTTTATTATGTACAAACTTAAAAACGTGCTCCCAGGGGGCGCATACTTTTGCTGGTATATATAATATAACATAATTTTTTGTTTGTTTAATAGAACTCGGACAAAAACGGCTAAATTACATCCAAACCATGAAGATAGCACTTTGTACTGCTGAAAGTACTCGGAAAATTTTGGTGCATTTATTCATAAATTCCACCCAAATGTTAAAGGATTAATAAGACAGATATGTCTGTCCTGTTTAATAGGGTCTGCATTAAATATATATATATATATATATATATATATATATATATATATATATATAGCATTTTTCGGAAACATCAAGAATCAAATTCTTGCCCTGATGAACTACTAAGAAAAACTATTAGTAGGTATATATGACTTATTAGGTTTAACTATTTTGCTCTACATAGGTATTGAGAACTTTTTATATTTTAGCTTTAGATAATCTGAGCGGTTTATATATATATATATATATATATATATATATATATATATATATATATATATTTCTTTTAGCCTAGTGTTATAGTATTAATCGATTATTTTCGGTTGGTACAAGCCTCTTAGTCGTTTCCTTTTTTCCTTTTTTTCCCTAGGCGAAGTTTGGTAGTATAATTTTACTATCAAACTATTTTCCGGTTTTTTTCTTACCTCAAGGGTTTACCAATAAGTTTAGAAATATATATATATATATATATATATATATATATATATATATATATATATATATATATATATATACGTGTTTTATAATTTGCTTGAAGCATTGTGTTTATATTGGTTTGAGAACCAAATGGACAGCTTGTGAACCAAATGGACAGCTACTTACAACAGCTTCAGTTTCAGAGATCTTTAGTAGATGAGATTTTTATCTCGAAATATTAAGAATTATTAAAAGAATTACAGGTTAGCAAACACTACCATTGTGCGTGTGTGTGTGTGTGTGTGTGTGTCTTTCTGTCTGTCTGTCAGTGCCTTTCAGTCTGTCTGTGTGTATGTGTGTGTATAAAGAAAGAAAGAAAGACAGAAAGAAAGAAAGAAGAGTACAGAGAAAGAAACGGGAATCGAAGTGAAGAAAGGTACAAAGAAAGACAGAAAGAAAGAACGAAAGAAAGGGATAAAGGAAGAAATAAAGAAAGCTGGAGCGTTGTTTTGATAACAATAACAATGAGAGCAATAGTCCGAATAATCCAAATAATCCAAAGGAAGTCCTGGGTTCAATCCCTGAACCAGGAAGCTCTGCAATAAACAACAACTCATTGGTTAAAGAGATACAAATTATAAGAAGAAATCAATAAAAATTAATGAGCCAATGGCGAAGGATGTAGAGCAGTTTTTGCAGCCACTCAACCGGGACTAATTTCCTGCTTAGGGCGGCATTAATTTGACCTTATTTTACATCCTGTTACTCCAAGGTGTGGATAAATGTCGACATAGGAATTTTGAGTTTTGGCTGACTTTTAATTCGTCCCGCTCGTAAATCAATTTCCTTGTATATCGAATCAATTTTCCCAAATGAAATAAAACTGAAATGCTATTAATTCGTTCCAGCTTCATCAAATACCCTAATTTGTTTTTCTATTTTTTTAAAGATAATGTCACATAAAACAAAACAAATAAAAAAAAACCTAATGTTGTTGTAAAACCCATTCCAGCATCTAATTCATTATATTCTATTTTATTATGTTTTTATACAATACAGTGCTTTTTTTTTCAAACTATTTAATTGTGCTTGCGCATTATTTCAAATGAACTTAATTGTTATTAAGAATACATTTTATGATATTTTCGTGTTAAAACATGCAGTTGTATTGATTACGGTGAAATGAAAATGGCCGACCAAAACATATGGCTTTCTCAAAGTGAAATAAACAAGGGGAGGTTACTCTCATTTATGTTGCTAATGTTCAGATTACCGAAAAACCATCATATATTTTGTGACCTTTATTTTAAAAATCCAGCCCAATCAATGAGGATTGAGAAATGTAAGGAAAATGACTTTTTCTTTCATTTTTAGTAATAGCACATTCAATAAAAAATATTAATAGTATTATTATACACTTCGTAGTGGTATTGTTATATACTGGTCTTTTCACGATACCAAATCATATAACGTTATATACCTTTCTTACTTCTTACTCTAGTCGTCTTCTCCTCTGGCCGGCTTTGCTTCTGATCGTCTATCATCTATCTTGCTCTGGTATATCTTCTAAAGGTCTGGTCTTTCTTGTATGGGGATTTCGGGTCTGGTTTCTGTTAGGGATCACTCCTTATCAGAAGCCTTGTGTCATTGTTAGTTTTTGGTAATAAACACAAGACTTCGATTTATGTTGATGTTACTTTATTTCAAATCCCCACTCAGACAATCTGCGCAGATGAGGCTTACTAGCTCGGCTTCTAAGTTCTAACTGACTCTTACTTACTTAGTATCCTTAAACCGGAAGAGGGCCTTCTATCGGGGTTCCAGTTCTCACGACCCATCCCCGCAAGGCAAGGTCAGAGTGAGGTCAAGCATTGTCACTCACTCTCAAGGCCATCAGCTGTACTAATCGCCATTATGATTTCTACAATACCTTAAAAATGTATTAGGGATCCAAAATTATGTAACAGTATATTATGATCGTTTTTATAGTCATAATAATTAATACTACCTTGACCCGTGTGAATTATACTGTATTGCCTATATTAAAAATACTAGCAAAATAAAAAAACCCTCCGGGTGGTGTAAAATTTAATTTTTAAAAGATATTGTGCGAGGGGGGGGCGGAGTGAGAGTTAAAAATTCAATGTGAGAGAGTTTGTACCATAAAGTCGTCGGGGCGGCCTAATGTCGGTATGAGCCATACAGCGAGGGAGTCTATCCCCTTTTCACTAGCGCTAGACCAAGGAGATTATTTTTAGCATCTGAGGCGGAGCGCCACACCTACAATCATCAATTAATCAACCTATATTCGTAAAGATAATTTTTTTTAAGTGAATAGTAACAGTATGGGTTTTTTTTTGCATTCATTATTTTGAATAAAGTAAAGTCGTCGGGGTGGCCTAAAGTCGGTATCAGCCAATCAGCGAGGGAGTCTATCCCTTTTCACTAGCGCTAGACCAAGGAGATTGTTTTCGCATCTGAGGTGGAGCGCCACACCTACCGTCAGCTCCTTACTCATACGCTGAGTTGGCGAGGGCCGGTATCGAACTAGGAACCTTATGGCTTCTAGCCGAACGCTCTACCGACTGAGCTAACCCGTTGTACCATAAGTAAGTACAATTATCAAATTTATTAAAGGAGTAAAAAAAAAATAAGACAATTTGAAATTAAACTTAGTTCTGTCCCCCTCAAATAAAATGTTGCGGCCATCTATTAATTATTAATTAAATAATTATTTTGAAAATTTTACACATAAATTTTACACAGAATCGTAAGTATTCATTTATTTGTAAACTTTTAGTTAACTTCTTGTTACTGAAAAAACAACAAAAAAAAAAAAAAACGTGAAAGTAAAAGATATTCTTTTAAATTGATTACAAATTTCGCAAATAATTTTTTCCATTTAAAATAATACAATTTTTAAAATTTAATTTCATAGTTTATTTATTTAAATAATATAGAGTTTATTTATCATAATATAAAGGATTCAAACGTTGACCGCCCTGTCGGCTGGGCGTTAGAATGCACCGACTGCACCTCTGCAGAGGGGTAAGACTCCCCCAATGGGGCCACCTGTTGGCCGTGGGTGGCGACCCGTGATGCTTAAGGATAGAGCCCAGGTGGATGAGCAGTTCATGACATGCAATACTCCACTTTGGCCCTATCTTGGGCTAAACGGGCAGTCGGAGAGGCCCCCTCTGATCAATCGGCTAGTCATGTCAAACCCTAGCACCTATATGATTTTCCCAACCCTATTGCCCTTATGGCAAGCCCCAACCCCTTTTTATCATATGGGTGCTAGAAGGCGGTGGCTGTGGGTCTACATGTCCTGGGAATGACGTTAAACTCTATCTGATGGTGAGGTTCCAGTTTTGGAGGTTTGGGGAATGTGGAGCACCCCATTCATCACCATTGCTCCCTGGTCCACTCTGACCCGGAGTGGTAGTACCTGTTAGGGTTCCATCTATGGGTTAAATAGAAAAATGTATTTATAAAAAATTGTATTATCCATTAAGAATTGATTCATTTCAAAACTTTATCGGCATTAAATGACCCACTGAGGTTGATATGCCGTAAAACAAAACAAACCAAACCAATCAAACGTTGAATCATAAGGAACAGCTTTTATTTATTCTATTAATATTAATTGTTCTTTATTCTATGTATTGACGACTTTGGTTATTTTGACGTAAGCAGTGACGTAGTTTTTGTTACAGACAAAACGCTTCAAGGTATTTACTAAGTATGGCTTAGTTTGGTACAAGGAAAGAATTATGGAGCACCCAGTGAGAATCGAACTCTTTATGAGTTCGATTCTCACTGGGGCTCCATAATTCTGTTATCATCTGTTTGGCTAACTTAACTATTGCATCACCTTAGGTCATTAATTCATTACTTAAATGTATTGACCACAAGGACAGGAATATAGACCACCCAGTGAGAATCTACCTCAGTAACAAAAAGCTCAGCAATGACTTATAGATTAATGTGTAAACAGAGAAATTCTGAGAAAACTGACTGCAACAATTTCCACAACGCTTCAAGACATTTACTAAACATGATTTAGTTTGGCACAAGGATAGAAATGTGGAGCACTCAGTGAGAAACGAACTCACTTACTAACAATGGTAAAGCTTAGCAATCAGTTAAAGATTAATGTATAATGATAAGAAATAGTTACTGAAATTCAGAGAAAAATTACTGCAACAATTTCTTCAACGCTTCAAGTCAAAGGGAAGTCTTCCAAGAGAGAGAGGGAGGGGGAGGGGAGGGAGATAGAGGGGAGGGAGAGATAGAGAGGGGGAGGGAGAGATAGAGAGAGGGGAGGGAGAGATAGAGAGAGGGAGAGAAAGAAAGACAAACAAACAGACAGACAAAGTGATAGATAAATAGATAGAGACAGTGAGAGAGAGAGAGAGAGAGATAGACAGAGAGACAGACAAACAGATAACGTGATAGATAGATAGATAGATAGATAGAACAGCGAGAGAGAGAGAGAGGGATATATATATATATATATATATATAGAGAGAGAGAGAGAGGGAGAGAGAGATAGAGAGAGAGAGAGATAGACAGAGTGAGAGGTAGATAGATAGAGAGCGAGAGAGAGGGAGAGAGAGGGAGATAGATAGAGAAAGTGATAGATAGATAGATAGATAGAGACAGAGAGAGAGACAGAGAGAGACAGAGAAAGACAGACAAATAGACAAAGTGATAGGTAGATAGATAGATAGATAGATAGATTGATAGAGACAGCGAGAGGGAGAGAGACAGACAGACAGACAGACAACAGACAAAGTGATAGATAGATAGATAGATAGATAGATAGAGACAGTGAGAGAGACAGACAGACAGACAGACAGACAGACAGAAAAAGTGATTGATAGATAGATACAGCGAGAGAGAGAGAGAAAGAGAGAGAGAGAGACAGACAGACAGACAGACAAAGTGATAGATAGATAGATAGATAGAGACACCGAGAGAGAGAGAGAGAGAGAGAGAGACAGACAGACAGACAGACAGACAGAGCGAGAGGTAGATAGATAGATAGATAGATAAGAAAGCGAGTGAGAGAGAGATAGAGATAGAGAAACAGAGAGAGAGAGAGAGAGAGAGAAAAGAGAAGAGAGAAGAAAGGAGAAAATCAAATCGAAAACTGTTTTGTAAGCAAGAGAGAGAGAGAGAGAGAGAGAGAGAGAGAGAGAGAGAGAGAGAGAGAGAGAGAGCATCAACCTAGCAGTTGTATTGGCCATTCTATTTTTAGACATTTTTCAATATGGCGACCGCGGGAGGAAAATATGACAACGTTCGCACAATATAATCAATAACTATAAACGTAAGAACATCTACTGTAAATGTCACTTTACATTGTAAAAGCGTGTGTTCTTCGCCGTCGATAGCATTTGCGGTTTTGTGGTGGATGAACGAACGCCCCGGGGAGTGGGGTGGGTTCGGTTTATAAAATGGTGGAGAAGAAGAAACGAAGAAAAAACACCAACAAAGGGACGAATTGGTGGCATGGAATACTGTCTCGTCGTTGAGGTAGTCGCGTACTACGTAACGGCACGAGCAGTCGGTGTTCAAGCCGAGGCGAAAGAAAAAAGACAGGATTTCAAATGTTGATTAAGTTAGACCGATACTGTATGTTCCACGGAGAAATCTATATATTAATACGTTAATATGGATGTGCGTGGTCTAATGGTTAGAGTCGTAGGAAATAGATTGGTCGATCCGAGTTCAAATCCTAGACGCGGCTATTTGCATTTCACATAGTGCTAATACCTTTGGGAAAGGTATGAATCCAATTTTCCCTCCAGCTATAGGTAAATAGTAGGGCAGACTGCGCTCTTTAACCTTGGACAGGTAACCAGTCTAGGAGAAGGAAGACTATGAATTCAAACCTGTTAAACTCCGCTTAAGAAATTGACTTTGTGTCGCATCTGGCTTGTGCGGAGGGGTTGGTAAATATATATATAATAAGTCGTCGGGGCGGCCTAATGTCGGTATCAGCCACATAGCGAGGGAGTCTATCTCCTTTTCACTATCGCTAGACCAAGGATATTATTTTAGCGTTTGAGGTGGAGCGCCACACCTACCATCAGCTCCTTACTTTACCACACAGATCCCTGCGCTACTCAGACGCTGAGTTGGCGAGGACCGGTATCGAACTAGGAACCTTGTGGTTTCTAGCCGAACGCTCTACCGACTGAGCTAAACCGGCCCCTTTATATATATATATATATATATATATATAATATATATATATTAGGCCGCCCCGAAGATGACTTACGTACCTACGTGTGTCATGTCTAGTCGTCACTTCGTTTTGGTTCATAAGATATGAATATGTTTGTTCAAATGTTATGCCCTGTCATCAACTCAGATAAATAAAGGACCATATCGTTGTAATTGTGAGGACTAGGTAGGGAAGAAAAAGGACATGCTACACGTCAGATGCCTAAGAAACAAAGGAAGAAAGAAATGTAGGGGATAGGAAGCGAGAGCTCCTGTCGTCTGTTTCAATCAAATTGAAAAAAATCAGAAAAGAAAGAAAGTTCGAAAAAACAAGGAAAAAAATAAGAGAGAAGAGAAAAAGAAAGAAATGATCGTCCAAAATGAAATTCAAGAATGTAAATCCTGATCATCTGAATTTGCTTATCCGCCGAATTCTTATTTCAGATAAACAATGGACCGCATCGTTGTAATTATAAGAAAAGAAGGAAAGAAAAATAATGTGCTACACGTCAGAGGGAAAAAGAAAGAAAGAAATGCTGGAGATAGGAAGCGATAGCTCTTGTCATCTGTTTCAATCAAATAGAAAAAAACTGGAAAGAAAGAAAAAGGGGGAAAAAAAGAAAGAATAAAGAGAAAAGGAAAGAAATAATTTCGGCAGAGATTATTTTTTTGTGATAGCTCTTAAGTAAACATATAAATGTTGTAATATATATATATATTAATACTCATGTTCATTAATTGTACGACGGTTATCATCTTGCAACACCCTCTGGTTAAAGATCAGACCGTCGAAATCGTCAAAGATGAAATGCAAAAAGGTAAATCCCCATCATCTAGACTTGCTTATCCGCCGAATTCTTATTTTTTATGAGTGTCGTAGCCTCAGCTAAATGATAGATCATTCCGTTTTTATTCTAAAGAAAACGGTAGGTGTGGTGCACTACCTCAGCAAAAAAATATCCCTGGTCTAGCGCAAGCGAAAAGGGGATAAACTCCCTCACTATCCGGATGATACCAACAATAGGCCACTCCAAATTTACTTACCTACGTGGGTTACGCCTTGTCATCACCTTGTTTTGGTTCATCAAATATAAATTCATTTGTTCAAATGTTGTGCTCGTCATCATCTCAGATAAAAAAATGGAGCACATCGTTGTATTTTTGAGAAAAGAAGGAAAGAAAATAACGCGCCACACGTCAGAGGGAAAATAAAAGAAAAAAAGAAAGAAAGAAAGAAAGAAAGAAATTCTGGAGATGGGAAGCGATAGCTCTTATCGTCTGTTTCAATAAAATTTTTAAAAAATGAAAAGAAAGAAAGAAAAATGAAGAACAAAGAGAAAAAGAAAGAAATAGTTTCGCCAGAGATTATTTCGCAATACCTCTTAAAGTGAACATATCAAATGTTGTAATATCTATAAATCAATACTCATGTTCATTATTTTTACGACGGTTATCATCTTGCAACATCTTCTGGTTAAAAATCAAACCGTCCAAATCGCTGGAATATTAAATCACACTTCCTCAAGCCTTTTGTTCTTTCATTCCTCGTTTTACCTCATTCTGTCGGATTCATTCCAATCCCATTTTCCTCATATATATATATATATATATATATATATTATATATATATATATATATATATATATATATATCCCGTCCTCCTGACTTCATCACCAAACTCACCCCTCACCCGTTCACTTTCTCTTCTATAAAAACAAATGTACGATGCACAAATGTTCAAATAAAAGACTGAAGAAGTCATGCTCAACGCACGACGAAATATATCTTCTACATCTACTTGTTTCAGTTGTTCTTTTGTCCACATTTTCCCTCTATTCTTTTACCACATTCTGTCGGATTTACTCTATTCTACTATCATTATATATACTAGCAAAT
>CM042173.1:5958549-5995890 GCA_023376005.1 Doryteuthis pealeii
TACAACAAAATAGCGGTTTACAGTGTGAATGGGAAGGCTAATTTGCATATTAATATTAAAAAATCGAATTTAATAAATATGTGCTTAGTATTATTGATTTCTAACTGTTTGGTTTTATTTTAATGAATATAAGCAAAAATCTCTTCAATGAATCTTAAATGAAATCCATTAACAAGAAAAAATAACTCATTTTATTCTTTACTTCCTCTTTTAACTAAATACTTAAATTAGAAAAAATAACAATGAAAGACGAGAGTGATGGAAGAGTAAATTTCAGTTGTTCTATTTTTCGATTATATCCTCCTCTGTTTCAAATCTTTTTATCTGTATTCTTATTTAGTTTCATTAGCGTTTCTAATTTAATACGATATTTCATTACATTAAAACTTAAATACTTGCACCCGGAGGGTGCATATATATATATATATGAGAGTAAGTAAACAAACAATGTGTTTATTTGATATGGCTTTTTAGCCGACAATTTTTGGAGGATATGTGCTTAATTGAAGTCATACCTAATTTTGAAAATTAATTAGTTAATAATTAATGAATTTAGGCGGGCATATATGTTCAAATGTAAGAATATGTATATGTTCAAATCTAGAAAATATCAATCCCTGAATAGATCGAAATGTGCATTCAGGGATTGACATTTTCTCGATTTATTTAGCCTTACATTTGAACATATATGCCCGCCTAAATTCATTAATTATTGAATAATTACTTTTCAAAATTAGGTATGACTTCAATTAAACACATATCCTCAAAATATATATATATATATATATATATATATATATATATATAGTACCTGTTAGGGTCCCATCTAGGGGTTAAATAGGAGAAAATGAGTTTTAAAATTGAGTTTGAAAAGAAAGTTGAATGCCAATCAAGAATTAATAAAACAAAATGTCTTTGATTTCAAATAACCCAACAATGGTTGGCGTGCCGTAAAATCTAATCAACAAGCAACCAATGCTTCTTCTCTCACCCCGCAATTTCGCAATTTCGTTCCCCAGTCCTATCGACTGGGGCTTTAGAATACACTGACTGCACCTCTGCAGAGGGTTAAGACTCCCCCAATGGGGCTACCCGTTGGCGTTGGGTGGTGATCCGTGATGCTTAAGGACAAAATCCCGGTGGATAAACAGTTTCCCTTGTTTAGGCTAGATGGGCGGTCGGAGAGGCCTCCTCTGATCAATCGGCTGGACACATCAAGCCCTAGCACCTATATGACTGTCCCAATCCTATTGCTCTTATAACAAACCCAAAAACTACGAGATGGTGGTGACTGATGATCTTCATGTCCTGGGCATGACGTTAAACTCTGGGTGTATTTGCCTCATACGCTACTTGTATGGGCTGGGCACAAGGCCTCGTTTTAACGTGGGCCCACCCACAAGCCGAAGCTCATGGGTGGGAAAGAACAAAAATTGCGTCGATCCCTTCGGCATCCCCCCTCAAGGGGGCGCTTCAGGCGTTAGCCAATAAACCCAGTCTTGTCCCTTTAAATCAAGGTGGCAGGTGTTACCTGGGGGGGGGCAGACCCCTGGGATCGACGCTATTATTTAAAAAAAAAACTCTCAACAAGTCCAGCGGTCGAAGCTCGCCGGACCCCCGGTGTTAACCGGAAAGCAGAGGGTTAAATTCTGAGGGTGAAGTTCCAGTTCTAGAGCTCTGGGGTATGTGAAGAACTCCTTCATCACCATTACCCCCAGGTCCACTCTGACCCAGAGTGGTAGTACCTGTTAGACTCCCATCTATGGGTTATATAAAATAAAATGAGTTCTGAAAATATGTTTAAAAATTGAGTTTTAAAAAATGAGTACTCATCAAGAATGAACAAAACAAAACGTCTTCGGCATGAAATAAACCAACAAGAGTTGACATGCCGTAAAATCCAACCAACCAGTCATAATTAGAATACGGTGGGTAAAATCATATAGGTGTTAGGGCTTGACGTGACCAGCCGATTGATCGGAAATAAGTTTAAAAATGTTTTTTAAAAATGACTTTAAATAAAATTGAATTTGAAAAAAAGAAAAGGTTTGAATACCCATTAAGCATGAATAAAACAAAACTTCTTCGGTATAAAATAACCCAACAAGGGTTGACATGCCGTAAAATCCAACAATCCACCCGTCCTCATAATCACTCACACACAAACACATGCACACACTCATACAGCCATACTCACACACTAACATACATATATAGCTTTGTTAGGGCACCTCATGTGGTATAATGGTTAGCAAGCTAGATTTGTCGACCATTGTTAGTGAGTTCGATTCTCACTGGGCGTCCAATAATTCGGCCTTGTGCTACATCTACGCCAAGCTTAGTAAATAAGTATATAGCTTAGTTAGTTGGTTTATTGGTTTAAAAAATTAAGTTTAAACAATTGAATACCAAGCAAGAATTAATCTATTTATATATAAAGGGCAGTTTGTGTGTATGTATGTCCGGATGAAACTACGAAAATAAAACAATTAATGACAAAGTAAATATATATACACATTCACTATCACCAGATCTTGGTTTTTGAGCAAAATAATGATTTGATTTATATTCGTGAAGATAATTAAAAAATAAAATTCAAATAGTAATAGCATGGATTTTTTTTTATTATCTATTTTATTTATTTATTTATTTATTTTTTTTTTTTTTTTTTGCATATAATATTTTAAACAGGAGACATTAATTTTCTTTAAACTTTCTTAAACTTAAATTTCTTTAAATTTACCCCTCTGCAGAGGTGCAGTCGGTGTATTCTAAAGCCCAGAGACAGAGCTAAAGAAGGAGAAGAGACAGAAGATCTTTTCAAAAGTCTGAACTATCTACTTTCACCCCAAAAGTCGGATTTTATTAGATTAAGGTTTAAATGACTACTTAGAACAGTGGTGTTAAACACACATCCTGCGGGCCGCATACGGACCAATAACTAATTGGAGGGGCGTAGTGTAATGGTTACCGTCGTAAGAAATGGACACGACGAGACGATACGAGTTCAAATCCTGGACGAGGGTGTTTGCATTTCACATAGCGCTAATAGCCTTGGGAAAGGTATGAATTCAACTATTCGGTGCACTTTTTTTGTCTGACACGCAAGATATTTTTTTTTTACATAGGGATTTATATTAGTGAAGATAATTAAAAAAAAAATTAAGTAGTAACAGTATGATTTTTTTTTTCATTTAATATTTTAAACAAGAGACAATTTTTCTTTTCAGAGTGTCTGTGTGCTTTTTTTCTGACACCGGATCAACGCAAGATCAGTTTTTTTTTTTGTTTTGTTTTTTTTTGCATAGGGATTTTATTGGGTATCCAGCGAGGATCCAACTCCTGATTCAGTAATGATGGATCTGCGACACTAACTTTCCCCCTACATAGATGACACCGGATCAACGCAAGATCCTTTTTTGCATAGGGATTTTATTGGGGTATCCAGCGAGGATCCAACTCCTGATTCAGTAATGATGGATCTGCGACACTAACTTTCCCCGTCTACATAGGTGACACCGGATCAACGCAACATCTTTTTTTTTTTTTTTTTTTTCATAGGGATTTTAATGGGGTATCCAGCGAGGATCCAACTCCTGATTCAGTAATGATGGATCTGCGACACTAACTTTCCCCGTCTACATAGGCGACACCGGATCAACGCAAGATCTTTTTTACATAGGGATTTTATTGGTGTATCCAGCGAGGTTCCAACTCCTGATTCAGTAATGATGGATCTGCGAGACTAACTTCCCCCGTCTACATTTTATTTACCTCGTACCCCACTTGTACGGGTTAGGCACAAGCCCTATTAACGTGGGACCACGCACAAACCGAAGCTCATGGGTGGCGGATGAAAAATTGCGTCGATCCCATCGGCATTGCCTCAGGCGCTAGGCAATAAACCCAGCCCTGTCCCTTTAAGTCAAGGGGGCAGGTATTGCCTGGGGGGATAGCCCCTGAATCGACGCTATTAACTTGTAAAGATCCAGGGTCGAAGCCACTGGACCCCCACCCCGTCTACATAGGTGACACCGGATCAACGCAAGATCTTTTTTTACATAGGGATTTTAATCGGGTATCCTGCGTGATCCGACTCGTAATTTAGTAATAATGGATCTACGACACTTACATAGGTGACACCGAATCAACGCAAGATATTTATTTGCATTGGGATTTTAATCGGGTATCCTGCGTGGATCCAACTCCTGATTTAGTAATAATGGATCTACGACACTAACTTTTCCACCTCTACACAGATGACACCGGGTAGCCGCTTCTAGTAAAATATAAGGCGTTCGGTTCAAAATAACCCACTAAGGGTTGACATGCCGTAGAATCTAAACAAACCAGCAAGCCACAAATGCTCCTCTTTTTGTTTGTTTGTTTTGTTTTGTTTTACGGCATATCAAACTCGATGGGTCATTTAATGCCGACAAAGTTGTGAAATAAGTTCATTCTTAATGCATAATACAATTTTGTTTATCAACTCATGTTTTTCTATTTAACCCATAGATGGGACCCTAACAGGTACTACCACTCCGGGTCAGAGTGGACCAGGGAGCAATGGTGATGAAGGGGTGCTCCACATTCCCCAAACCTCCAGAACTGGAACCTCACCATCAGATAGAGTTTAACGTCGTTCCCAGGACATGTAGACCCGCAGTCACCGCCTTCTAGCCCCCATATGATAAAAAGGGTTGGGGCTTGCCATAAGGCAATAGGGTTGGAAAATAGGTGCTAGGGCTTGACGTGACCAGCCGATTGATCGGAGGGGGCCTCTCCGACGCCCGTCTAGCCCAAGAGGGCCAAAGTGGAGTATTGCATGTCATGAACTGCTCATCCACCTGGGCTCTATCCTACGCATCACGGGTCGCCACCCACCAACAGGTGGCCCTAGAGGCCCTCTGCAGAGGTGCAGTCGGTGCATTCTAATGCCCCAGCCGACAGGGCAGGCTCCTCTTTTGCCCTTTCGTTCCCGTAACCCTCATCTATTGATGTCTCCGTTGTTTATTATCCAAGCTCTTCATTTTGCACACTAAATTGCAGTTGAATAAACGCATTTTGAACATCATTAGTTCTTTATTTCAATCAACCTTACCCCTCCCCCTCCTCCTACTCCTCCTCCCCCGCCCCGGCCACCGCAGCTGTTGTGCATCAAACAGCGCCCATTCATAAATCGTCCAATTATCCAGCCCCTCCCAACCCCCACGTCACCATGGTTACCACGGAGGACAGGAACAAAAACAGAAAGGAATATATTTTATATCTGTGACTGCATTCCACAATTTGAGTGTAAGCAAAGCAGGCAGCGACACTTTCTGGGCGGAAGTGGGGGGGGGCGGGGGGTGCACGTGACATCGAGGACGGCTTTGCTTTCAACCAACTACTGAGACTAGCCGCTGACAAAACATATATATATATATATATATATATATATATATATATGTCCGCTTGATTTGTACACGTCCCAGTTCACGCACTAGTTACTCGCTAAAAAAAAGTAAAAAAAGAAAAAAGAAAAAAAGAAAGAAAAGGAAAGAAAGGAAGGAAGGAAGGAAGAAAAAAAAACTCTTCCATTTTCCCTTCGCCCTAAACTTTTTCCCGACACCACGTGGTCTACTCGCTTTGTCCGTCGACTCATACACAAGCACACACACGCACGTACACACACACACACTCGAACATACACATACGCACACAGATTTGAGCACGCTAAAATATTTTGAAATACGTTTTACTGGGGTGAATCAAGAGTTTTGCAATATTTATGTGCAGGTTGGTTGGTTGGTTGGTTGGTTGGTTGACTGGTTTTTACGGCATATCAACGCGTGTTGGCGTATTTTATGCCGAAGATGTTTTGTTTAAATTTATTCATTATTGTTGAGTATTCAAGTTTGTTTTTGTTTTTTCAACTCAACGTTTCTTCAAACTCATTTTTTTTCTTTTTAACCCATAGATGGACCCTAACAGGTACTACCACTCTGATCGAAGTGGATCGAGGAGTAATGGCGATGAAGGGGTACTCCATATTCCACAGCTTCAAAATGGGAACTTCATCACTAGATGGAGTTTAACATCATACCCAGGACACTAAGACCCTCGGCTAGCGCCTTCTAGCATATCTATGATGAAAAGTGTTGGGGATTTGCCAGAAGGGCAATAGGGTCGAGACAATCCTATAGGTGCTAGGGCTTGACGGTACCAACCGATTGATCGAAGGGGGTTTCTTCCGTCTATTGTAAAGGCCAAAGTGGAATGTTCCCATGTTCACTCCGTATCAGAGTGAACGAGAGTAATGGCGATAAAGTGGTACTCCGCACTCCCCAGAGTTCCAGAATTGGAAATTCCCCAATAGATCCAGCTTAACGTCATACCCAGGACACTGGTACGTGGAACGGTACCCGCCTAGATTGGTACTATTGTGATAGTTTGTGCGCTAGCAGGTCCTGCTGTGCTTCATTACACCACGCCCACCTCCACTTGCAGTACGTATATCATGTGACTGAAGTAATTATGACCGTTGATAGTATTCGCTGTAGTTGATAGTATCGTGGTAGAGGTACAATTGGTATATTCTAAAGCCGCGGCCGACAGGGCTGAAGGAAATAAGAGACAAAATTATCAAAATTGTGAAGTAATTATCAAAGGCATAATGATTGTTAAAGTGACGTACACTCTCTCTCTCTCTCTCTCTCTCTCTCTCTCTCTCTCTCTCTCTCTCTCAGACACACACACACACACACACACACATCTTCACCTGATGAATGCATCGCATGAAACCAATATGGTTGTGAATGTTCCTTTGTCACCCAATAAATATATATGTAAAACCTATATATTTATCTTATTATATTATATAACAGCTCTATTTTATATTGAGCACTCTACCAATTAATACTGCCTTTGTACAACATTCCAGCAAAAGCTGAAATAGTGACCATCTCACACTACAGTATATATATATATATATATATATATATATATATATATATCTTATTATAATGGAGATTGTGTGTTTTTCTGTCTGTAACCGAAACTATATTACTAATCGAGTCACAATTAACATAGTTATTTACATCACATTTTTCATGATTTTATTTATATTTAAACCACAATTATTAATAAAATTGCTTCACCTTTTTATTAGTGTTGTCCATATCTACATACGAATAACATGCTATTGTATTTATATATACAAAAAATAGCGGTTTGCAGTGTGAACGGGAAGGCTAATTTGCATATTGATATTAAAAATGTGATTTTATTAAATATGTGCTTAGTATTATTGATTTCTAATTGTTTGGTTTTATTTTAATGAATATAAGCAAAAATCTCTCCAATGAATCTTAAATGAAATCCATTAACAAGAAAAAATAAGTGTAATTTTATTCTTTATTTCCTAATTTAACTAAATAGTTAAATAAGTAAAATTCAGCAATGAAAGACGGCAGTGATGGAAGAGTAAGTTTCATTTCTATTTTTCTATTATACCCCCACTCTGTTTCAAATCTTTTTATCTGCATTCTTATTAGACTTTCTAATTTAATATAATATTTCATTACATTAAAACTTAAATACTTGCACCCGGAGGGTGCATATATTTGCTAGTATATATATATATATATATATATATATATATATATATATATTCGAAATACAGGTCAAATATCTTTTGAGATCAATCAGAAGTAAAGAAAGGGGATCATGTTGCATAATCTCTACTTACTATCTCGACGCCCGCCTGATCCCCTGTCGCCCCTTGTCGCCGCTTTGTCCTATCTCGTCTCGACGATACATATATTATGAAAGTTACTAGGAAAAAAAAAACGCCCTCTGTTACACTAAAAATGTAAAAAAGAAAATAATAAAACAATTTGAAATGGAAACTTAGTTCTGCCCACCTCAAATAATATGTTGTGTGCATCTATCAATCATTTATTAATAGCCATTGGACCACCAAACAAAATCTCATTTGATTGGCTGTTACTAACAACCAATCAGATGCGCGGTGCTTTGTATTTAAATGGGATAGAGTTCTACAACCGTCTAAAAAATAATTTTTTGTCAAAGGTCTTGTAGCGGCTATTGTTTTCGCCTTGGGAAAGCTACCTAATGCTTCTGAACTCGCAGACGACCAATCTCAAACTGAGCTGAGTTCAAACATAAAAAACAAAGCCAAGGGAAGTAACTGTTGGAGTCTATTCCGTTAGATGTCTCTAACAGTATAACATCAAACTGCACCTAATGGTGAAGTTTTAATTCTAAAACTCTGGAGAATGTGGAGTACCCCTTCATCGCCATTACTCACAGGTTCATTCTGACCCGATGTTGGAGTAGCTGTTAGGGTCCGATCTATGGGTTAAATAGAAAAAAATAGGTTTTAAGATATGTTGAATAGTTGAGTTTTAAAAAAAACAAGGCTGACATGCCGTAAAATCCAATAAACTAAATTAAACCAAACTGCTCGCTTCTGGGGATTTTTTTTCAGGGTAAAGCTAAGTTACTCTGAAATTTTTAAGAATCATTTGATCACGTGATTTTCAGGTCCAATGAAAACCAACCTATCAAAAGTAAGAGTATTTACGGGGTTCGAAGGAGCTCCTATTTCTCCGTAGTTGTAGGCAAATTGTCGGACAAACAAGACAAACACACAATGGAAATTTAATACATGTATTGACAAATAATACAAGAACTTGTTGCAAATTTTATTGGTATTTGCTACCAGACTTATCTGAGTTCAAGTAATGTTCTTGGAGTAGTGGTGATAACAGGGGTATTTTGTTGCTGGTTGGAAAGTTGATAGGATGCTTGTTTTCACGTTTCTCGTTCTTCCTAGTAACCGGTTCTGTGATAAGTGATGGGGGATACTATGTTAGAAGCTTCTTGCCCGGGTAACAGTTCCTTTAAATGACGGTGAATGGGCCCTTTTCAAGTAGACTATTTGGTCTTCAGCCTTCTGTAGTGTGCTATTGTGACCGCCTTGTAGTGTGCGGACACAATGCCTTCGAAAGTGTGCTGTGAAAAACGGTCCGTAGATAAGTGAGCCCTGTTTTGGGGCTTGGTGATGAGAGCTTTTACTTTTACGTCTCTCCTCCAGTAACTGCTATGCGATAAGTGAAGTTTAGGGACCGCTATTTACGCGACTACCCTCAGTGAGTGCTCCGTGACAAGTGAAGTTTTTGGTTTTGGCACCAACATACGATGTTGGCGATTCGCCCCCTAGTGGCAGGGGGGGATAATTTACTATCGAATTTCCAATAAAAAACCTTAAAGTGTCCTTACATTTAGTAACATTCTAAGCGTTGATATCTATTCAATCTTACTACACTACATGCCAATGATAATAGATACCCTAGTCTACCATTTAACAATATCTTAATATGTCTACAAAAGATATTTGTTGATATGTCTACATTTAGAAGTCGATTCATATTTTATTCAGTAATTCATTATTTTCGGCACGTTTCAGAATTCATGATATTTTATTCTCTAATAATAAATGCGAATGTCACTATGTCAGTGTGTCGCATTTATTTTTTACTTTACTCCAAGAGGATGTAGACCAACATATCATACCATTTTGGAATTAGGCCGACTCCGTGAGCAAATTAAAACTGTTGGATTATCTGTAGGTATAAGCTGTATGAAAAGTCACCAGTTATATTTATAGACTGTTTTCAAGTAGCAGGAACTGGATTGACCAATGAAAAAACAACAAAAATTGTTTAATGTCGTTGATAAATTGTCCTAAAATCAGTTGCCGAATGGAATCTCTCCCATAAGTAATACTACAGATTAACAGACAATGAGTAACTGATACTACAATCTTCCTACTAATGAATACTACAGATTAACAGACAATGAGTAACTGATACTACAATCTTCTACTAATGAATACTACAGATTAAGAGACAATGAGTAACTGATACTACAATCTTCCTACTAATGAATACTACAGATTAACAGACAATGAGTAACTGATACTTACAATTTCCTACTAATGAATACTACAGATTAACAGACAAGGAGTAACTGATACTACAATCTTCCTACTAATGAATACTACAGATTAACAGACAATGAGTAACTGATACTACAATCTTCCTACTAATGAATACTACAGATTTAACAACAGGACAGTGAGTAGGGCAGGGGGACTTGTACTGACACATGCTTCCTACTAATGGATATACTCAGATTAACAGAACAAGGAGTAATGATACTACAGATCTTCCTACAATGAATACAATGATTAACAGACAAGGAGTAACTGTACTACAGATCTCGCTACTAATGAAATTACTCACAGATTAAGAAACTAAGGAGTACTGATACTACAATCTTCCTACTAGAATACTACAGATTACAGACGAATGAGTAACTGATACTACATATCTTCTACAATGAATTACTAACAGATTAACAGCAAGGAGTAATGATACTTACAATCTTGCCTACTAATGAATACTAGATTAACAGCACAATGAGTAACTGATACTACAATCTTCCTACTAATGAATACTCAGATTAAAGACATAGAGACTGAACTGACAATGCTCCTACTAATGAATACTACAGATTACAGACATGAGTAACTGATACTACAATCTCCTACTAATGAATACTACAGATTAACAGACAAGGAATAAACTGATACTACAATCTTCCTACTAATGAATACTAACGATTAACAGACAAGAAGTAACTGAACTACAATCTTCCTACTAATGAATACTACGATTACAGACATATGAGTACTGATACTACAATCTTCCTACTATGAATACTCAGATTAACAGACAAGAGTAACATGATACTACCAATCTTTCCTACTATGATACTACAGATTAACAGACAATAGGAGTAGACTGATACTGCAAATCTGTCTCCTACTAATGATACTACAGATTAACAGACAGAGTAACTGATACTACAATCTTCCTACTAATGAATATCAAGAGTATAACAGACAAGGAGTAACTGATACTACAATCTTCCTACTAATGAATACTACAGATTAACAGACAAAGAGTAAACTACATACAATCTTCCTACTAATGAATACTACAGATTAAAGACAAGGAGTAACTGATACTACATATCTTCCTACTATAATGAATACTACAGAGATTACACAGACAAGGAGTAACTGATACTACAATCTTCCTACTAATGAATACTACAGATTAACAGACAAGGAGTAACTGATACTACAATCTTCCTACTAATGAATACTACAGATTAACAGACAATGAGTAACTCTGATACTACAGATCTTCCTCTACTAATGAATATACAGATTAACAGACAAGGATAACTGATACTTACAATCTCCTACTAATGAATACTACAGATAACAGACAATGAGTAACTGATACTACAATCTTCCTACTAATGAATACTACAGATTAACAGACAATGAGTAACTGATACTACATCTTCCTACTAATGAATACTACAGATTAACAAGACAATGGAAACTGATACTAAATCTTCTTACTAATGAATACTACAGATTAACAGGACAATGAGTAAACTGATAACTACAATCTTCCTACTAATGAATACTACAGATTAACAGACAATAGAGTAACTGATACTACAATCTTCCTACTATATGAATACACAGATTAACAGACAATGAGTAACTGATACTCAAAGATCTTCCTACTAATCGAATACTACAGATTAACAGAGCATGGAGTAACTGATACTACAATCTTCCTACTAATGAATACTACAGATAACGGACAAGTGAGTAACTGATACTACAAATCTTCTACTAATGAATACTACAGATTAAGCAGACAAGGAGCTAACTCGATAGATACAATCATTCTACATGAATGAATACTACAGATTAACAGACAATGTCGAGTAACTGATACTACAATCTTCCTACTAATGAATCATACAGATTAACAAGAAAATGAGTAACGGATACTACAATCTTCCTACTAATGAATACTAAGATTAACGGAGACACAGGAGTAACTGATACTACAATCTTCCTACTAATGAATACTACAGATTAACAGACAATGAGTAACTGAATACTACAAATCTTCCTACTAATGAATACTAGCAGGATTAACAGACAATGAGTAACTGATACTACAATCTTCCTACTAATGAATACTACAGATTAACAGACAAATGAGTAACTGATACTACAATCTTCATCGCTACAATGAATAGCTACAGATTAACGAGAGCAGAGTAACTGATACTTACAATCTTCTACTAATAGAAGTAGCTACAGAGTTAAACAGACAATGAGTATGATCATACAATCTCCTACTAATAGAATACTACAGATTAAAAGACAAGAGTAAACTGATACTACAGATCTCCTACTGAAATGAAACTAAGATTAACAGACAAGTAGAGATAAGGTATGATACTGTACGAGTTTACTAATCCAATCAGACCTCTCCTGACCAAAATATAACATCAACGTATACTAACAGGATTACAAGAACAACGGAGCACTCGATACTAACCAATCTCTCCTACTCAATGAACTACTACAGCATTAAACAGACAATAGTAACCTGAACCCTACCTACAATCTATCCTACTCACAATCGAAACTCGAAACAGGCACCCAAGGAGTAATAACGACGATCTCTACTAATGAATTACAGTTACGACAAGAGAACTGATACTTACAATGCTTTCCTACTATCGAATACTAAGCACGATTAACAGGACAAGACGTAACTGATACTACACACAAAAACAAACAATCTTACCTACTATAATACTAAGAAATTAACAGACAATGAGTAAATCTGATAGCTAGATCTTCCTACTAATGAATACTACAAAAGATTAACGAAAGGAGTAATGAATACGTACAATCTCCTTACTAATGAATACTATAAGATATAACAAACAAGTGAGTAACTGATATTACAATCTTTCCGTAACTAATGAATGACTACAGATTAACAGACAATGATAACTGATACTAGCAATCTTCCACTAATGAATACAAGATATTAACAGACAATGAGAAGTAACTTGATACTACAATCTTCCACTATAACACTACAGAGTTAACAGACAATGAGTAACTGCTACTACAATTTCCTACATGAAATACTACAATGATTAACAGACAATGAGTAACTGATACTAACAAATACTTCCTACTCAATGACCAATACTACATTACAAAAAGGAGTACTGATACTAACAATCTTCCTACTAATGAATACTAAGATTATACAATCAAGATATGATACTACAATCTCCTACTAATGAAATACAGATAAGAGACAAGAGCAAACTGACTACAATCTCCTATAAATAATACTACATGATTAACTAGCAATGAGTACTGATACCTAATCTCCTACTAAATAATACATAAAGATAAAGACGAACTGAGTAACTGATACTACAATCTCCTACCTAATAGAATACAAGATTAACAGACAATGAGTAGACTGATACTACATCTTCTACTACATGAATACTACAGATACAGACAGCAAGAACTGACTACTACAATCTCCGTACTAATGAATACTACAGAATTAACAGGACAATGAATGATACTACACTATTCTACTAATTGAATACTACAGATTACAAGACAGTGGAGTAACTGATACTACAATCTTCCTACTAATGAATACTACGATTAACCGACAATTGAGTAACTGATACTACAATCTTCCTACAATGAATACTTACAGATTTAATCAGACAATGTAGTACTGATACTACATCTTCCTACTAAGAATACTACAGATTAAGGCAGACAATGAGTAACTGATACTACAATCTTCCTACTAATGAATACTACAGATTAACAGACAATGATAACTGATACTAAAAATCTTCCTACAATGAATTACTACAGATTAACAGAAAGNACAAAAGAGAAGATAAATGAGTATTAACTGATTAAATTTCCTACTAATAATAGACAGATTAAAGACAATGGTAACTGATATGTACATTTCTTACTACTGAATACTACAGATTAAGAGACAAATGAGTAGACTGATAACAATTCTACTAATGACATATGACAGATTAACAGACAATGGAGTACTGATCTACATTTCCTATCAATGAATACTAAGATTAAGACAAGATAACTGATGACTACAATCTTGCTACTAATGAATATAGATTAAGACAATGAGTAACTGATACTATAATCTTCGTACTAATGATCACTACAGATTAACAGACAATGAGTAACTGATACTACAGACTTCCTACTAAAATGATGACTACAGATTAACAAACAAGGAGTTGATACTACATCTTCTACTAATGAATATACAGATTACAGACAAGAAGTAATGATTATACAATCTTCCTACTAATGATACTGACAGATTAGACAGACAATGAGAGTACTGTACAAATCTTTCTACTAATGAAGATACTTACAGATTGAAAACAGACAGGGTACTGATACACATTCTTCCTCTAATGAAATAACACGATTAACAGACAAGGAGTAACTGATACTGACATCTTCCTACTAATGAATACTAACAGATTAAGGAGACAAGGAGTAACATGATATACAATCTTCCTACTAATGGAATACTATCAGATTAATACAGACAAGGAGTAACTGATACTGACAATCTTCCTACTAATGAATACTACAGATTTAACAGAGACAAGGGAGTAAACTGATACTACAATCTTTCCTCCTATGAATACTAACAGATTAACAGACAATGAGTAACTGAACTAAATCTTCCTACTAATGAATAACTACAGATTAACAGACAAGAGTAACTGATACTAATCTTCTACTATGGAATACTAAGATTAACAGACAATGAGTATACTGATAACTATATCATCTCCTACTAATGAATACACAGATTAACAGACAATGAGTACTGATACTACATCTTCCTATAATGAATACTACAGATTAAACAGACAATGAAAGTAACTGTACTAACATCTTCTGACTGAAATGAATACTACAGATTAACAGACGAATGAGAACTGATACTAACTTTACAATGATCTACAGATTACTAGACAATGGAGTATGATACTACAATATTCCTAACTATGAATATAACAGATTAACAGACAAGAGTACTGGATACTATCTTCCTATAGATGAATACTACAGATTAACAGACATGGAGTAACTGATACTCAAAATCTTCCTACTAAGAAGTATAAGATTAACCGACATGAGATAGACTGGATACTACAATCTTCATAATGATAATACGATTAACATTAGACAATGATGAATGATTAACTACAATCTTCCTACTAAATGATTATATCAGTTAACAGATCAATTGAGTAACTGGATACTACAAGATCTCCTACTAATGATAATAAGAATTTACAGACAATGAGTAATCGATACTATACAATTTTCTACTAATGAATACTATAAGATTAACAGACAAGGAGTAAACTGATACTAAATCTTCCTACTAAATGATATTACAGATTAACAGACAAGTGAGTAATACTGATACTACATCTTTAACCTACTAAGAATCTACGATTAACAGACAATGAGTAACTGATACATAACCATTTCTACTAATGAATATACAGATTAACAGACAATGAGTAACTGATACTACAGATTTCTACTAATGAATGCTACAGATTAAGAGAACATAGGAGTCTGATACTACAATCTTCCTATAAATGAATATCTAAGATTAACAGACAATGAGTACTGGATATACATCTCTAATAATGACATTAACAGATGCATGAGTAAACTGATACTACAATCTTCCTAATGAATATACAGATTAAAGACATGAGGTACTGATACTACAATTCTACTAATAATCTGACAGATTAACAGACATGAGTAACTGATACTACATCTTCTACTAATGAATATCAGATTAACAGACAATGAGTAAGTGATTACTTAATTCCTACTAATGAATACTCAGATTAACGACAATGAGTACTGGATACTAACATCTTCCTATAATGATATAGCTATTACGAGATTAACAGACAATGTAATGTACTACAATATTCCTACTATGAAATACTACAAGATTACCAAACAAGGATACTGATACTACAATATTCTACTATAGAATACCTACAGATTACAGACAATGAGTAACTGATAATAAATTTCTATTATGATAACTCAATGATTTAAGAGACAGAGGAGTAACTGATACTAAGATCTCTATCAATGATACTACAGATTAACAGAACAATGAGATAATGGATACTACAATTTTCTATAATTCGAATTATACAGATTAAACAGACAATGAGTATGATATGACAATCTTTCCTACTAATGAAATACTACAGATTAACAGACAATGAGTAATCTGATACTACAGATTCTTCTAATAATGAATATAAAGATATCAGCATGATAACTGATACTGAAATTTCTATAATGAATACTACAGATTAAAGACATGAGTACTGATAATTACAATACTTCCTACATATGATACTGACAGAATTCAGACATGATGTAATGATACTACATCTTTACTAATGAATACTACAGATTACAACAAGGAGTAACTGATACTACAATCTTTCCTACTATGAATACTAAGATTAAGACATAGTACTGATTACTACAATCTTCTATAATGATTACTAAGAAGATTAACAGACATGAGTAACTGATACTACAATCTTTCTTATGAATTACAGATAACAGACAATGAGTACTGATACTAGATCTTCCTACTAATGATACTACGATTACAGACAATGAGTTACTATACTACAATGCTTCCTACTATGATTAAGATTAAAACAAGGAGTACTGATACTCTACAATCTTCTATAATGATATCAAGATTAAGAAAATGAGTACTGATACTAAATCTTTCTATAATGAATATACAGATTAAGAGAAAGGATAACTGATACTAATCTTCCTACTAATGAATACTAAGATTAACAGACAATGAGTAATGATAATAACAATCTTCTATAATGAATACTACAGATTAAAGACAAATGATACTGATAACTACAGAATCTCACTAATATGACTACGATTAATGACAATGAGTATGATATAAATCTCTACTAATGAATATACAAGATACAGACAATGAGGTACTGATCTAAATCTTCTACTGGAATATAAGTTAACGAAAATGAGTAACTGATACTAGACAATGATTCATCTACTAATGCATACTACAATAAACAGCCATGGAAGTAAACTGATACTACAATCTCTCTACTAATGGAAGTACTACAGATTACGGACAATGAGATGATATCTACATTTCTACTAATGATACTAGATTAACAGACATGAGTACTGATATAAACTTTCTGTAATGATAACTACAAGATTAACGACAAAGGATAGCTGATACTCACATCTTCCTACTAAATGAAATAACAGATTACACCGCAATGAGTAATGAATACTAAATCTTCTACTTAATGAATTCCGATTCAACAGACAATGAGTACTTTGTAACTAAATTTTACTTAATGATGACTAAGATTAGACCTGCATGAGTACTGATACTACATGTATCTCGCTACTAATGAATACTACAGATTATCCGACATGAGTAACTGATAGCTACAAATCTTCCTATAATGATATAGATTAACAGATCATGAAGTAAAGTGATACTACTCTTCCTACTAATGATCATAAGGATTAACAGACAAGAGTACTGATACTACAATCATTCTACTAATGAAATACTATAGATTAACAGACATATAATAATGAAAGACGAGAGTGATGGAAGAGTAAGTTTCAGTTGTTCTATTTTCGATTATACTCCCTCTGTTTCAAATCTTTTTATCTGCATTCTTATTTAGTTTAATTAGCCTTTCTAATTTAATAAAATATTTTATTACATTAAATCTTAAATACTTGCACACTACGGAGGGTGCATATATTTGCTAGTATATATAATTACTTCAAGGAATACATCAAACTTTAAAAGATGGCTACCACAATTTGTAACAAAAACATACCGTGACTAAGTCGGACCCTCAATCCTAAAATTAATGATTTCCAAGTTCTAATAATCCAATTGTTTTCTGTGAGTTTTTTAAGGGATTTTTGGCGACTAATTTTTGTACGATAACAATCTTTATAAGTTGAAAATAAATTTTGAAATAATCAATATTTTTCCACCCCCGCCTCCATTATTGCGAAGAAATGTTATGTTTATGCTTTTAGTTATAAGTATACTTAATTTACCGAATCAAATGAAAAGGTAATATTTAAAGGTTCTTTATAAAAGACATAGATAGATTTTTGTAAACAGTTTTTTTTAATTGACGTAGAAAGAATATAAAAAATAATTGTGAATCTTTAAAGGATGCTCTATGCCAGACACATTTGGGAAATGTTTTTTTTTTTCTTCTTTATTCCTGCAAACAACTCTCTCTCTCTTCTCTCTCTCTCTCTCTCTCTCTCTCTCTCTCTCTCTTCTCTTCTCTTCTTCTCTCTCTCTCATATATATAATATTATATATATATATATAATATATATGGGTGTGGCTATGTATGTATGTGTGTCTGTGTCTGTCTGTGTATTTGTGTGCGTGTGCATTATGTCTATATTAATTCTGAGTCACAATTATGTTTTAATAGATTTTTAGTATATATATACATATATGTGTGGGTGGGTGGGTGTGAGTGTGTGTGTATGTACGTATGTATGTATGCATACACACATATGTATGTACATTTATATACATATATATTATATCATTTATATGTATATATATATGTTAGACATCTGTACAAAACATTTGTACACAGACACACGACACACACACACACACACACACACATATATATATATATATATATATATATATATATATTTGTAATACATAAGGAAGCGAGTGACAGTAAAAAGTAAACATTAATTTATAATAAAAGACAATAGATGTTTTGTATTGAGTTCTATTATCGACTGTTTCAGACTCTCTTTTCTCTTTTCTTTCTCTTGTCTCTTTTCAGTCACTCACTATCTCTCTCTCTCTCTCTCTTTTGTCTCTTTCTCACTCAATCTCTCTCTCTCTCTCTCTATCTTTGTCTCTTTCTCACTCACTCACTCTCTCAATCTCTCTCTTGTCTTCTTTCTCACTCACTATCTCTCTCTCTCTCTTTGTCTCTTTCTCACACTCACTATCTCTCTCTCTCTCTCTCTCTTCTCTTTGTCTCTTCTCTACATTCTCTCTATCTCTCTGCTCATTCTCACTATCTCTCTCTCTCTCTTTGTCTCTTTCTCACTCACTCATCACTTCTCTCCTCTCTCTCTATTCTTTCACTCACTCACTATCTCTCTCTTTCTCTCATCTCTCTATTCTCTCTCTCTATCTCTTCTCTCTCTCTCTCTCTATCTCTCTCTCTATATTATAATATATTATATATATGTGTGTGTGGTGTGTGTGGTGTCGTCAGGTTGGCTAAAGTCGGTGTCAGCCAAAGCGAGGGAGTCTATCCCCTTTTCGCTAGCGCTTGACAAAGGAATTGTTTCGGTGTCTGAGGTGGAGCGCCACACTTTACCGCATATATCCTGTGCTACTCACGCTGAGTTGGCAAGGGTCAGTATCGAACCCGGAATATTTTGGTTCCTCGTCCGATGCTCTAAACCATATAATTATATTATTTCTCTTCTCTTTCTCTCTCTCTCTCTCTCTCTCTCTCTCTCTCTTCTCTTCTCTCTCTTTTTTTCTATTCTTTCTCTCTTTTACTTTTTCTCTCTCCTCTCTATCTCTGTCTCTTTGTCATCTTTCTTTTTTTTATTTTTCTCTATCTTTCTCTTTTCTCCTTCTCTTTCTCTTTTTTCTTTCTTTCTTTTCTTTCTATATTCCTCTTTCTTTTCTCTCTCTCTCTCTCTCTCTCTCTCTCTCTCTCTCTCTCTCTCTCTCTCTCATGAAAATATGTATGTGTGTGAAAGTGTTTGTCTGTCTGTAGGTTTCTGTGGGTGTATTGTTGTGCGTGCGTGCGTGCGTGTATGGGTGGGTGGCATAGATATCCACACGTTAGTGCATATGCAAATGAATATATATAATATAATATATATATGAATGATATATATATATATATATATAATATATATATGAATTATATATAAGTTTATATGTATATGGATTAAATAATGTATGCGTTTGTGAATCAAATGAGTCCCAGTTTACGGAATGCACACGCACATGCACACACACACACACACACACATTCGCATATATTATATATATATATATATATTATTATATATTCGCCTATATATATGTAGCTTATGCACATAACACACACTTGTGTATGTGCATAAGCTATACATATACATACATATATATGTGCATAAGCTATATATTATATATATATATATATTATACATATATTTATATTATAATCATATATATATATATATATATTGTGTGTGTGTGTGTGTGTGTATAATATGTAGTTTTTATTTACATTGAATCTTCCCAAATTCCAAACTGTTTGTTGTCCCCCACACCCTCCTATCAAAGTTAAACACGCGGTCATCACGTGACTAGTGCAAAGTCTCCTCCTCCCGCCACCACCCACTTCCCGCCTTTTTTTCGCCCCTGTCCCCTGGCACACACCATTTGGACAACAGCTGGTGTCACCTGACTTAAACAATCGCCTTTTCTCGTCCCTAAACACAACTTAAAACCGTGTCTTGTTTTACCGGCCAGACTCGGGGCGGGGCGGGGCGTAGTGAGAAGTTGGGAGTGTGGTGGTGGTGGTGATGGAGGTAAGCGTGTATGTTGATCCGTCTCTGCATTATTTCATACTAGCAGGACCTGTGGATATACCACACTGTGCCGTGGCCGGGAGCCTCGGTCTGGTGAGGCCGAAACGAGATGTCTTTGTTGTACCGTGGAGGTAATATGATCTGTATATTAATACATGTATTTTTTAATTGTAGGGCCGTTATCATCTGGCAACACCCACTGGTTAAAAATGAGATCGTCCTAATCGTCTAAGATGAAAAGCAAAAATGTAAATCCTCATTATCGGGGGTTGTTTATCCACCGAATTCTTATTTTTTATGAGTGTTGTCACCTCAGCTAAATAATAGACCATTCCATTTTTATTATAAAGAAAGAAAAAGAATAAAAGGAACATGCTGCACAAAAGATACAATAAGAAAGAAAGAAGAAAGAGAGAAAGAAAGAGAGAGAAAGAAAGAAAGAAAGAGAGAAAAGACGAAGAGAGAAAGAAAGAAAGATGGAAAAAAGAAGGGAGAAGAAAGAAAAAAAGAAAGATGGAAAGAAAGAAAACAAAGAGAAAAGGAAGAAAGAAAGAAAGAAAGAAAGAAAGAAAGAAAGAGAGTGGGTGTGAGCGCGAAGAAGCCATTTGAACATATATGCCTGCCTAAAAATTCATTAATTATTAACTAATTCATTTTCAAAAATTAGGTATGACCTCAATTAAGCACATATCCTCCAAAAATTGTCGGCTAAAAGCCATATCAAATAAACACTTTGTTTATTTACTTACTCTCATACTGTCGTGTAGCAAGTCAATAAAAAGTGGAATATAAATAAGTTCAAAACACACGAAGAATCTAGGAATGGCCAGCTAGTGTAGTGGTTAGAATCTCCGCCTGTCAGCTTGGCAGTTGAGGTTTCGAGTCACACACGGAGCAGTCACCCGTGTCTATAACCTTGCTGATGAGATCCAATAGGTCGAAATGTACATTCAGGGATTGACATTTTCTCGATTTGTTTAGCCTTACATTTGAACATATATGCCCGCCTAAACATTCATTAATTACTAACTAATTAATTTTCAAAAATTAGGTATGACCTCAATTAAGCACATATCCTCCATATATATATATATATATATATTTGTAAATGTATAAGTAGTAACTTACCGGTGGGTATAAGTACGATTGTTGGAAGCGCACAATATCCAGAGGCTAAGGTTGAGAAAAAACAAATAAAGAAAAAAAAACAAGTGCTCAATACAATGTAGAGCACAAATTTATTTTAACAATGGAAAGGAGTAACCTACTCGAGTTTCATCGATTGATTCTTCAGGGTTACTTTAGTTAAATTAATCGAGTTTTCGATTAATCTTAGGTGTTATAAACATGCCCGTTGGAATGGGACTTAACTTTAGACTAAAGTTAAGTCCCATTCCAACGGGCATGTTTATAACACCTAAGATTAATCGAAAACTCGATTAATTTAACTAAAGTAACCCTGAAGAATCAATCGATGAAACTCGAGTAGGTTACTCCTTTCCATTGTTAATATATATATATATATATATATATATATAGTGAGAGAGAGAGAAGAGAGAGAGAGAGAGAGAGAGAGAGAGAGAGAGAGAGAGTGAAAGAAAGAGACATAGATAGATAGATAGATAGATAGTCCTTACCAAAATCTAACCACGCTGTAGCAAGATTGATTGACACACTGATATCCCATCGCCTGATTTCCTTATAAAATTATCAGTAAATCCCGACTTTTTGATTAAAAATTGACTTTTTTTTGTTTTTCTTTGGAATCCAGATATACGGGGTATGCCAAAATATTTGACATAGTTTTAAAAGCAACTATTTTGAAAACAACCAAGTCTAGATCAACGAAATTGAACTGTTTAGATGTTGAACATCCGAAGTTTATTCCGGGGCCGATTTTATAAATGTTCAATATGTGTACCGCCTGTGACATGACACGCGTCAAGTCGATAGTTAAGCTCTTGCTAAACAAACTGTGGCATATCTTCGGTAACTTTATCCGGTGTGGAAGTGATTCTCTGCTTGAATTCATCAATGCGAACAGGAAGAGGGAGGCATGGACCTAAATTATCATATTATAATGGAGATTGTTTGATTTTCTGTCTGTAACCGAAACTATATGACCACTCAAGTCATAATTCCCTTAGTTATTTGCATCCATTCTCTATGATTTTATTTTTATTTAAACCTCAATTATTAATAAAATTGTTTTACATTATTAAGACTGTTGACCATATCTACGTAACAAATAAATGTAATTGTATTTATATATACAACAAAACCTGTTTACAGTGTGAAGGGAAGGTAATTTCATACTGATATTAAAAAAAATTTTAAAAATATGTGCTAAATATTATTGGTTTCTAATTGTTTGTTTATCTTAATGAATATGAGCAACAATTCTCTGGGATAAATCTTAAAAGAAATCCTTAACAAAAGAAATAACTGTAATTTATTTTTACTTCCTTTAACTAATAGTTAATATTAGAAAAAGAATGAAAATGATGGAAGAGTAGTTTCAGTTGTTCTATTTTTCAATTATACCCTCTGTCAAATCATTTAACTGCATTTTTATTATTTCATTGCCTTTCTAATTTAATATATACTTTTATTATATTAAAATTAAATACTTGCACCCGGAGGGTGCATATATTTGCTAGTTTATTATGAAAGCTCATATCTCCGCCAATTCTTCGAATTGAGCGCTTTTTGGTATCAATGCAATCTACACATTGATATCTATCAGAAAAGACAATAAAATCAATACTAAAATTTGCACGAAAATAGGTGATTTTTAAGGCATTTGAACCCTTATATCTTAAAGAAATAGTAGGAAGCGCGTGGTGTAATGGTTAAAGTCATGGGAAATGGACTCGTCGCCCCGAGTTCAAATCCTGGACGTGGTAATTGCATTTCACTTAGCGCTAATACCCTTGGGAAAGGTATGAATCCTACTCTCCCTGCAGCTATGGATAAATAGCAGCGCAGACTGGGCTCTTTAACCATGGCTAGGTAACCAGTCTAGGAGAAGGAAAACTCTGAATTCAAACCTGTTAAACTCCGCTTAAGAAACTGACCTTGTGTCGTATCCTGCTCGTGCGGAGGAGTTGGTAAATATATATATCTTAAAGAAATATAACATGCCAAGAAAATTACAACTTTTTAAACAAACCTTAACAATGATAGACCGCTTATCAATTGATGAAAAAGTAACTATTTTGCACCTCTCAGGTTTACTGCAGCCTTGTGCACTGCATGTAAAAATTGTGCACCTGTTTGTTGATGAACCTATCTTACCTTTTTCTTAGAGAGTAAATGAACTCGTCCAAGACAAGTAGTGCTGTTTAGACCAGTGGCAGAACCTTACGAGAACCGTCTACTTACGACCTCAATTATTAGCACTCTATTCCGAAGAATGTTATTGCTAAGGCAAACCCTATTTGAATACTGGTATACCGAACATTCTCTGCTCTGATATATAACAAAATAAAAAAACAATCGTAATAATTAAAAGTTGGGAATTCAAAATTTCAGAATTGCGCGTCCAGTTTTTAATTTGGCCACGTTATCGGTCGGGTTCCAAAATAGTATGATATGATGAGCTACAGCTTCTAGGAGTAAAGTTGAAAAAATGTGACATACTGACATTTGCATTTATTATAAGAGATAATCATCTATATTTTACAGCCAATAAGTGAAGACACACCTAGAAATAAATCTTACTAAAATTGAAGGCATGCTGCAGACTTTCGGTTGAGGCAAAATGGCTTCGCTTTGAAAACAAAAATAAAACATTAAATATAAAATCTGGATCTATTTCTATACAGTCTGAGAAAATTTGAGGTTATTTAAACAAAAATTGCCAAAATTATTGATCCATTACGTAACACACACACACACACACACATATATATCTTATTATAATGGAGATTGTGTGTTTTTCTGTCTGTAAGAAACTATATTCCTACTTCACAATTTCTTAGTTATTGACATAATGGTCTATTTATTTTTTCTAAACCTCAATTATTAATAAATTGTCTTACATATTAATACTGTAACTATGTCATACTGAAACATGCAATTATACTATATAGCGGTTACAGTGTGAATGGGAAGGCTATTGCATATGAATTTAATAATATGCTTAGTATTATTGATTTCTAACTGTTTGGTTTATTTTAATGAATAGCAAAAGTCTCTTCATGAATCTAAATGAAATCATTAACAAGATATAACTGTCATTTTATTCTTTACTTCCTCTTATAACTAAATATTAAATTAGAAAAATAACAAGACAGTTGTTCCATTTTTTATTATACTCCCTCTGTTTCAATCTTTTATTATACTCCTCTGTTTCAAATATCCGTATTCTTATTTAGTTTCATAGCCTTTCTAATTTAGTTATATTTGCAGTATCATTAATAAAATGTGAAGGCAAATAAAGCAATTTATGTTGAAAAACAGTTTCAAGTCCCCAGGAGAGTTCAATGTGGGACAAAAATGTCATTTCATAAGGAGAAATATTTACACTCCTTTATAAGTTAAAAACTTAACATTCGCTCATTGTAAATCAATTTATTTCAACTGGGTTTTTTAACATCTTCAGATTGCCATATTAGGACCTTCTAGAGCAGTTGATAGACCACCCGTATGGGAATCATAAGGTTCCTGGTTCGATACTGGTCTCCGCCAATTCATTGCATGAGTAGCACAGATTGGGTAATCCGATCGGTGCCCCGTAAAGTGGAGGATATGATGGTATATGAGGCGCTCCACCTCAGGAAACTCAATCTTCCTGATTTGTGCACCAATATATATATATATTATATATATTATATATATATATATATATATATATAATTATCTTGGATAATCATGAATTTATTTCAAGAACCTCCTTTTTAAGAGAACTCCGCATCATCGGATAGCCAAATACATGATGAAGAAAAAAGAAATTAATAAACATATTTGAATGAAGGAATGCTACCTAAACACAAACACACGCAATATATTCTTATAGCAAGCATCCAAGCACTTTCATATCCAAATATTATATAATATATATATAATATATATATATATATATATATATATGTGTTGTGTGTGTGTGTGTGTTGTGTGGTGTGTGTTTGTGTTTGTGTGTATGTGTGTGTGTGTGTGCAGGTAGCATTCCTTCCTACAAATTTTGTCGAAAAAAATGGAATCCTTATTGTTTTGGATTTTTTCTACCAATTTTTTTAAAAACGTTCTTAAAAGTTATAATCATGAAAAGAGTTAATAAACCAATATTAATTAATAATATATAAATAATAAAATTGTTTGCATATATATATATATATATATATATATATTATATATATATATATATATATATACAACATTATATCATTTGTATTAATTTGTACTGAAATTTGTATTAATTTGTATTTAAAATTATATTAATAAAACATAGTTGTTTGAATAATATAGACATATGATTTTTGCACACACAGACACACAAACACACACACACACAAATATATATATATATATTATATATATATATATATATATATATATATATATATTATATATAATAATATTGGATATGGAAGTGCTTGGATACTTTCTATAAGAATTGGGGGCATCTGGGATTAGGCAGGAAAACATGGAGGGCAGAATGTTCTACTCAGATCGAGGCGTTTAAAAGCAGCACAGTCTACCCTTTGTGATCCGTTGGGCAGAATTACCAACACAGCAGCATGAGGCTCACCCTGTTGGCAGCGACTCCTATTTGTGTCGTCAGCGGTTTTTTCTGCTTGATCTAAAGTAGACTCAAGTTAGCACAAACGTTTTCAATATATATATATATATATATATATATTATATATTATATATAGAGAGAGAGAGAGAGAGAGCTCTATATATATATAGAGAGAGTTCAGTCAGCACAAACGTTTCTCTCATATATAAATATATATATATATATATATATATATATATATATATATGGTGATTGCCACTTCTTCATAGAATAAGGTCATTTCTACAAGTTCGGCTGTGAGCACGGGGCCCAGACGTTCAGCTTTGTTTTTATTCACTGTCATACATATGAACCCCTTCGCCGGTTTCCTCTCGTGTGCGACCGTACGTGACTGAGAAACCCAGCCTTTGCCAGGCAGGCCCTGCCACACGCATCACATATATAGTCCGGCTTAAATGTAGGAAATGTGTCGATGACGTCCCTCATGTGCCGTTCACGTAGAGACCGCTTCAGGATGGAGTGTTCGAGCCGTCTTACCCCAAACCCTTGCTGCTATCATTGACAAATTTTCTCCAAGCCGAACAATTTGCACATTGTAGTCCTCCGTAGAATAATTGCTTCGCGAGTCTGCCGTCTTGTATTCTGGAAAGATGCCCAACCCAGCGCATCTGGTGTCGTAAAATGCGCATTTCTATGCTGGACGCATTGGCTTGTTGCAGGACTTCAGCGTCTGACGTGAGGGATTGCCCGCCCACGTTTAATATCTTTCTGAGACATGTCTGCTGAAATCTCTCCAAGGCTTTGATGTGTCGACGATATGTAGTCCACGTTCCGGAAGAGTGCAGGAATATAGAGAAGACACATGATTCGCACACACACACACACACACACACACACACACACACACATATATATATATATATATTAAAGAAATGGATACAGTAGAAACCTACTCGAGTTTCATCATAAGGATCATCCACTGAATTAATCGAGGTACCGATCAATTGCAGCCAATTACACGTGTGTTCATTGAATAAGATGTTACGTTATGACTTAACCCCTGGATTTTGTGCACCTCCAACGATCGTGCCCATATTCACCGATAAGCAGCTTTTATCTTTATATATATATATATATATATTATTATAATGGAGATTGTGTGTTTTTCTGTCTGTAACCGAAACTACATTACTACTCAAGTCACAATTCCCTTCGTTATTTACATCACATTCTCCATGATTTTATTTATGTTTAAACCTCAATTATTAATAAAATTGCTTCACATTTTTATTATTGTTGTCCATATCTACATACAAATAACATGCAATTGATATTTATATATACAAACAATAGCGGTTTACAGTGTGAAGGGAAGGCTAATTTGCATATTGATATTAAAATGTGATTTTATTAAATATGTGCTTAGTATTATTGATTCTAATTGTTTGGTTTTATCTTAATGAATATAAGCAAAAATCTCTTCAATGAATCTTAAATGAAATCCATTTAACAAGAAAAAATAACTGTCATTTATTCTTTATTTCCTAATTAACTAAATAGTTAAATAAGTAAAATTCAGCATGAAGACGAGAGTGATGGAAGAGTAAGTTTCATTTCTATTTTCTATTATACCCCCACTCTGTTTACATATTTTTTATCTGCTTCTTATTAGAACTTTCTTATTTAATACGATATTCATTACATTAAAAACTTAAAATACTTGCACCTGGTGTGGATATATTTGCTAGTAATATAAAGTCTAAAGAGTCAGAAACTACCCCTCTAGGTTTAACCAAACGGATTCATCTGACTGAAGAAAGTTGGTGTAAACAATAATTTATTGTTAAGAAATAAAAAAAGGTATTTTTTAAAAATTGAGATTAACAAAAGTATTAAATTTAATTGTCCAAGAAATCAGGCTTTTTTTTATGCCTACGCGCATTTAGAACCCCCGATCTCCGATTAAGCAATACGTTATATTATATATATATATATATATATATATATATATATATATATATATTAATGTGTATGGTGGTACTAGTTTGCTAGAAAAAGTAGTAGTAATCCAACGTACATTGTTATTAGAAGGGCTCAATATATGTGATAGAGCGTTGATAGTTGAATGAAGTGACAAATAAAAGTGTTAGCTTTTATTCATTTATTTGGGAACGATATTACTACCAATGGTTTCCTGCTAAAAGCATTCATCGGTAAACGAACTTTTTTTTTCTAAATGACAGAAATGGTGTAAATGGTTATATAGCATTCGACATCACGTCACGTAAACATGCAAACACGAAGAATACAGTTAAAAATACACACATTTAACCATTTACACCATTTCTATCATTTAAAAAATAACTATTTCGTTTACCTGATGAATGCTTAGCAGGAAACCATTGTAGTAATATCGTTCCAAATAAATGAATAAACGCTAAAACTTTTATTGTCACTTCATTCAACATATATTATATATATATATATATATATATATATATATATATCTTTGAAAGTAAGGAAAAACTCAACACCGTTATTCAATAATAAATTTATTTCGACAAAAATTGGGGCCTTTATAAATCTAAGTTGATTTAACAAGACTCCCCTAATCAAGTGTCATCAGATGTTGGGGAGCTTTTTTAGATCAACTTTATAAAGGCCCAATTTTGGTCGAAATAAATTCATTATGGAATCACGGTGTTGTGTTTTCCTTCCTTTCAAAGATAAATATTGTTCTGTATATAATCTAAAAAGATATTATACATTGAGCTCTCTGTAGTGATTTAAAGATTCACTGTATTTGTCCATACTAGACCATGCAATAGTAAATACGTGCGTCTTAGAAATCACATATAGAACATCATCCTTACTACAAGTTTTTGGATACCTCCCATCTCTCTCTCTCTCTCTCTCTCTCTCGCTCTCTCTCTCCTCTCCTCTCTTCTCTCTCTACATACATATATATATATATATATATATAATATATATATATATATTATGACTCTCTCGTCGATTTTCCGCATGAGGTTTCACACACCACAATGAACACCCACACAGTGATTTGTTTATAGTGGTGAAGGTTGTGTTGGACCATGCACACTTTTTGGCACAGTCGATAGGAAAGAATTGGTGCATCAAGGGTTGCCAAACTCAATCAACGCCGATCTCAGGATTTTGAATTCAGAGTTATCCACTCCTAGACTGGTATACCTACCCAAGGCTGAAGGCCCAGGCTGCCTACTATTTAACCCATAGCTGAGGAATTTTTGAATGCAGAGTTATCCCCCTCCTAGAATGATTACCTACCCAAGGCTGAAGGGCCCAGTCTGCTCTACTATTTAACTCATAGCTGGAGGAGAAATATGGATTCATACCTTTCCCAAGGGTATTAGCGCAATGTGAAATGCCAACTGCTCCGTCTAGATTTTATATATATATATATATATATAATATATATATATTATATATATTCTCTCATTATACTATATCTGACAAAGCTTAGTAAATAAAAGAAAAAGACAAGGCGTAGTTAAGCACAATAAGCCTGTTCAGTACAAGGATATGGGGAGCAGATATTAAGCCGGAGTAAGTAACGGTTAGTAAAAAAACAAGAAAAAGACACCGAGTAGTTAAAGAATAATGGGCTAATACTAAAAATGTCATTTAAGTTAGTATTAGTAACCAGAGACTAATATGAATATCAAATAAAGCTTAGTCTATAACTATTTATATTATTGCGAGAGAATAATATTTATAATGAATTTACTTAGGCTATCGGGAACATACGTCCCTAGGCATCATTGTAATGTAAATCCGAATGAAATTAGTTTATATATATATATATATATATATATATATATAATATGTGTGTGTGTGTGTGTGTGTGTTTGGCCGTGTATGCACACACACACACACACACATACATATAATATTATATATATATATATATATATATATATATATATATTATATATATATTGTGTGTGTGGGTGGTGTGTGTGCATGTGTTTGTATGCATATTATATATATATATATCGCAACTAATATAAATCTGAGTGAAATTGGTTGTAATATGTATATATATATGTGTGTGTGTGTGTGTGTGTGTCTGTGTTTGAATCTGTATCACTCCCACACACACACACACACACACACACACACACGCGCACACACACACACTCACACACACAATATATATATATATATAACGACTATTGAATATATATTCATATCGACTAATTTAATTTGGATTAAGATTATATATATATATTATTATATTATATATATAATATATATATATATATATATATATATATATATATATTCCCAGACAACAATAATTACAATAATAACCTAATCGGATTAAAATGTGCTGAATGATGAGTGACAAAAACATTTACCTCTTATAAATGGCAGGCGCATTAAAATTAATATTTCTTCTTTTTATGGTACTTGATCTTTTAGCGCCACCTGGTGTCACATCATCGCCTTTTAGGTATCTCACTTTTTTGTATGCCTGTGTGTCTGGGGCGTGGTTTGGGTCTTCGGGGGTCGGGATTAGCGAATCAAAACGTGAGCATAAATTAGTCCTCACACAAAATCCCAATCACTAAAACGGTTTAAGGCGACAAATCTGTTCGTGCGGCCGGCCTAAGATTTACCAATTTTCATAATCCGGTTTAAGAGCGCGCAGCTACGGGGGTACGATAACAGTGTTGAGAATGGTTATGTTGAAAAAGGGCGCTGTCGAACAAAACGGGAGGGGGGGAAATGCCAGCCCTTCTCTGGAGGCATTAATAACGATTGGAAAATGAATTCTGTCCAGAAAGGGAAGAACGGAAAATGAGATAGCAGCAGACTTGGGTGATCTAGTAGGAAGAACAGAGGTATTTGCCTGCAAGTGACACTTGATGATAAGTAACACACACACACACACACACACACACACATACACACACACACACATACACACACATACACACACACACACAACACATATGTATATATATATAAATATATAGTATATATATATATATATATATATATATAGATAATCTAATGAGTCAGACGAACCTACTATTAGTTTCACATAAAGCTCTTCTTAGGTATCGAGCACTTTTTACATATTTAGCTTCTCCTTGGGGTTATATGAATATTACATATTATATACATATATATACATATAAATTGTTTTTTTCTTTTGGCCAAATACTGTACCAATAGATTATTTTTTGTTGGTACGAATATCTTGGTGCTTTCTTTTTTTCAAAAAATTTTTCTTCCTGGTTGACGTTTGGTAGTATATTTTTACAATCAAACTTTCTGCTGGTTTTTTCTCTCCGCAAGGATCTACCAACGCTTGGTATTAAATTATATATATATATAATATATTATATATATATGTGTGTATGTATGTATGTTTGTATGTATCATCATCATCATCAGATCGTGCTAGCAGCACGGATATCCATGACTATCTGTCGCCAACTATCCCTATCACTCATCTCCTGCGGGAGGTCCTCTGCGCAGCAACCAGTATCCGCTTAATTAGAACAAGAAATACACAGACTGAAACAGTTTGAAAGGAGAAATCAATCCGGAGAGATCAGCTCTGAGGAAAATTGCCAAAGTAGACAAGCAAAAAAGAAGTAAGAACCAGTATTATCTGCATTATTCGGACTATTGTCCTCATCTTCAATGTTATCTGTACAACGTTTCGGCCGATGTGCCCTCCTTCTTCAGGAATTTCTTGTCGGGCTCAGGAACCTTCTCGGACTCGGGGACCTTCTTTTCGAACTCGGGAGCCTTCTTGTCATAATCAGGAGCCATCACGGAACTTTGAACCTAACCCTTTATTCAGTCCACGGGGTATCCTGTTCTCATTCCGCTAACCATAGCTGGGGTATAGGCGTTAAGCTGTGTTAATTATTATTCTATGTTACTACTTCCCTTGAACCAATCCATCATCTCCCTATCTGAAGGGTATGTTACAAATGTACGTCTTAGTTGGACGGCCCACACTAGCGTGCTCATGTGCTGGTTTCCACAGGGGAATGCCACATAGGTTCGTCCCCGCTTCACCAGCACTGTCCAGTGTGTCGTGTTAGTCGGATGCTTTATGTGGTATTGGTCAAGTGGCCGTGCAGCTGTTTTTAGAGCGTTGTTTCCATGTCTTGTTCGAGATTGCACGCAGCATTCTTGGGCAGCTCCAATGTAGCTTTTTCTCTAGGAGCTCCGTTAGCGTACAATATATTTATATATTAATTAATTCGGAACATGTCACTGCAACCACGCCTGATAATAAAGTAAAATTTATTATTTATTACACAAAATTAAAAACAACTAACCTCGTTGTCCGCAACAATTCCTCTCCCCAGAAAAGTCAGCTTAATGAGACCAATGTAGTATACAGATTTAAATGTCCCAGAAAATGAAAATACCTACATCGGTTTTACCTCAACGACATTGTCACGTCGTCTAACTATCCATTTGACAGATAATAGCTCCATTTCCCCACAACTAAAATTACATTCATACCCCCACTCTAATTACCGAAATATCATAACGGAAAATTCACACATTCTGCACAAAGAAAAAATTAAACAAAAACTCCAAATACTAGAAGCTTTATACATAAAACAAAACAAAACATCCTTAAACAAAATTAATTTCCAATTCAGTATACACATTTTAAATGCCTGTAGCACGTTTCACATCAATTCTCCTCCTTCCAGACTCCACATACATTAAATATAATTTGAAAAATTGGAACACATCACTCCTGATGATGCACTCTCGAAGTGTCGAAAGTACTTGCGACATGAACTTTGGTGGACTAATCCGAATCTACCCAATATAAAAAGTTGACCAGAACTTGAAAAAATCACAAATAAAATTGTTAAACAGATGTGTCTTTTGTTTTAATTCAACATACATAAATGAAAGAATGCTGCCCAAATACACACACACACACACACACACACACCACATATATATATAATATAATAATATATATATATATGTGTGTGTGTGTGTGTGTGTGTGTGTGTATTTGGGCAGCATTCTTTCATTTATGCATGTTGAAGAGACTTGATAAGTCGAAACACGTGTCTGTGGATGACCCTATATATGCTCCCCATCCCCTAGGGTTGAGGCTCTGGGGGGGATCTTGCTGACGGCCGCCAACTCAAGCGTAAAACGCAACGCTCTTCTAAAATGGAGCACTTTGTGACGGCCTTTACACGCAAAGCGATGTGTGTATTAAAACAGTTAAAATCCCCTTCCCATTCTGTAAGTGAAGACAAGCCTAATGGTTACGGTGCGGACTGACACCCAACCGATCGGATTTCAATTCCGGCTGTAGGTAGCTTACAAAATGTCTAGCCACACTGAGGAGACTTGATAAGTCGAAACACGTGTCTGTGGATGACCCTATATATGCTCCCTCCCCTAGGGTTGAGCACTCTGAGGGGATCTTGCTGACGGCCGCCAACTCAAGCGTAAACGCAACGCTCTTCTAAGGAATGGAGCACTTTGTGACGGCCTTTACACGCAAAGCGATGTGTGTATTAAAACAGTTAAAATCCCTTCCCATTCTGTAAGTGAAGACAGCCTAATGGTTACGGTGCCGGACTGACACCCAACCGATCGGATTTCAATTCCGGCTGTAGGTAGCTTACAAAATGTCTAGCCACACTGAGGAGACTTGATAAGTCGAAACACGTGTCTGTGGATGACCCTATATATATATATATATACACGCAACGCTCTCCTATTAAAGGGATGGAGCACTCTATGGCGGCCTTTATATACATACATATGTGTAAATTAAAATCCACTTCGCATTCTGTGGGTGACGATAGCCGACATTAAGCTGACCGACTGATGCTGATCGATCAAAGTTCTATCCCAGCTGTAGGTAGCTCAAAAAATGTCTACCACACTGAAAAAACTTGAAAGTCGAAACACGTGTCTGTGGATGACTATATATAATATATATATATGTGGTGTGTGTGTGTGTGTGGTGTGTGTGCTTATATATATATATATATATATATATATATATATAATCGCTGGGTTATCCTGCTTCGAAGTAGGTTTATTTTTGGCCTGCTCTAAGTGACGTCGTGGAGACCTTAATCGCCCATTAATCGTAAATCGTGTTTTTTAATCATCCTCATTAATACTCCAAACAGTGTCACGTGTTCTATTTAAAGTGATGGTCGGATTAACGAATCAAATTCATTGTTTGGATTCGAATAACCTTTACAATTAGCATATTGTGCAGGCGCGCACACACACTACAATGCCCATTAATAATGTCTGGTTTGGTTTGGTTTAGTTTGGTTTGTTTTACGGCATATCAACCTTGGTGGGTCATTTAATGCCGACAAGGTTTTGAAATAGATTCATTCTTAATGGGTACTATTTTTTTTTATAAACACATTGGACCATATTACCTTTAGGCACCCCTTTTTGATCTCGATTTAGAAAGGACGTGATTTTCATTTACACAGTCAATATCCGGTTGTTTGTTAGGGGTTAGGGTTAGAGTTAGGGTTAAGGGTTAGGCTTAGAGTTAGGGTTAGGGTTTTTACATATTAATTGGATCCCTATTACTTTTTTAAGGAAGTATAGAAATCCTTATGGCAATCAGTACAGCTGATGGCCTTGAAGTGAGTGACAATGCTTGACCTCACTCTCACTTGCTTTCTGGGGATAACGTGAGACGGAACCCCGATAGAAAGCCCTTTCCAGTTTAAGGTAAGCAACTCTGTTAGTTGCAGTAGTGAGTTGCAGTAAGTCAGTTGCAGAGTGAGCAAGCAGAATGTGACTCTCACGCGCATTTGTCTGGTTCTGGGGGTCCAGAATAAACTAACATCCAAGTCTTGTTGTTTTATAAAAAGCTAACAATGACACAAGGCTTCTGATAAGAAATGGTCCCCAGCAGAACCAGACACGGAAATCCCCATAAGAAGAAACCAGACGAGCCTGTAGAAGATATACCAGACATTAAAGATAGAAGAAGCAGATCGACCAGAAGAATAAAAAGTTATATAACAAGGGGTTAGTTTCATAAAAAAATTAATCTAAAAATCGTCTGTTAAAACAACCGGATAATGACAGTGTAAATGAAAAACATTCCTTTTCTTAATCGAGATCAAAAAGGGGTGCCTAAGGTCATATGCAACACATTATATTGTTGGCAGTAAGCAGACCACTACGCGAGGGATTCGCTATTTGGTCGAAAAGTACTATTTACTTCGCTCGAACAAACGTCCTCAACTCGTTACGAATCTCAGTTGGTTTTGTTAGACCGCACATTGTTTGTATCGACTCCAAGGGTCGTGGAACAGTGCCCAGTCACCTCGGTGTAACCGTATTCGACAACAAGCCTATCAGTTTTTTCGTGTGGGACAAGTTTGCATTCTCTACAGTACGAAGCTCGTTTTTTCACGCTGCAGTTCAATTAACTGCTGTACGAGCTGCAGGTATTGTTCATTACTGCTTTTTCCTGAAGCCATTTCTACTAACTTCAAATAGACTTTAATGTATATATATAATATTTATATATTATATATATATATATATATATACATATATACTTTGGTCGGTACAAGTTTCTTGGTACAAGGTGATTCTAGGTGGGTTAATTCTCTACCCGTAGTTTGTTGTAGAGTTCAGGTTCCGTATGAGAGCTCAATGTTTAATTATTGTAAAACAGAGCAAAGTTATTTGGAATAAAAAGGCCTTCTTATTCCCAAATATATGTATATATATATATATATATATATATATATATATATCTATTAAGGTGTATATAACAAATAACCGACTCAAGTTTCACCATAAAGGATCTTCAGGGTTAAATGCAATGAATTTATTAGATATTTCTATATACACCTTAATACTATGTTTTCGACAGCTGGGGGAGGGACGTAGATATCGGGGTGGCGACGGTGGAGATCGCATCAGTTCTCTGCAGTTGTAAATTAGATCTTAGAAACTTTACTTTACAAGGTTCTCCGGGAAGTGTTTATCGAGTATCGGTTGTGCAGTCATGAAATAACCTAGTTTTAGCGTAATTATTATGGGTAGGGAGAGAATTTGGGGATTTTCTAGGACAGAGAGGAAGAAGAAATAAGAATAAACAAAGGTTAAATTAGGACGAGTAAACACTAAGCATGGTGCCAGTAATTTGACAAAAGAATGACCCCCAAATAGATTTAAAAAACAAAACGAAAGTTCCGGGTTTTGACCGGAAACGGATGTGATGCCGGAACGAAAAACGGAGGAAGGTGAAAATCTAAAATTCTGGTAGGTAATCCTTTCTATCCTACTCACAGCGCCATAATATTGTTGGTCAGTAAGAGACTATGGGGAGTTTGGCCCATATTTACGTGATGTGGAATTGAATACATAAAATAATTAATTTTCTGAAACAAGTAATTTTTACAATTGTATAAGTTAAGTTAGATTAAGTAAACAAAAGATAATCGAATAATATTAGTTTAGAAATATTTAGCACAATATAAACAATGGTTTTAAATTCCATTGAAAATATGTACGCCATCGTAATGTAACAGAATCATCCGATATGTATGTCATTGGAAAACAGCTGATATTTGAAAATTCCAATATTAAATTTAAACTTAATGATCATGTAGACAATGGCAAAAGAGAATTTAAAAAGCACATAGAGCTGAAAAACTTCAGTGGGGAACGTACTGCTCTTCTCAACTCGACGGAGTTGGAGCTGATTCACCTAACTCTCGACGGTGGGGAACGGACGCTCTTCCAACTCGACACAATGGGGTGAGAGACGCTGTCCGAAAACATAAAATATGAATCA
>CM042173.1:6000990-6005990 GCA_023376005.1 Doryteuthis pealeii
AAATTCATTCTTAATGGGTACTAATTTTTTTTTATAGACACATTGGACCATATTATATTTAGGCATCCCTTTTTTATCTCGATTAAGAAAGGACGTGATTTTCATTTACACAGTCAATATCCGGTTGTTTGTTAGGGGTTAGGGTTAGAGTTATGTTACATATTAATTGGATCCCTATTACTTTTTAAGGTAGTATAGAAATCCTTATGGCGATCAGTACAGCTGATGGGCTTGAGAGTGAGTGACAATGCTTGACCTCACTCTCACCTTGCTTTCTGGGGGTAGAATCGTGAGAACGGAACCCCGATAGAAAGCCCCCCTTCCGGTTTAAGGTGGGCAACTCAGTAGGTTAGTTGCAGCAAGTGAGTTGCAGAGTTAGAAGCTAGCAAGATGTGACTCTCAGCGCGCATTGTCTGGTCTGGGTTCATGAATAAAGGAACATCATTATAAATCGAAGTCTTGTTGTTATTACTAAAAGCTAACAATGACACAAGGCTTCTGATAAGAAATGGCCCCCAGCAGAACCAGACACGGAATCCCCAGATAAGAAGACAAGACGAGACCATTAGAAGATAGAAGAAGCAGATCCGGCCAGAAGAATAAAAGAGGTATATAACAGTTAGGGTTAAGGGTTAGGGTTAGAGTTAGGGTTAGGGGTTAGTTTCATAAAAAAATTAAATCTAAAAATCGTCTGTTAAAACAACCGGATAATGACGGTGTAAATGAAAAACATGTCCTTTCTTAATCGAGATCAAAAAGGGGTGCCTAAAGGTCATATGGTCCAACACATTATATTGTTGGCCAGTAAGAGACCACTACGCACGAGAGATTCGCTATCTAGGTCGAAAAGTAGTCTATTTACTTCGCTCGAACAAACCGTCCTCAACTCGTTACGAATCTCAGTTGGGTTTGTTAGACCGCACATCAGTTTGTATCGACTCCAAGAGTCGTGGAACAGTGCCCAGTCACCCTCGGTGTAACCGTATTCGACAACAAGCCTATCAGGTTTTTTCGTGTGGGACAAGTTTGGCATTTCTCTACCAGTACGAAGCTCGTTATTTTCACGCTGCAGTTCAATTAACTGCTGTACGAGCTGCAGGTATTGTTCATTACTGCTTTTTCCTGAAGCCATTTCTACTAACTTCAAATCAGACTTTAATGTATATATATATATATATATAAGGATATCTACTGAGTCAGACGAACCTACTATTAGTTTCGCATAAAGCTCTTCAGGGCTAAAATCTGACAGATTTTAGCCCTGAAGAGCTTTATGCGAAACTAATAGTAGGTTCGTCTGACTCAGTAGATTATCTTTATTACTTGGCTCTACTTAGGTATCGAGCACTTTTTACAAATTAGCTTCTCCTAGCGGTTATATGAATATATATATATCTTATATACATATATATACATATAAATTCTTTTTTCTTTTGGCCAAATACTATACCAATAGATTATTTTTTGTTGGTACGAATATCTTAGTCTTTTCTTTTTTCAAAAATTTTTTTCTTCCTGGTTGATGTTTGGTAGTATATTTTTACAATCAAACTCTCTGCCGGGTTTTTTCTCTCCGCAAGGATCTACCAACACGCTTGGTATATTATATATATATATATATATATATATATATATATAGTATTAAGGTGTATATACAAATAACCGACTCAAGTTTCACCATAAAGGATCTTCAGGGTTAAATGCAATGAATTTATTAAGATATTTCTATATACACCTTAATACTATGTTTTCGACAGCTGGGGCGAGGGCACCGTAGATATCGGTGGCGACGGTGGCGATCGCATCAGTTCTCTGCAGTTGTAAATTAGATCTTAGAAACGTTTAATTTACAAGGTTTCTCCGGGAAGTGTTTATCGAGTATCGGTTGTGCAGTCATGAAATAACCTAGTTTTAGAGTAATTATTATGGTTACGGAGAATTTGGGGATTTCTAGGAGACAGAGAGGAAGAAGAAATAAGAACAAACAAAGGTTAAAATTAGGACGAGAAAACACTAAGCATGGTGCCAGTAATTTGACAAAAGAATGACCCCGCAAATAGATTTAAAAATAAAAACGAAAGTTCCGGGTTTTGACCGGAAACGGATGTGATGCCGGAACGAAAAACGGAGGAAGGTGAAAATCTAAAATTCTGGTAGGTAAATCCTTTCTATCCTGCTCACAGCGCCATATATTTTTGGCCAGTAAGAAACTATGGGGAGTTTGGCCTCTATTTACGTGCATGTGGAATTGAATACATAAGAAAGGACGTGTTTTTCATTTACACAGTCAATATCCGGTTGTTTGTTAGGGGTTAGGGTTAGAGTTAGGGTTAAGGGTTAGGGGTTAAGGGTTAGGGGTTAGTTTTATAATTTTAAAAATCTAAAATCGTCTGTTAAAACAACCGGATAATGACGGTGTAAACATGTCCTTTCTTAATCGAGATCAAAAAGGGGTGCCTAAAGGTCATATGGTCCAACACATTATATTGTTGGCCAGTAAGAGACCACTACGCACGAGGGATTCGCTATTTAGGTCGAAAAGTAGTCTATTTACTTCGCTCGAACAAACCGCCCTCAACTCTTTACCAATCTCAGTTGGGTTTGTTAGACCGCACATCTGTTTGTATCGACTCCAAGGGTCGTGAAACAGTGCCCAATCACCCTCGGTGTAACCGTATTCGACAACAAGCCTATCAGGTTTTTTCGTGTGGGACAAGTTTGGCATTTCTCTACCAGTACGAAGCTCGTTATTTTCACGCTGAAGTTCAATTAACTGCTGTACGAGTTGCAGGTATTGTTCATTACGGCTTTGTCCTGAAGCCATTTCTACTAACTAAGGAACAACCAAAGGATTCTACCTAACGCTAAGGAACACAAGGGATCTATGGGGTAGTAAGAGGTTTTAGGTTTTAAGGTTAAAAGGTAGCTGGATATTCTTTGTGCATGTTCTTAGGGTTTTTGCTTTTAACCCCATCTCATTTGGTGGTCGTGCTAAAAAGGAAGGAATTGAAGGAACAGGCAAAGGCAGAAGGTGTTTGATGACTTAGGCTTTATTGACCGTTAATAGTCGCCTGTGGCAAGGGGATATCCCCCTGGCCATGGTAGCAACTACACTCAGTTAATGGCCTAAAATCTAAAATTCTGGTAGGTAAATCCTTCCTATCCTGCTCGCAGCGCCATATATTTTTGGCCAGTAAGAGACTATGGGGAGTTTGGCCTCTATTTACGTGCATGTGGAATTGAATACATAAAAATAATTAAGTTTTCTGAAACAAGTAATTTTACAATTGTATAAGTTAAGTTTAGAATTAAGTAAACAAAAGATAATCGAATAAATATTAGTTTAGAAATATTTTAGCAACAATATAAACAATGGATTAGATTCCATTGAAAATATGTACGCCATCGGAATGTAACAGAATCATCCGATATTTACGTCATTAGAAAACAGCTGATATTTGAAAATTCCAATATTAAATTTAACTTAATGATCACGTAGACAATGGCAAAAGAGAATTATAAAAAGGCACATAGAGCTGAAAAACTTCAGTGGGGAGCTTATGCTCTTCCCAACTCGACGGAGTTGGAGCTGATGCTCCTAACTCGACGGTGGGAACGGACGCTCTTCCCAACTCGACACAATGGGGAGAAGACGCTGTCCGAAAACATAAAATATGAATCAACAGGTCCGTCTATTTTTTCGTTTCATATTTTCTCTCTCTTCTACTCAATACGACACAAGTTTCAATCAAAGACATTGCTTTATCAAAACTGCTACAATTTGACATATCCAATCACACAAATATAAACAATACATGAGCACTTTACAAACACAACTACGCACAGACACATACAGTCTGCAACACCGCTGAAAGAACAATTGAATATACCAATTGTAAATTAATGTATATAAAGTTTGTTTCTTTTATCAATTTTGTCTTCTTCTTTTGTTTTCTACGGAAACTTCATTTCCGTAGTTTTATACATTTAAATTGTGGGGATCAAAACTCGGACTGTTATATACTGGCTTCGAATTCACGACGCTAAATTCATGTATGTTAGTAGCGGGTATGATCCCAGTACCAAAAGCCTTATGTATGTAATAGTCAGCCTTACCGACTACTGGACTTCAATAACAACAGATACGTATGTATAAAATATAAGATCCGTTTTTATTTTTCTTCGGTGTGTGGTAGGTGAGGGGCGCAGAGCTTCACAATGAAAATGCCAGGGGCTAGCCAAGAGCGCAGTGTTCACAATGAGTGACCGAGGGGTGTTTTGTTGACGGGAGACGTGAAGTGTCCTTTCCGCTGCCCGGCCGGTGTCTGATCTGTCGGCTTGACCCTCTGGCTTTTTGTATTGACAACACGCCTACACATTTTTTTCTTTTTGATCTGATAACGGACCTTTGTTATATATCTCTTTATCTTCACCCTGCTTCCTTGACCGGAAAGTATCTGTTCCGCTTTCTCTTTCTTTTTAAATATATATTTTTATCTTTCTCTTTGTCCCTCAGCCGGAAGTTCCGTATTCCGGGCGAGGACAATACAACAGGACCTTCTTCAACCCACCACACACCAAGCAACAACGGTCCCTACAAGACCACTACACACGAGGGATTCGGTATTTTTAGGACCGCCCGAGTTGCCGGTACTCTTCCACCGGTGTCCCTCTAAACGGACGTCCCCTATCTCCACACACATTTTTCTATTTAAATCATAGATGGGACCCTAACAAGTATTACCACTCCCGGTCAGAGTGGACCCCCATTAATAAGTACACTCCAACGAATTTTAAAAAATAAAATATTAATTTCCTTTTAGACCAAGGTTACCAGGATTTCATTTTTTATTCTAGTGGAACTTTAAACAATCAAAACATATTAAACATTTAATTTGGCTTGGTTTGTTTTGTTTTACGACATATCAACCCCAGTGGGTCATTTAATGTCGATAAAGTTTTGAAATAAATCAATTCTTAATGGATAATACAATTTTTTT
>CM042173.1:6010990-6015716 GCA_023376005.1 Doryteuthis pealeii
TTAAGCATATATTTTTGAAAAAAGTCTAGCTGCGAATTACACGAGCAGAAACACAGATGTATAAAAGCAATTTGGCAGTTTAGGGTAAGTAAAAGTACTGAGCGTAAGCTGGGTTAGTGAGCATCATAGAGAAGATTAGCCTAGGCCTACGATAGGTCTCAAACTTTACCCACGGTGTATAAAACACAGGGCAATTTTTAAAGCCAAAATTCTGGAAAAATGTGCATCCAATATGCCGTCAAATACGGTAATTTGTGGTTTCCACTGATTTTGCCATTTATGGAGAGTGTATCTTGGAATCTATCTATCATAAGTATTGAATATCTACCGACGGAAAACTTTTGGGGGCTCTGGGACTTTTTAGAAGAAAATGAATAAGATAGGACTTGATTCACATAGATAGTAAATAAAACGACAAAACTGTGCATTAGTATATTATTCTTATCCTGGGCAATGAACGTATTTAAACAAAGAGGAAGCTCTAATGATAACAGAGAAAGTGTTATGATAGCTTGAAGATTATTTTAAGTAGCCAGATTAACATCTGTTGTACTGGTTAGGACAGTGGTTCCCAACCATTTTAGTACCATGCCCCACTTTTTTTTATCACAAATTTCTTAATGTCTCCCACCCGTTATTTGTTTAGTATGATATAACAATATCAGTTTTGAAGAAGTATAAACAAATTATATCTTTCAAATACAACTAAAGGGTTTAACTTCAAATTTAATCAAATAAAATCCATTTTATAATGTGTATAATTGCATGGGGTGGGGGTGGCAACAGATGAAGAACTGCAAAGTTAAACAAGTCAGAAGCCACGCATATATATAGCTGGTGCCAGATGCACGATAACATTATTGGGTGATCACTTGACTAGATTGTACAAGTTGTTGTGCTCAGCTAGGTTGTAATTACAATTTTACCATATAAATTTATAATTTTTACTCATATCGGGTAAAATAAAAAAAATGTTGATATTACTATATTTTCCATATTGCCCATTATTATTGAATTGCCCCCCCCCCCGGTGGGGCGTAGGCCACACGTTGGGAATCACTGGGTTAGGATATCAATAAGAAAAATACAGAAGCATTTCATGGAGCAGCCTTAACAAATGATGCAATAATGGACGTAACAATAGAAAGAGCCAATAACAATGGCGGAAAATTGACAAAAGAAAAAAGAAAGATGGCGGTTGGTCATAGCGTGGAAGATAATGTGTAGAAATTCGATACTTACTACTGTTACATAATATGGTGGGTAGCCTACTAATTATGCATGTATGTAGCAGTTCCCTGGTAATATTTTCTGGTGATGTATTGATGACACGAAGACGACTGATGTTGAACGTAGAATATTTTATTTACTTCCAAACACCGTGAAATACTGAAATAAAATGGGGTATAAAACAATTACTAATTTACAAAAGGGGTCTTTAACAAATGCCAGCAACTTCACGGGAAAATTGGAAAGAAACATACCTGTGCGCCGTACCAGTACCGAGAACTAACTAAAAGACTAAAGTTCTAATTTTAGGACGATATTATCCACACAACCTTTTTGCTGCATCAGCCAGGCGGAAGTCCCTATTTTGCCCTAAGGAAACCTGTTGATATTCCCACAATGCAATTCAGGCTATGTTGTCCCTGATTATCAGACCCTAACAGAGTTGTTTCCCTTACACTGTCCAAATTTAAGGGTATATTTTTAGGGTAAAAAATAAATATATCTAACTATTAGGCGCACTCAAAGGCGACAGCTACAATGTAAGTGTAGCTAAATTTGAAACTGAAGTTCGTTGAAGATTCAAATAACTGTTGTAAATGGAAAGTTACCGTTAGCTGTTAGAGTTATTGACAGCAGTTAACCTTTCGCTGTACGGCACGCCGACTTCTGATTGGCTGTAGGAAAGGCGTGTGAAAAGGGAATTGGTCTAGTTTGTTAGACACCGGCCGTTAACTGAGAGGAGCAGACGTTAGAAGCTTTTGGTTCTTAATAAAGAATTTTTTAAAAGCAACAAAATCTGGCTTATTTATTACAAACAAGAAATGAGCAGAGATGACTCAGCCCAACAGAAGAAGAAATCAGCCCAACAGAGGAAAGAACAAATCAGAACAAGTAAGAAAATTGAGCGCCCATCTCCTCTCCTTTCGATTCTCTCCCATTTATATAACCAATATGCTAAAGGGTATATAACACTGCTACTACTTCTCTTACACAGCGTTCAGATCCTTGCCTTCTGAATCAGTAAGATATTATGTTGTTTGTTTGGTTGGCTGGTTGCTTGGTTGCTTGGTTTGATTTTACAGCAGGTCAACCTTTCTTGAGTTATTTTATGCCGAAGACGTTTTGTTTCTGTTAGGGAGAGTTATCTGAACCGGATATACTCACCGACAAGCAGAACACAAGCAACAACAATATCAACAACGAATAACCTGTTTCTTTCAATAGAAACTCAACGGCTTTAGAAGTTTACAGAGAACCCGTAGATTTATTTCTGTTGTATTGATAAACACTCATCAACAAATAGAAATTTATATTAGTGCTTTGACCAAGATATCAATAACAACTACACTTATATTACAGACATACAGTAGTACTAACACGGTTTCTCTGAAACTTTTCAGGGAATACTAACTTTCTTAGATGATAAAAAATAGAGAGAGAGGATCAATCTGTAAACACACACACACACACACACACACACATATATATATATATATATATATATATATATATATATACATGTATAGGCATATATATATTATATTTATAAATATGTTCATGCATACATATATATGCATATATAAATACACATACTTGTATAAACATATACATATATAAACACACATATATATATATAAATATATATACGTATATATACTCATGCAGTTATATACACATGCTGTGATGAATACATCACATTGAACTCTTATCCACACTCATCCTACTGTATTCCCGGTCGGTGAGAATAAATAAAACAAATATTGTTATATGTTAAACATATTTCACTGTTTTTGTTATCTTTTGTTAATACTACATCTTGAGATATAACAGTTTCATTCATTCCAAAACGGTATTCAATTTCCTTTTTAAACTCAGTTTTTTAACATAATTTTTAAACTCCTTTTTTTTCTATTTAACCCATAGATGGTACCTCTGAGAGGTACTACCAATACGGGTCACAATAGACCTGGGAGTAATAGTTATGAAGGGGTACTCCACAGTTTAATGTTATACTAATGATATGAAGACACTCAACCATCGCCTTCTAGCGCATATATGATAAAAAGGGTTCGGGCTTTCTATAAAAGGAATGGGGCTGGGACAATCCTATTGGTGCTAGGGCTTTACGTGACCAACCGATTGATAGGCGGCGACCTCTCCGACCACCTGTCTAGACAAAGTAAGGATCAAAGTGAACTGTTGCATCTCATGGACAGCTCAACCACCAAGTTTCCATCCTTAAGCACCATGCGTTGCCACCTACGATTAACAGGTAGTGTTAAGTTTTTGACCGCCATCCTTGGTCAGTTGAAAAGGACTTAAAGTAAGTAAGTCCTGAGCTATAGAATCCTTTGGTAAGTGAATAAGTCCTAAGTTTTGGAATCCTACGTAGTGTCAAGGTCCGGTGATATAATCCTATGTTCTGTCGTCCACAAAGGTGCAAAGCATTGTGAGCAGATATGACCAGAACAGACAGTATAAATAATAATATCAGCAGCAGAGTACTGCCAGTGACTGGCCAATAAGTTGGTCACATATTATATGAGTCTATAAATAAGAGTAGACATTTACCACACGCCTTATATGTCAAAATTCTTAGCGCTAATACCCTTGGGAAAGGTATGAATTCTACTTTCCCTCCAGCTATGGGTAAATAGTAGGGCAGACTGGGCTCTTTAACCTTGGTTAGGTAACCGGTCTAGGAGAAGGAAAACTCTGAATTCAAACCTGTTAAACTCCGCTTAAGAAATTGACCTTGTGTCATATCCTGCTCGTGCGGAGGGGTCGGTAAATATATATATGTCAAAATTCTCAACAGGTAGCCCCATTGAGGGGTCATTGGAAGGGTGATCTTACCTTTCTGCAGAGGTGCAGTTGGTGCATTCTAAAGCCCCAGCCGACAGGGCTTGCTACATTTTTAACTTTTAAGCTTACGTTTAGCACGCTGTAATTTTTAAAAATAAATAATAATTTCCTGACAATCGGTAAAATAATCAAAGACATTTTTTCTGATGCTAAACTTGATCTCTATCAGACCAGCATTGTTGTATACGCCTTTACATAGCAAATATTTAATTGGGAAAGAGATAAGAGGAGAGGAGATGGGTGCTTATTTTCCTTATTTATTCTGGCTTGTTCTTTTCTCTGTTGAATTGATTTCTTTCTTCCTCCAGGTTGGGCAGTTTATTTTGATAAAACTTTGCATTCTTATGTAAAATTCTATGTTCTTTCTGATTCTGGTCTTAGATTTTATGTATCTCCATACTAAAAAAAAGTAGGAATGTCAAGATTTCTTTTTTAAGTTTACCACAAGATTATTCAACATTTTCATTTTTATACTGCATGTATACACATATATAATATTAATTTAAATATATAACATCACTTGAATTTAAAAATACATTCTAAATGCTCATGTTGATTACATAAAAAGAAATAGATTACCTATTTTTACATAATGTTTTCACACAAACCGGTAGATCTCTTCTCTTTCCCC
>CM042173.1:6015816-6053316 GCA_023376005.1 Doryteuthis pealeii
AAAAAGAGAAGGAGATACTCCTCGGTCAGAGGTGGACCCCCATTATAAGTACACTAGCGAATTTAAAAAAAAATAAAACTATTATTTCGCTTTAGACGCAGGTTACCAGGATTTTCATTTTTTATTCCTAGTGGAATCTTTAAACAATCAAAACATATTAAACATTTAATTGGCTTGGTATTTTTGTTTTGTTTTTACGGCATAATCAACACATCATTGGGTTCATTTAATGCCGATAAAGTTTTTGAAATAAATCATTCTTAATGGATAATACATTTTTTTATAGATACATTTTTTCTATTTAACGCATGAGATGGGAACCCTAACAGGTACTACCACTCGGGTCAGGTGGAAAAGGGAGCAATGGTGATGAAGGGGTGCTCCACATTCCCCAACTCCAAAACTGGAACCTCACATCAGATAGAGTTTACGTCATTCCCAGGACATGTAGAACCAGCAGCCACCGCCTTCTAGCACCCTTATGATAAAAAGGGGTTTGGGGCTTGGCCCATAAGGGCACATAAATTGGAAAAAAGTCATATAGATGCTAGGGCTTGACGTGACCAGCCGATTGATCGGAGGGGGCCTCTCCGACCGCGACCGTCTAGTCCATGATAGGGCCAAAGTGGAGTATTTAGCAATTCATGAACTGCTCATCCTCCTGGGGCTTTACTTGCTCACAAGCGTCACGGGTCGCCACCCTGGCCATTCGAACTGCCTACTCGCCAACAGGTGCCCATTGGGGAGGTCTTACCCCTCTGCAGAGGTGCAGTCGTGCATTTAAACGCCCAGCCGACAGGGCGTAAACATTTAAGTTTTCAAATTTGTTAAGTTAAAGTAATATATTTATTTATTAAAAAACAAAACAAAACATTAAAACGTATTACAGCACATAATTCATTACATTATATTTCATTATGTTTCTATTCTAAAGTATAGTTTTTTCTACGGTAGACGGTAGCTACATAAGAATGCTGTGTGCAGTCTTAAAAAAGACGTGGAAACAGCACCCTAGGAGAAAACAGCTGTACGGCCACTCGCCCCTATTACACAAACCATCCGTGTAAGACGAACAAGGTTCGCCGGACATTGCTGGTGAAGCAAAGACGAACTCGCAAGTGACGTTCTTCTGTGGAAGCCATCACATGGACACGGAAGCGTGGGCTGACCGGCAAAGACATACATTGACCAGCTCTGCGTGGATACTGGATGCCGCGCAGAGGACCTCCCGGGAGCAATGTATGTTAGGGAAGGTTGGCGAGGGATTGTCATGGATATCCGTGCTGCTGTATGATGATGATGATGATGATGATGATGAAGTTTCTATTCAATAGTGTGCTATTTTTCTTGTCGAAAAAGAAGAAGTATAAAAAAAATCAAGGTGTTTTTGTTTGGAGGTGCTGGAACTGATTAATGGCATTTCAGTTTATTTCAAGGGGGAATATTGATTTGATATACGAGAAAATTGAGTTATGAGCGGAACGAATTAACCTCGTAATTCAAGGTACCATTATGCATTGTAAAGGATTTTACTTTAGAAATATCTTGCAAATGATTTTAGTATCAAAATGCATTGCACATCATTTTACAACAGAAATGCATTGCAAATTATTTTCTATAGGAATGTATTGGAGATAATAGATAGATAGATAGATAGATAGATATGGACATACTGAGATAGATACCAACAGACTGGGATAGATAGATAGATAGATAGACATGGACATACTTAGATACGAACAGACTGGGATAGATAGATAGATAGATAGATAGATATGAAAACTGGGATAACTTGCTAGCTATCCAGATAGATAGATAGATATGAACACAGTGGTTTAGATAGATAGATAGATAGATAGATAGATATGGACATACTGAGATAGATAGATAGATATGGACATACTGAGATAGATAAATAGATAGATAGATAGATATGGGCATACTTAGATAGATAGATAGATAGATAGATAGTAGATATGAACAGAGCTGGTTTTATATATATATATATATATATAATATATATATATATTAGATGATAGATAGATAGAATAGATATAGATTAGATACATAATGACATGAATATAAGATATTAACAGACTTGTTTAGATAGATAGATAGATAGATAGTGTTGATGGATATAATAAAGTTCTTTGGCTATGCGATGGTCCTATCAGACACCAAGGAGGTAGCGAAGGCTGTTTCGATGGAGAACGACGGGGCATGGATGTCTGTGGTTCTTTGTTGTACACAATAAACCGAGTGGACGCAGATGTTGACGTTTCTAAGTTTTGGGGCTATGTGAATCCTTATTGTTGGTAGATGCTATCTCGATTTATTCTGTAACAGCATTCATTGAAAACACTATGTACAAAATTAAATACGAATTAGTCAAAATGAAAAAAGAAAAGAAAAAATGAGATGATTTTCAAAAATAAAGGAAACATCTCCACACTCAACAGCATGCCTCTTAAGCCAGTAGAACAATTCACGTACCTGGGTAGTAATATCTCCTCCACAGAGAGCGATTTTAATACACGGATAACAAAGGCATGGTCGGCCACAAATTATATTAGATCATCAGTCATATGGAGGTTCGATCTCCCTGACAAGCTGAAGCGACAGTTCTTCCAGGCTGTGGTTGTGTCGGTGCTGCTATATGGCTGCACCACTTGGACCCTAACGAAGCGTCTTGAGAATAAGCTAGATGGGAGCTGCACAAGAATGCTGCGTGCAGTGGGCTTGAAACAGTCGTGGAAACAGCACCCCACAAGGAAAACAGCTGTACAGTCACCTGCCCTCCCATCTCACAAACTATCGAAGTGAGACTGGAAGGCATGCGGGACACTGCTGGAGAAGACATAGGAATGAACTCATAAGCGACGTTTCTCCGTGGAAGCCAAAACATAGAAATCCAAGTGTGGGGGGCGCCCCAGCAAGGACCCTACATTGCTATGGCGAGAAGATGCTGGTCGCTCCGGCAGACGAGCTCCCGGTGCAGTGAATGATAGGGAAGGTTGGCGAGAGATTTGTCATGGATACGCCGTGCTGCATGTCTCGACATGATGATGATGACTTCCAGACTAATTATCGTATTGTGATGTATTTAACGGGTTTATTTATTTAACTAGAAGCGGCGCACTCCGCATGGCCAGGGTGAGGGCGGATTTTTTAAAGTTAGTACCCGCAGATCCATTTTACTCAATTGGGAGTTGGATCCTCGTCGGATGCCGCCATTAAAATCCACATGTAAAAAAAAGACCCGTTGCGCAATTGATCACCACTCAGTAAAATAAAGCGTTAATTCAAATATTCAATATCAAATGAAAAAAAAAATATTCCATTTCTGTTATCATCTAAATTTTTTTTAAAACTCTTTTCAGGAATATAAATCATCTTTATTATTTTTTATCAAAAACAAGCCTGGTGATATTTAAATAGTGGTATACAGTTTACTGAGTTGTCAATAATTATTTTTGAAGTGTTCCTCCAGGACATACACATACACAGGCAAAGGTGCCCTTATATATATGTTAGCAGTGGCTACCGGGCGGCGTTGCCTGGATTAGAGAGGAATTGTTGTTTAAAAAGTTAGGTCCCGCAGAGTCGGTGTTATTAAACCTCAAGATGGTCATGAGTTGGATCTTCGTGGTGGGATGCGCACCATATAACGACTGCTTTCTTGGTCCAGTAGATCTCTCATTGGGTGAAAGAATGGGAGAGAGAGAACGATGGTCGGAAACTGGAACGGCTAGCGGCATGTTGGGGTGCAGTAATGTACGTAGCACCTTTTCGCTTGGATTGCATATATAGTATATATATAGTATATATATAGTATGGATACTTATATAGTAGTATATATATTGTGTTTAGCACAGACCGTACGTGTTTCCTATGCGTTCACGACTCATGCAGTGGTGGCTACACTTTAACAGCTACCTCGTCCTGGCCCGGGTTCTGAGAACCCTGAAAGAATTTTCGTGCACTGGCAAAACATCCTTACACATGGGAGGCCAATTGTAGCGGCTGGTTCAAATATAGGAGAATATTTAAGTGATACATTTTCCTAAGCGAAATGACATTCACCTAGTCCTCTACACTTTGTAAAGCAACGTGAGCGTTGCTACAGCGATAGAAACGGTGAATTTTACAATTAATCCCTATTTAGAGAACTGTCGTGTCGTTGGGCGGGGGTGTAAAGAGCAAGAAGTAGTGTAATACTATATGTATAGGTGTGAGGATAGGGATATTTATATTAGTGCATAGCTGTGTATAGGTATAGGTAGATATTCATAGATATATATTATAGTCAATTACTAGGTACAGAGTGTCGATATCAACCCGTCCGCACAAGCAGGGAATGGCTGACCAGCAGACGGTCAATTTTCTTAAGGCGCCGGAGATTGCAAACAGGCGTTTTGAATTCGCAGCAGGTCCGTTCGTCACCGCTAGAGATGCGTATTGCATTCACCAAGGTAAAAGTAGATTCCCGCGTCTTCGCTAGTATTTACCATGAGCTGGAGGCGTGATTAGGATCCGCATTGACCTTTCCGCAGTGGTACTTAGCGCATGAAGGATGAAAATGCACTTAACCTATGCGTCCGCAGGAATTTGAACTCGGTCGGGCGACGGGAGTCCATGTGTCCATGACTTAACAATTACAACACCACACGCATGTGATATATATGTAATAGATTGTGTGTATAAGTACATGTGTAAATGAAGGAGTACTTGAATTATGATAGTCTCTTCTGATAGATGAAATCCACCATAAGCCCTTTTAGGTAGAAAATAGAGGTGCTGATTTCGTAGGTAGAAAAGATTTTGAAATAGTAGCCAAGTATAGTGTAACTTGCAGTTGACCCGGTCTGTATTTGACAGGCATATAAGACGGCGACCCTTTGCAGCAGGTAGATTCAGAGGACAAAAGTGCTTTTAGTAGTATTTAAGGCTGATTCAATTGTTGTTTGAAAAGAAGTCTAGCTGTGAGATTTCACACACAAGTTCATCAGCAAGGAAATAAGATCGTATTGATGAGAGATGGCAATTTGCACAGTTAGGGTAGGTAGAAAAGTTATCTAGAGCGAGGAGCGTAAGCTGGGTTAGTGAGCATCATAGGAAGAATTAGCCTTGGCCTACGGAGGTCTCAAACTTCAACCTACGTGTATAAGACGCAGGGCAATATTTTTGGCCAAAATTTTTTGAAAAAAGGTTCATCCAATATGCGTCAAATACGGTATTTGTGGTTTCCACTGATTTTTGCCATTTATGAAGAGGGTATCTTGGAATCTATCTATCATAAGTAATGAATATCTACCGACGGAAAACTTTTGGGGGCTTTGGGACTTTTTGGAAGAAAAGGAATAAGATAGGACTTGATTCACATAGATAGCAAATAGAATGACACAACTGTGCATTCGTATATTATTCTCATCCTGGGCAATGAACGTATTTAAACAAAGAGGAAGCTCTAATGATAACAGAGAAAGTGTTATGATAGCTTGAAGATTATTTTAAGTAGCCAGATTAACATCTGTTGTACGGTTAGACAGTGGTTCCCAACCATTTTAGTACCATGCCCCACTTTTTTTTATCACAAATTTCTTAATGTCTCCCACCCGTTATTTGTTTAGTATGATATAACAATATCAGTTTTGAAGAAGTATAAACAAATTATATCTTTCAAATACAACTAAAGGGTTTAACTTCAAATTTAATCAAATAAAATCCATTTTATAATGTGTATAATTGCGTGGGGTGGGGGTGAAGAATGAAGAACTGCAAAGTTAAACAAGTCAGAAGCCACGCATATATATAGCTGGTGCCAGATGCACGATAACATTAGTGGGTGAACACTTCACTAGATTGCACAAGTTGTTGTGCTCAGCTAGGTTGTAATTACAATTTTACCATATAAATTTATAATTTTTACCCATATAGGGTAAAATTTAAAAAAATGTTGATATTACTATATTTTTCATATTGACCCCCCTTATTATTTAATTGCCCCCCCCCCCGGTGGGGCGTAGGCCACACGTTGGGAATCACTGGGTTAGGATATCAATAAGACAAATACAAAAGCATTTCATGGAGCAGCCTTAACAATTGATGCAATAATGGACGTAACAATAGAAACAGCCAATAACAATGGCAAAAAATTGACCAAAGAAAAAAGAAAGATGGCGGTTGGTCATAGCGTGGAGGATACTGTGTAGAAATTCGATACTTACTACTGTTACATAATATGGTGGGTAGCCTACTAATTATGCATGTATGTAGCAGTTCCCTGGTAATATTTTCTGGTGATGTATTGATGACACGAAGACGACTGATGTTGAACGTAGAATATTTTATTTACTTCCAAAACACCGTGAAATACTGGAATAAAATGGGATATAAAACAATTACTAATTTACAAAAGGGGTCTTTTAACAAATGCCAGCAACTTCACGGGAAAATTGGAGAAAACATACCTGTGCGCCGTACCAGTACCGAGAACTAACTAAAACTAAAGTTCTAATTTTAGGACGATAATTATCCAACACAACCTTTTGCTGCACATCAGCCAGCGCGGAAGTCCCTATTTTGCCCTAAGGAAACCTGTTGATATTCCCACAATGCCAATTCAGCTATGTTGTCCCTGATTAATCAGACCCTAACAGAGTTGTTTCCCTTACACTGTCCAAATTTAAGGGTATATTTTTTAGGGTAAAAAATAAATATATCTAACTATTAGGCGCACTCAAAGGCGACAGCTACAATGTAAAGTGTAGCTAAATTTGAAACTTGAAGTTCGTTGAAGATTCATAACTGTTGTAAATGGAAAGTTACCGTTAGCTGTTAGAGTTATTGACAGCAGTTAACCTTTCGCTGTACGACACGCCCGACTTCTGATTGGCTGTAGGAAAGGCGTGGTGAAAGGGGAATTGGTCTAGTTTGTTAGACACCGGCCGTTAACTGAGAGGAGGCAGACGTTAGAAGCTTTTGGTTCTTAATAAAGAATTTTTTAAAAGCAACAAAATCTGGCTTATTTATTACAAACAAGAAATGAGCAGAGATGACTCAGCCCAACAAAAGAAGAAATCAGCCCAACAGAGGAAAGAACAAGCCAGAACAAGTAAGAAAATTAAGCGCCCATCTCCTCTTCTTTCGATTCTCCCCATGTATATAACCAAAATCCTAAAGGGTATATAACACTACTACTACTTCTCTTACACAGCGTTCAGGTCTTCGTCTTCTGAACCAGTAAGATATGATGGTTGTTTGGTTGGCTGGTTGGTTGGTTGGTTGGTTGGTTTTTACAGCAGGTCAACCTTTCTTGAGTTATTTTATGCCGAAGACGTTTTGTTTCTGTTAGGGAGAGTTATCTCCCCCTAACGATTCTGAACCGGATATACTCACCGACAAGCAGAACACAAGCAACAACAATAACAACAACGAATAACCTGTTTCTTTTAATAGAAACTCAACGGCTTTAGAAGTTTACAGAGAACCCGTAGATTTATTTCTGTTGTATTGATAAACACTCACCAAAGAATAGAAATTCATATTAGTGCTTTGACCAAGATATCAATAACAACTACACTTATATTACATACATACAGTAGTACTAACACGGTTTCATGAAACTTTTCAGGGAATACTAACTTTCTTAGATGGTAAAAAATAGAGAGAGAGGATCAATCTGTAAACACACACACACACACACACATATATATATATATATATATATATATATATATAAACATGTATAGGCATACATATTTATAAATATGTTCATACATACATATATATGCATATATAAATACACATACTTGTATAAACATATACGTATATAAACATATATATATATATATTATATATATATATATATATATATTTATATGTATATGTAATATATACTCATGCAGTTATACAAACATGCTGTGAATGAATACATCTCATTGAACTCTTATCCAAACTCACCCCACTGTATTCCCGGTCGGTGATAAAAAATAAAACAAATATTGTTATATGTTAAACATATTTCAGTGTTTTTGTTATCTTTTGTTATTCCTACATCTTGCGATATAACAGTTTCATTCATTCCAGAAGTGTATTCAATTTCCTTTTTTAAACTCAGTTTTTTAACATTATTTTTAAACTCCTTTTTTTCTATTTAACTCATAGATGGTACCTCTGAGAGGTACTACCAATCCGGGTCACAATAGACCTGGGAGTAATAGTTATGAAGAGGTATTCCACAGTTTAATGTCATACTAATGATATGAAGACACTCAACCACCGCCTTCTAGCGCATATATGATAAAAAGGGTTCGGGCTTTCTATAAAAGGAATGGGGCTGGGACAATCCTATTGGTGCTAGGGCTTTACGTGACCAACCGATTGATAGGCGGCGACCTCTCCGACCACCTGTCTAGACAAAGTAAGGACCAAAGTGAACTGTTGCATCTCATGGACAGCTCAACCACCAAGTTTCCATCCTTAAGCACCATGCGTTGCCACCTACGATTAACAGGTAGTGTTAAGTTTTTGACCGCCAGTTGAAAAGGACTTAAAGTAAGTAAGTCCTGAACTATAGAATCCTTTGGTAAGTGAATAAGTCCTGAACTATAGAATCCTTTGGTAAGTGAATAAGTCCTGAACTATAGAATCCTTTGGTAAGTAAATAAGTCCTGCATTATGGAATCCTACGTAGTGTCAAAGGTCCAATGATATAATCTTATGTTCCGTCGTCCACGAAGGTTCAAAGCATTGTGAGCAGGTATTACCAGAACAGCCAGTATAAATAATAATATCAGCAGCAGAGTACTGCCAGTGATTGGCCAATAGGTTGGTCACATGATTATCGCCGAGTCTATAAATAAGAGTAGGCATTTACTACACGCCTTATATGTCAAAATTCTCAACAGGTAGCCCCATTGAGGGGTCATTGGAAGGGTGATCTTACCTTTCTGCAGAGGTGCAGTTGCTGTATTCTAAAGCCCCAGCCGACAGGGTTTGCTACATATTAACTTTTAAGCTTACGTTTAGCACGCTGCAATTTTTTTTAAATAGATAATAATTTTCTGACAATCGGTAAAATAATCAAAGATATTTTTTCTGATACTAAACTTGATCTCTGTCAGACCAGCATTGTTGTATACCCCTTTACATAGCAAATATTTAATTGGGAGAGAGATAAGAGGAGAGGAGATGGGTGCTAATTTTCCTTATTTATTCTGGCTTGTTCATTTCTCTGTTGAACTGATTTCTTTCTTCCTCCAGGTTGGGCAGTTTATTTTGATAAAACTTGGCATTCCTATGTTCTTTCTGATTCTGGTCTTAGATTTTATGTATCTCCATACTAAAACCCATTATTTGGGGAATAAAAAGTAGGAATGTCAAGATTTTTTTTAAAAATTTACCACAAGATTATTCAACATTTTCATTTTTATACTGCATGTATACACATATATAATATTAATTTGAATATATAACATCACTTTGAATTTAAAAATACATTTCTAAATGCTCATGTTGAATTACATAAAAGACATATGTTTTCACACAAACCCGTTCAGTGTGTGCCTGTTTTGTTTACATCTCTCGTAATTTCAAGTTATTTTTTTTTCAAAATTGAAACGGACATAAAAAATAATTCAATTGTTAAAAACACATAAAAGTTAAATATTTAGAAAGATTATGTCATTTTATTTTCAACGATATAAATATTTTAAAAATTGGACGAGAAATAAGCCATGAATTTAAACTTTGTCTGCATAAACGATGCCTAGCGGAGTTTACGTTATCAGACAAATAAATTTGATTTTTTTCTGTGCTAATTCCTTGTTGAATAATTCAGCAAGACTTTTTTTTTTAATTCTTTATAAAGAAGCCACAGCCCAAAAAGTAATTTCTAACCGTGCGGTGACAAGCCGACATCTTGAGAGTGACGATCCCAACGTTTTCTCTCTTCAGCTAACGACCGGCAACAAACCAACTAGACCAGTTCCCTTTCACACGCGTTTCTATTGGCTGAAGTCGGAGAATCAAGTAAAGGTCATTATCTACCAATTATAACTATAACGGTTAAAGGTAACTTTCCATTTAATCTTCTCCGATTTTGAATCTTCAACTAACTTCAAATCAAAGATCTAGCGACATTTACAGACATAATCCTTAGGCTATCCATGACAAAATTCATATGATTTTCCCAACCCTATTGCCCTTATGGCAAGCCCCAACCCCTTTTTATCATATGGGTGCTAGAAGGCGGTGGCTGCGGGTCTACATGTCCTGGGAATGACGTTAAACTCTATCTGATGGTGAGGTTCCAGTTTTGGAGGTTGGGGAATGTGGAGCACCCCTTTTCACCATTGCTCCCAGGTCCACTCTGGCCCGGAGTGGTAGTACCTGTTAGGGTCCCATCTATGGGTTAAATAGAAAACTGTATTTATAAAAAAATTGTATTATCTATTAAGAATTGATTTATTTCAACACTTTATCGGCATTAAATGACCCACTGAGGTTGATATGCCGTAAAACAAAACAAACCAAACAAACCAAAACAAAATTCATATATTTGAGAGCCGCAAGTTTAAAAGAAAAAAATAGAAACGAAATAAATAAAAAATAAATAAAAACAAGGAAAAAGGCGAGGTGCTATAGGATGATCGTCTATTTTTAATTCATTTTTGTTAATTAATTATGGCATTATTTTGTGCAGTAATTATTAGTGATTCAGTTTCTCTCTTGAGATGTCCTCTTTCTAACCATGTCCAAGTCTTTTCATGTGCAACCTCTCTGATTTGTCGTTTAAAGTGACCATATAACTGTTTGTTTTTTTTTGCATCTTTGTTTTCTAGTTTTCTTTGTTTTTCTGTTTGTCCATATATTACATCTGCTGTTGTTGGCTGCCATGAGTAAGCAACCCACGATATTATGTAGCAGCATATGACAAAATTCATATATGAGAAAGCCGCAAGTTTAAAATAAAAAAAAAAAAAACAAAGACAAAAACGAGGCGCTGTAGAATGATCGTCTATTTTTATTTCCTTTATTTGGTTTATTTATTTTGTTTTTCTTTTACTATTTTGTTCTCGTGACATTGTGACTTTTATTCTGACCTCGAAATATTTGTAGAAAAGCGAACAGCTGCGATAACACACGCCCAGTGCAAATGATATGGCTTAAATAGGCTTTTAATATTTGAAAATGGTTCCAGAAACATTACGAACTCCAGATCCGTTTTTTTTTTACTCAGTTATATTTACACAAAAAGATAAGGTACAAATTTCGTACAAATTTCATTGTTATATATATATATATATATATATATAAATAAATATATATATATATATATATATGTGTGTGTGTGTGGTGTGTGTGTGTGTGTCCGTGTTTGTGTCTCTGTCTGTGTGTGTGTGTGTTGTTGTTGTGTATGTGTATATTAATAAAATGTATATGTTTAGATATATATATATATATATATATGTGTATATATGTTATATGTATAAATATATATATACTGAGTCGATATATATATATATATATAATATATATATATATTATATATATATTTATATTATAAGTATGTATATATGAATATACATATATATAAATATATATATGTATATATATTTATATATATATATATATATGTATATAAATAATGGTATGTAGATATATAAATTTAATACATATATGTATATATATTTACATATATATGCATGTATATAATTATATACATGTATGTATAATAAATATATATGATATATATATGTATATATATATAAATATTAAATATAATTATATATATAGTATATATACAAATATATATATATAAATATATATATATATATATATATATATATATATAGATGAATATATATATATATACGTATATATATAAATATATCTATATCTATCTATCTATATGTATATATCTATATCTATACAAATATATATATATATATATATTATATATATATATAGATATATATCGACATATATATATATATATATATATATATATATATTATATATATATATATAAAATAAGACTATTTTCCCAATTTTGCTGACTCTAGATAGATACTGCCTGCTATTGGATCTATGCAGAGCCGGGCCAGATATCCTGTTCCCGGATCTGTGTGACTTAAATAAATAAAAACCACATTTGTGTCACGAATAAAAACAAAGCAACAAATATACTTTCTTTTGGTATTTATAGAACCTTTCAGAGTGTTGGGGTTAATTCTAAATGTTTTCTATGATGATGTCAATAGTTTTTTTTCATTGGGGAAAGATTTTCGACATCAAATGCGGCTATAATATTTATTTATTTGGTTTTGTGGTTTGTAGCATTTGAATTAGTTCGTGGCTGGATTTTAAACTGTATTTGTTGGGTATATATGGTGTAATTAGTTGCTTAATGTGTTTTGTTAACTCATATATTGGGATGGTGACTTGAAAAATAATATGGCTGAGGGGGTGTTGTTGTTTGTGGATTTTTACTGTTCGTTAGGAAATTTTGGAAGGACAAAATCATAAGTGACGTCCTCCTCTGGAGGCTAGCATATGGGCACGCCAGTGTGGGTGCCGACAACAAAGACGTACATTGACTAGCTCTGTACGGATACTGGATGCTGTGTTGACGACCTCCTAAGAACAATGAGTGATAGCGACGGCTGGGGAGAGATTGTCATGGATATTCGTGCTAATAGCGTAACATGATCATGATGAGTTTTCAATTAAGGTAAGGGATAAAATAAGTATTTTTAGTTGGTGGTCAACGTACAATAGTAAAATAAACTAGCACTATGAAGTCAGTAATATGAACAGAATACAATACTAGAGAGGGGGTAAAAAAAGAAGTCTCACCTTAATATACAACAGTTCCGGTGTTGTGCCCTAGCTGACCAGAAAGGAAAAACCAAGTAAAAAGATCTCTGCCTTTTTTAAAACTATGGGACATGCCGTGGCGGGTAGGAGGATGTCCATTGGCTGGTGGTACTCGAAGCAAGTAGCACTGGCCATGGAAAGCCACCACCCAGCGTCGGCATGGTCAAATAATCTCCTATAAAAGAACACTGACACAAAATGCCATATTAAAACAAACGAAGCCACACAATGAAGTAGCAGGATATTGCTGGGATGCAAACCCGAAATTTTAACATTTTGGACAGGGTCACCTGTGCGAACCAGTATAATGTTGAAAGACCCGAAACTGGTAATGATCACAGGAAAAACATTACTGATGATGCATCCCAGCGCATCTTATGGTCGGCAACCCATCTAAGTCAAAAAAAGGTCCGACGCAAAACCTCTGCTGTCTTTCAAGGAAAGACTAGGGGAGTAAACCCCGAAAACAAATCAGGAACCGGAGTCCCTAAGGTGGTGTGATGCTGAAATCCAGTGCTACTCAGCAACTCCTGCGACACTACCGTTGCCAAACTGCATTGGTTCCTTACTTTTCCTTTGGATCACAGCGGCAGTGTGGAGAGGGGGATTTCCTGCATGGGCAACAGCTCATCCTCCATATGAACCTGCCCAGGCTATGTTTAAAAAAAAAGAAGTTGAGCGTTATTGAGTTTGTCGATTTTTGTTTTGTCTTTATTATTCGGGTTTTGTAATTCTTTAAAATGTTTGTATGTGTAATGACAAAATATAACAACAAAAGCAGGGTTTTATATAATTTTTTGAGATAGATAGATAGATAGATAGAATAGAGAGAGAGAGAGAGAGAGAGAGAGAGAGAGAGAGAGTGTGTGTGTGTGTGTGTGTGTGTGTGGTGTGTGTGTGTGAGAGAGAGAGAGAGGGGGGGGGGATATTCAATGATTCCAAATGTTGATCAAACGTTGACCAATAATCTAGGAATGTTGAAACCTTTCGCAAAATACCTTAGAGCCTCATTCTCTGAACGAGATTTGGGTCCCCCCAAAACTACATTCCTGTGGTACCCCATATTTCTGACTCCTCTGATCTTCGGACTATTTCCTGTTTGCCAAAATCAAACGCTACTGGAATGGAACATAATGTCTGATTATTAACAGAACTGATGTAGGGTAATTAGAACGGAACATATTTGGTCTACAACTCACAGGTCTGTCTGGAAATGGCACAGATAACCCTTGATAGCATGAATGATATAGCCCTATCAATATAACATTAATAACTATTAGGAACCGTGGATATACCACGGTATGATAAATTGACTATTACAACGTTTGATATGTTTACTTAAGAGCTATAGCGAAATAGCTCAATATGTAAAAAGTATAATAATCTCTGGCAAAATTATTTCTTTTTCTCTTTTCTCTTCTTTTTCCATTCTTTTTTTTTCTAATTTTCTTTTCTTTCTTTTTATGCTTTTTTTTTCTGATACATTGAAACATACAATAAGTTCTATCACTTCCTATCTCTCACCTTTCCTTCTTTCTTTCTTTCTTTGCTTTGTTTTCTTCCCTTCTTTTTTTAAAACTTTCTTTTCTGCCTTTTTACATTTCATTGAAACAGACGATAAGTGCTATCACTTCATACCCCCATCATACCCCATAATGATATATCCCTATCAATATTCTGCTTAGAATAATAGTTACACGTATTGTGAGTTTAAATATATTAGTATTTACTAAAGAGTTCTCCGAAAGGGGAGATAATCATAATTACTTATCTCATGATTATCTAACAATTTTTCTAATTTGGAGTTGTAGTCTGTTTGTTAAGCACAACAATAACGTTATGTTTTTGTTTTTATTTTTGTGTTCAAAAAGTATCGAGACAGAAGCTGTATATGTTACATAATCTATGCATAGATTATTGTCAACCCCCTGTATTTCTGAAGGGATGGCCCCTTTTCATATCACGGGCGGGACTTTCCATGGAATATTACAGAAAGCCCGCGAAATACGTGAAGTCACGTGGGACCTGGTTGGCTCTCAGTTTCAGCTTGGATGTCAGGCAGATAAGGCCTATCTGCCTTAGCTGGTGCTCACTGCACACGCGCGCTGTGTTTAGTTAGAGAAATATGTTTAGTTAAGTAAATAAAAGGTTTAAATAAATAATATGGTTTTGTGGTTGATGAATGTCATGGAAACAAGACTGACCTAGAAGAAGAAATGAATCAAGGACGACCAACCAGCAAGAACTGAGAAATAGAAGTCCAGACGCTAGAAGAAGAACGTAAGATACCAAAGATGAGCAAAAGAATAATAGAAGTAAGAAAGGAAAGAAAGGGTATATAACATATACACCAAGACAGAAAAAAACACTGAATTAAACGTTAATTTTTTTAAATATACGAAATGTGTTGAAAAAGTCACAAGAATTCGACTGTATTTACTAAAAGAGGAATGAACTATGAATTAAACGTTAATTTTTTTCAATATACCAAATGTGTTGAAAAAGTCTCTCAAGAATTCGACTGTATTTACTAAAAGAGGAATGAACTATGAATTAAACGTTAATTTTTTTCAATATACGAAATGTGTTGAAAAAGTCTCTCAAGAATTCGACTGTATTTACTAAAAGAGGAATGAACTATGAATTAAACGTTAATTTTTTTCAATATACGAAATGTGTTGAAAAAGTCTCTCAAGAATTCGACTGTATTTACTAAAAGAGGAATGAACTATGAATTAAACGTTAATTTTTTTCAATATACGAAATGTGTTGAAAAAGTCTCAAGAATTCGACTGTATTTACTAAAAGAGGAATGAACTATGAATTAAACGTTAATTTTTTTCAATATACGAAATGTGTTGAAAAAGTTTCAAGAATTCGACTGTATTTACTAATAGAGGAATGAACTATGAATTAAACGTTAATTTTTTTCAATATACGAAATGTGTTGAAAAAGTCTCAAGAATTCGACTGTATTTACTAAAAGAGGAATGAACTATGAATTAAACGTTAATTTTTAAATATACGAAATGTGTTGAAAAAGTCTCAAGAATTCGACTGTATTTACTAAAAGAGGAATGAACTATGAATTAAACGTTAATTTTTAAAATATACGAAATGTGTTGAAAAAGTCTCAAGAATTCGACTGTATTTACTAAAAGAGGAATCAACTATGAATTAAACGTTAATTTTTTTCAATATACGAAATGTGTTGAAAAAGTCTCAAGAATTCGACTGTATTTACTAAAAGAGGAATGAATTATGAATTAAACGTTAATTTTTTTCAATATACGAAATGTGTTGAAAAAGTCTCAAGAATTCGACTGTATTTACTAAAAGAGGAATGAACTATGAATTAAACGTTAATTTTTTTCAAATATACGAAATGTGTTGAAAAAGTCTCAAGAATTCGACTGTATTTACTAAAAGAGGAATGAACTATGAATTAAACGTTAATTTTTTTCAATATATGAAATGTGTTGAAAAAGTCTCAAGAATTCGACTGTATTTACTAAAAGAGGAATGAACTATGAATTAAACGTTAATTTTTTTCAATATATGAAATGTGTTGAAAAAGTCTCAAGAATTCGACTGTATTTACTAAAAGAGGAATGAATTATGAATTAAACGTTAATTTTTTTCAATATACGAAATGTGTTCAAAAAGTTTCAAGAATTCGACTGTATTTACTAAAAGAGGAATTAAATATGAATTAAACGTTAATTTTCTTTTAAAAAATGGTGTGTGTACAAGAATGTATCGATGCAGAGGCTGTATTTATCAAAACAGAAATGTGGATTATTTAAAGTTAGATAATCCCCAAAATTTAACTTCAACATCGTCCACACCTGGAAAAAAAAATTCAGAAATATTGAAGGGAGTGAGGAGACAATTTTTACTTTTTTTCCATATGATTTGACATAGAATTACCAAGCTATATATATGTGAGTCTCGGGTAGATTTGGTAAGTAAATTAAAGATAAAATCTTACTTTAACTAATTCGCGGTTACACGACTTTAAAATCTTCGGTAATTTATGAGGAAGTGCGTCTCGGTCTCCTGCCTCAGAAATTGCTACCCGGTGACTATTAAAATAACGTCCCCAGCTATGTCGTTTCGGCCGTGTTACTTGAAAGAAAACAACCAACTTAGGGCGTTAAATGTATTTTAGGGGGGCCTCTCTTTTGATGGAGATGGGTGGGTAGATATATATAAACAAAGTAAAAAATGAACAAATTGAGATAGATAGATAGATAGATAGATAGATATCCATCTTCATATCTAAACAAGAATTACGACAAATTTCTATAAATAAATTACGATAAATAAATAAGAATTACGGAAAAAAAAGAGAAGCCCCCCCCCCCCGTCTAAAAATACATTTAACGCCCTAAGTTGGTTGTTTTCTTTCAAGTAACACCACCGAGACGACATAGCTGGGGACGTTATTTTAATAGTCACCGGGTAGCAATTTCTGAGGCAGGAGACCGGGACGCACTTCCTCATAAATTACCAAATCTTCTTCCCGCTCTGTGTGCCAGATTTGTCAACATGACAATCAATCTTCGTTGATCTCAGCTAGACATAACAATCCCGCGGTTTCATTTTCTTTAAGAATTCTACACGTCCTGCCAAATAAAAGATTCGGTCAATCTCTTATTTGATATTGGGCCTTCAGACGATGGATTGACGACAGAGATGGTGTGTCCATATGTAGGTGTCCACAAGAGAACGTCAATTATGAGTTCGTTCTTGTTTCTCCCAGCAATGTTCAGCATGCCTGTCTTACTAGGATATGTATATATGTATATATATATATATAAGCTTAATTGAAGTCGTACCTAATTTTGAAAATTTATTAATTAATAATTAATGAAAAATTGTCGGCTAAAAAAGCCATATCAAAACACATTGTTTGTTTGTTTACTTCTCATATATATATTAAGTAAAAGTAAAATCGGCGGGGTGTCGGTATCAGCCAGACAACGAGGGAGTCTATCGCTTTTTCACTAGCGCTAGACCAACTATTATTTTAGCATCTAAGGTGGAGCGCCCCACCTACCATCAGTTTCTCACTTTACCGTACACATACCTGTGCTGCTCAAATGCTGAGTTGGCGAGGGGCGGCACCTTACCAAGAATCTTGTGGTTCCTAGTCGGATGCTCTATCGACTGAGCTAAACCGGCTTTATGTATTTGTATGTGTTTAATATATATATATATATATATTCGTGGAAATAATAACTGTTTTCTCCTGTTTTGTATATATATATATATATATATATATATATATATATATATATATAATAGAGAGAGAGAGAGAGAGAGAGAGAGAGAGAGAGATGTATGTATTATAAAAAGAAGAAGGTCCGCAAAATGTATTATGTTCTCAGAAATTTTTTTTTTTAATTCTTATAATAGAAAAAGTTGCAGAAACACACACAACCTATCAAGTATCGGACATATTCTGCCAAAATAATAACTCAATGCCTGAAGAAGACAACAGATCAGAAACACGTGTCGCATATGTAAGATAAAAATAATTTTTTAATATTTTCTGAGAACATAATACATTTTGCGGACATTCTTTTTTATAAAATATTAAATTATCTCCCGTTTGAACCAGAACAACATTTTATATATATATATATATGTGTGTGTGTGTGTGTGTATGTGTGTGTGTGTGTGTGTACATATGATCCAGTATGTATATAATATATGTGTATGTGTGTGTGCGAGAGAGAGAGAGAGAGAGAGAGAGAGAGAGTGTGTGTGTGTCTGTGTGTGTGTGTGAAATTGAAGCATTCCTCAAAAATGAATAAAAAAAGATTCAATCAGAACCTTCCTCACCTGATTCAATTGCAGTTTCTTCAATGAAAAGGTTACACGTGTTTCTCTTGGTCGTCAATATGTCTGCCCTCCAAATCACCCTTCATTGTTACCGTTGAAAAGAAGACCGTGTCTCTAGTGCCGGCACGCAGCACCCATGTATCCAGGCAACGGGCAGAAGCAGAACAAAAGCCACACCCAATTCAAAACCAACAACAAAAGCGCAACAAAAAACAAAAGGCCAGCTGATTAGGTCACCGTTCACACCATTCGCCCCCCCCCATTCGCCATTTTGAATGACTTAATGGAAGAATTATTAGTTTACAAAGAACACACATAGAATTTATTGTTTCACCAGATTTTGATATTCTCACATGAACTGCAGAGTAGGCTATTTATACTAAATTTTTCGTCTTCTTTTAAAGATTAAATGTTTTAAAACAAGAAAAAAGTATTCTGCCCTGTCGGCTGGGGCGTTAGAATGCACCGACTGCACCTCTGTAGAGGGGTAAGACTCCCCCAATGGGGCCACCTGTTGGCCGTGGGTGGCGACCCGTGATGCTTAAGGATAGAGCCCAGGTTGATGAGCAGTTCATGACATGCAAACTCAACTTTGGCCCTCTCTTGGGCTAGACGGGCGGTCGGAGAGGCCCCCACCGATCAATCGGCTGGTCACGTCAAGCCCTAGTACCTATATGGTTTTCCCAACCCTATTGCCCTTATGGCAAGCCCCAACCCCTTTTTATCATATGGGTGCTAGAAGGCGGTGGCTGTGGGTCTACATGTCCTGGGAATGACGTTAAACTCTATCTTATGGTGATGTTCCAGTTTTGGAGGTTTGGGGAATGTGGAGCACCCCTTCATCACCATTGTTCCCTGGTCCACTCTGGCCCGAAATGGTAGTACCTGTTAGGGTCCCATCTATGGGTTAAATAGAAAAATGTATTTATAAAAAATTGTATTATCTATTAAGAATTGATTTATTTCAAAACTTTATCGGCATTAAATGACCTACTGAGGTTGATATGACGTAAAACAAAACAAACCAAACCAAAAAAAGTCTTCGAGATTTTTCTGAAAATACGAGGTCTTGCCAAAACATAGAATCTATCGCTTCAGTTACGATTCCCGTAAAAGGATTAACTCCCTCATGAGGGCAATTCCAATATACTAGTTGTTGTATCCCGAAATGTAGGATATACAGAATTGATAATAAAAACAGGGAATATGTTTAACAATAACAATATTTGTTTTATTTATTCTCACTGACAGGGAATACAGTCGGATGGTTTTGGATTCAGTTCGGCTGATGTAGGATACGCGTGTGTCACGTACCCGGTCCGGTTCTTGTCTCTGCTGTCAGTATTTTGTCCTCCTCCTTTTTGGAGAGTTTCCGGTTCGAATCGTTAGGTGGAGATAACTCTCCCTAACACTAGTAAATTACTTAATTCTTTATATAATGGGGAAATAAATCCTAATTCCAATATATGAGAATATTACCGTATTTCGAGTGTATTGGGAAAACATTTCAAGGGTTTTAGGCGGGAAATTACCGCAACTTTCAAGTTCGGTTACTGAAGGAAAAGACAAAACAATACAAATATATTTAACAACAAATTCAATATGTATAAACAAGAAAAGGGGAAAGATAGATTATGGGAAAGTTTTATGCATATTTTGGTGTCATTTGCGGAGAACTTAACTCAGTCCGGTTAATAAAAAATTCTTTGAAGTGTTGTAATTTAGTTGTTTCTTGAATTGAAAATAGTATTTCTTATTCTTTCTTTCTTTCTTTCTTTCTTTCTTTATGGACTATTCTTTCTTTCTTTCCAGGCTATTATTTCTTTCATTATTTTCGGGCCATTCGTTCTTTCTTTACTTTCTTTCTTTCTTTCTTTCTTTCTTTCCTTATTGATGGACTATTCTTTCTTTCTTGATGGACTATTATTTCTTTCTTTCTTTCTTTCTTTCTTTCTTTCTTTCTTTCTTTCTTTCTTTCTTTCTTGATGGACTATTCTTTCTTTCTTTCTTTCTTTCTTTCTTTCTTTCTTTCCGTCTTTCTTTCCTTCTTTCTTTCTTTCTTGATGGACTATTCTTTATTTCTAGGCTATTCTTTCTTTATTTATTTTCGGGCTATTCGTTCTTTCTTTCTTTTTTCTTTCTTTCTTATTTTTCTTTATGCTTAATTAATCAACAACGCCCGAAAATAAAGAAAGAAAGAATAGTCCATAAAGGAAAAGGAAAGAAAGAAATAGCCTGGAAAGAAAGAAAAAATAGTCCTCAAAAGAAGAAAGAAAGAAGAAAAGAAAGAATAGTCATCAGAAAGAAGAAGGAAAGAAGAGAAAGAAAGAAAGAAAGAAAAGAGAAAGAAAGAATAGTCCATCAAGAAAGAAAGAAAGAAAGAAAGAAAGAAGAAAGAAAGAAAGAAAGAAAGAAAAGAAAGAAGAAAGAAAGAAAGAAGAAAGAAAGAAAGAAAGAAAGAAATAGTCATCAAGAAAGAAAGAAAAGAAAGAAAGAAAGAATAGTCCATCAAAAAAAGAAAGGAAAGAAAGAAAGAAAAGAAAGAAAGAAATAAGTCCATCGAAAGAAAGAAGAAAGAAAGAAAGAAAGAAAGAAAGAAATAAGAAAGAAAGAAAGAAAGAATAAAAGAAAGAAAGAAAGAAAGAAGAAAAGAAAAGAAGAAAAGAATAGTCCATCAAGAAAGGAAAGAAGGAAGAAAGAGAAGAAAGAAAGTCCATCAGAGAAAGAAAGAAAGAATAGTCCATAAAGAAAGAAAGAAGAAAGAAAGAAAGAATAGTCCATCAAGAAAGAAAGAGAAAGAAGAAAGTTCCATCAAGAAAGAAAGAAGAAGAAAGAAGAAGAAAGAAATAGAAGAAAGAAGAAGAAAGAAAGAAAGAAAAGAATAGTCCATCAAGAAGAAAAGAAAGAAAAGAAGGAAAGAAAGAAAGAAAGAAAGAATAGTCCATCAAGAGAAGAAGGAAAGAAGAAAGAAAGAAAGAATAGTCCATCAAGAAGAGAAGGAGAAGAAAGAAAGAAGAGTCCATCAGAAAGAAAGAAAGAAAGAAAGAAAGAAAGAAAGAAATAGTCCATCAAGAAAGAAAGAAGAAAGAAAGAAAGAAGAAAGAATAGTCCATCAGAAAGAAAGAAAGAAGAATAGTCATCAAGAAAGAAAGAAGAAAGAGAAAGAAAGAAATCAAGAAAGAAAGAAAGAAAAGAAAGAAAGAAAGAGAAAGAAAGGAAAGAAAGAAGAAAGAAAGAAAGAAAGAAATAGTCCAGAAAGAAAGAAAGAGAAAGAAAAGAAAGAAAGAAAGAAAGAAAAGAAGAAGAAAGAACGAATAGCCCGAAAATAAAGAAAGAAATAATAGCCTGGAAAGAAAGAAAGAAAAAAAAAGAAAGAAAGAAGAAAGAAGAAAGAATTGCCAGGACGAACTGCGGATCGTTACTGCCACACAATAGAAACAATCCTATCCCGGGTAACGTCTTATAATCTTACTTGTCTGTTTCTTGTAGAAAATAGATTACGACACTTTGTAAAATTTACATTAAAAGATGAAAAGACAAAAAACAAAAACCAACCGCACAGGCCATAATTTCTTTTTCATAAGATTCCAGAAAACTCAAATCTGCATTGAAATCACGATAATGCGTACGGATTTCCATAAATGAATTTTGATGGGCATTAGACTCGCCTCGCGTTAATAGTCCGGCAAATGTCCCCGTCTGGCACGTCCCCTTTATGCGTCGGCAATATGCGCCGGGCAATTTGGGGTCTGCAAAAGGTTTGCAGATATCCTCGATGGACCAGCTGCCGGGTTTATCAGCCAGAAGAGAACAGCATTGTGCCGTTATCTTATGCAAATATTCCTTTCTGGTTCACTTCGATATCTTCAGAGAGAAACAATTATACGATCTATAAAAACGTATCTGGGGATATCTCTTCCTTCTGTAATGTTTAGGAAGCTTGTGTCTCGAACACACCAATTACTGTTGGGTAATCAGTGCGGATGTCTCTTGGTGCTCCATGCTAGCCTCCTTGTGCCAATTCTCTGCAACGCTTGGGCGTCTCATTGTTGTGTATTTGTTAGCACAATCTACTTGAGCCATAATAATTGTTGTATTTGCTTACTTTACGATATATATATATATATATATATATAATATATATATATATAATATATATATATATAAGTAATTGGTAATTTGCTTGAAGCATTGTTAAGTATGTTATAATATGTTAATGATTTGAAGGCAATTACAATGCGTATAAAAAAAATAAAACAAAAAGATGTTATTATCGATTTCAAAGTAGAAACTTCATCTTCAGAGGTGAATATCATTTCTGTTATTCACCTCTGAAGATGAAGTTTCTACTTTGAAATCGATAAGACAAAAATAACATCTTTTTGTTTTTATTTTTTTATACGCATTGTAATTGCCTTCAAATCATTACAACATATTATATATATATATTATATATATATATATAATATATATATATATATATCAGACAGGGCAGCTAATTCCTTGAGAAATCTACATACAAAATACACATTAGTAAAAGATATGCTCATATGGTCGGTTTTACAATCTATTTACAAGGAATACTATGCAGAGATACTGACAGGTACGCGTCCTGCGTCCCTGACGCACAAAAATCTAAAAGGACGCAGTAAAATCATATCCATGCGTCCTAGTGTTTTTCACTTTTCTTTTCGCACCATTTCAAGCTAACTGTAGATACATTTCAATATTTTCTTAGAAATGAATTACATAGTGTAAGTTACACGGTAGGAGTTAGATGGCTTTAGTTGTTTCCCCAGATCATAAATAAGTCGACGGGGCGGCCTAAAGTCGGTATCAGCCAGACAGCGAGAGAGTCTATCCCCTTTTCAATAGCGCTAGATAAAGGAGATTGTTTTTTTAACGTCTGAGGTGGAGGGCCACATACCATCAAATCCTCACTTTACTGCACGGATCCTTGTGCTACTCATACGCTGAGTTGGCAAGGGCCGGTATCGAGGCAGGAACCTTGTGGTTTCAAGTCGGACGCTCTACCGACTGAGCTTAGTTGGGACCCGTAAATTTTCACGGGGACTCATTCAAAGCAAATATGTGCGTCCAGGACGCACTAAATCAAAAAGTGATCAGAATCACTGCTAGGTTAAAAAAAACAGAAAAAAACCATCTCAAAACATATGAAATTGAAATATCTCTTCATGCACGAAATCCATTCGTTGTAGAAGAATTAATATTTGTTCTGCCTTAATCGCTCAGACTTGAGTGTAGAGAAAGGAAAAGAGAGAAAAAAATAGTTCCTTTATACTGAAATAACTTTCCGCTCCATATCACACACACACACACACACATACACACACACACACACATAAACGCGCACGCACACACACATACACTCACACACGCGCGCCCACACACATACACTCACACACACATGCCCCCACAACACATACACTCACACAACGCGCGACGCACACACACACACATACATGCGCACGCACACACACATACAAACACACGCACGAGCATGCCGCACCCACACACATACACACGCACGCACACACACATACACACACACACGCACAGCGCGCGCCCATACACACACACACATATACGCGCACGCACACACACATACACTCACACACACACGCGCGGCGCATACATACACACACGCGCTCGCACACACATTTACACACACGTACACTCACACACACAGTGCGCCCACACATAACACGCGCACACACACACATACATACACACACATACACGCGTGCCATACACACAACACATACACGCGCACGCAAACAACATACACTCACACACAGCCCCCTCACAAACATACACACACACGCACACACACATACACTCACACACACGCGCACGCCCACACACACACACACATACACGCGCCGCACACACACAGGCGCCCCCACACACACATCACACACGCACACACACACACACACACTCACACACACGCACACATACGCGCGCCCGCACACATAACACATCACACACATAACGCGCACGCACACATACACTCACGCACACACGCCCCCCACACACATACCGCCACACACATCACACACACAGGCGTGGCATACACACAACACACACCATACAGCCCACACCACACCCCACGCACATATAATATTTCATTTGTTATATCTATAGTCGTTTCCCGGCTGACCGTAGGCGAATCTAAATAATTTCATGATTGACTTAAGTTATTTTTCCCCTGCGGTGACTTAACTGGAAACCTTGAAGAAACTCGTGAGTATTTTAATCCGCTTAGATAGATAGATAGATAGAATAGATAGATAGATAGATAGATAGATAGTACCGTCTGTTATCTTAAATTTTCATATGTCTATCTAGAAATATAGGACATCAATGTCTGATATATATATATATATATATATATATATATATATATATATATATATAGAGAGAGAGAGAGAGAGAGAGAGAGAGAGTGAGAGAGATAGATAGATAGATAGATAGATAGAAAGAAAGATCAGAACCGTCAAACCAAAACCGTGACAAAACAGGGCAGCCAGAATAAATAGATAACTAGATAGATAGATAGATAGATAGATATCAGACATCAGTGACTGATATATATATATATATATATATATATATATATATATATATATATATAGATAGATAGATAGATAGATAGATAGATAGAACTGAATAGACTGATAGATAGATAGATAGATAGATAGATAGATATGAACAGACTGATAGATAGATAGATATGAACAGACTGATATATATATGTAATATATAATATATATATATATATATATATATATATATATATATAGATAGATAGATAGATAGATAGATAGATAGGAACAGACTGGTAGATAGATAGATAGATAGATAGATATTGCCGTCTATTCTCTTAGATATCTGACAAAATAGGGTAGCTAGATAAATAGGTAGATAGATAATCAGACATCAATGACTGATATATATATATATATATATATATATATATATATAATATATATTATATAGAGAGAGAGAGAGAGAGAGAGAGAGAGAGAGAGAGAGGATCAGAACCGTCAACCAAACCGTGACAAAACAGGGCAGCCAGATAAATAGATAACTAGATAGATAGATAGATAGATAATCAGACATCAGTGACTGATGATAGATATATGAACAGACTGATAGATAGATAGATAGAAAGATAGATAGATATTGCCGTCTATTTTCTTACATTTCTAGATATCTGACAAAATAGGGCAGATAGATAAATAGGTAGATAGTTATTATAAAATACGTAATGTTTCTCTGTGGAAGCCATTACATGGGCACGCCATTGTGGGCCGTCCAGGAAAGATATCCATTGACCACCTCTGTACGGATACTGTCAACATCGTCTAGGATTTGAACTCGGGTCAACAAGCCCATTTCCTACGACTCTAATCATTACACCAAAGGCCTCAATGTAGGTGCCTTACTGATGAAGTCGTATCATTTCATGTCTCTTCGGTTTCGATTCTGTTGAGAGTGCGTCGTCAACAATTGAATGCTCCATTGACGGCTGGGTTTCGTAGGACGTATCGTGTTACACGTCGTTACGTACGGGAGTTACGCTTCGCGTAACAATAAGTCTTTTGTTGCACTATGAAACTGATACAAATATCTTTACAGGAAACAATTGGTGTATGGTCTATATCAAAAAGAAGAAAAACAATGAAAGAGAAATTCGATACAATTCAAGTATGGTGCGATTTTACTTTAAAACTAAATGAAAGCGCTCAGTGAAACGGTTATTGGTGTAGGAAACGGAATTGGTGACCAGAGTTCAATTCCTAGAAATAGCTGTTTGTGATTCACTTTACGCTAATAACCCTGGGAAAGGCATGAATCCACGTGTTTGGTTGAGTTGGTTGGCTGGTTAGCTGGATGGATGGATTTTACGGCATGCCAACCCTTGTTGGGTTATTTTATGCCGAAGACATTTTGTTTTATTCATTCTTGTTGGGTATTCAATTCTTTTTGTTGGTTGGTTGGATTTTACGGCATGCACACCCTTGTTGGGTTATTTTATGCCGAAGACTTTTTAATCTATTTCTTCGCATTTTTTTTTCATAGGTACAGTCTAAAAATCCACGTATTATGCTAAAGGGCTGTCTATACTCGAGTATATACGGTGCTTCTCTTGAGAAATTATAAGAAGAAGAAGAAGAAGAAGAAGAAGAAGAAGAAGAAGAAGAAGAAGAAGAAGAAGAAGAGAAGAAAAATAAAGAAGAAGAAAGAGAAGAAGAAGAAGAAGAAGAAGAAGAAGAAGAAGAAGAAAAAAAAGAAGAAGAAGAAGAAGAAGAAGAAGAAGAAGAAGAAGAAGAAGAAGAAGAAGAAAATAAAGAAGAAGAAGAAGAGAAGAAGAAGAAGAAGAAAGAAGAAGAAGAAGAAGAAGAAGAAGAAGAAGAAGAAGAAGAAGAAGAAGAAGAAGAAAATAAAGAAAGAAGAAGAGGAAGAAGAAGAAGAAAAATAAGAAGAAGAAGAAGAAGAAGAAGAAAAAGAAGAAAATAAAGAAGAAGAAGAAGAAGAAGAAGAAGAAGAAAAAAAATTAAAGAAGAAGAAGAAGAAGAAAAAAGAAGAAAAATAAGAAGAAGAAGAAGAAGAAGAAAGAAGAAGAAGAAGAAGAAGGAGGGGAAGAAAATAGAGAAAAAAAGAAGAAAAATAAAAGAAAAGAAGAAAATAAAGAAGAAGAAGAAGAAGAAGAAGAAGAAGAAGAAGAAGAAGAAGAAATGAATACAGAAAAGTAAAAAAAAAAACAACACAAAAAATCAAATTACACATTTAAAAGGACGTTTTAGAATTAGGGGAGGATATAATGTTGAATTACGTTTTCCAGCACAATAGAATTAGACAATTTGCGTTGCTAATCTCATTCAAGAAAATATTGCCGATCATTCATGAATAAACTAGAGAATTGGGAAATTCCACGTCTAATATGAAAATCAATAAATACGAAAAAATATTTTTTTCTTCATTTTTATTTTGTCTTGAATTGTAACCTTCTGTAATTGTGTAGCGAGAATCACATCCATTCCCGGTTTGGTTTGTTATGTTTTATGGCATATCAACCTCAGTGGGTCATTTAATGCTGACAAAGTTTTGGAATAAATTCATTCTTAAGGAATAATCATTTTTTTAAATACATTTTTTCTATTTAACCCATGGATGGAACTCTAACAGGTACTACCATTCCAGCTCAGAGTCGACTATGGAGCAATGGTGAGGAAGAGGTGCTTCATATTCCCCAAACCTCCAGAACTGGAACCTCTTCTTCAGATAGAGTTTAACGTCATTCCCAGGACATGATGACCCTCGGCCACAGCCTTCTAGCACCCATATGTTAAAAAGGATTAGGGCTTGCCATGAGGGCAAGAGGGTTGAGGCAATCATATAGGTGCTAGGGGTTGACATGACCAGCCGATTGATCGGCGGGGGCCTCTCCGATCGCCCGTCTAGCCTAAGTACGGGTTAAGTGGAGTGTTGCATGTCATGAACTGCTCATCCACCAGAATTCCGTCCTTAAGCATCACAGGTCGCTACCCACGGCCAACAGGTTTGTAGGGTCTGACCCCTCTACAGAGGTGCAGTCGGTGTATTCTAAAGCCCCAGCCGACAGGGCTGTGTATCCGTACAGTATCGACGTCCAATCTGACGTGTAAAATTTTACCCCCCACTATATTTAACACAATGAAACTTCAATAAAGGTTAATATTATCCACAAAATTTTGAACCATTCAAAAGAAGAAGCAATAAAAAAAAGAACTCTTGGTTATTTTTAAAAAAAATCAGCTGACGAAAATAATGAAAATTAGGAACGAATACAATGTTTACATTTTCGCACCATTAAATCAATTTTAAATTTAACGTAGCCAAAAACAAGTCATGTCTACAGGCTTTTAACAAAAATCTATAAAAAATCAATTAAGAGTCAAATTTTCCCGAAAATTTTGAAACACATTCACCTGTTGATGAAATTATGTTTAAAATAGGTTTTTTCCAAAAATATATTAGGGAATCTTTTATGGGGTCTCCCCACCCACTATTTTATTTCATGAAATCTGAAAAAATGAAGTGATAAAAAACGATTTTGAATTTAAAAAAAAAAAGACTGAATAATTACTATTTCTCTGAATCCGAGTCCTAGAAGGTTCCCGAGTCCGACAAGAAATACCAGAAGAAGGCCGGAGGGCATATCGGCCGAAATGTTGCACAAATAACAATGAAGATGGGGACAATAGTCCGAATAACGCAGATAATACTAATCTGAATAATCTTATCAGAAGATTTAATTGAATTTTTTTTCTTGGCAATTCAATTAAAAAAGCAATTAAAAGTTTGAAAAAAAATAATATTTTAGCAGAACTCAGAATTCACGTTTTTTTTTTATAAAATAAATCACGTATAGAAACTTATAAAAAATCGGACCATATTACCTTTAGGCACCCCTTTTTGATCTCGATTAAGAAAGGTCATGTTTTTTATTTACACCGTCAATATCCGGTTGATAGTTAGGGGTTAGGGTTAGGTGTTAGGGTTATGGGGTAGTTTTATAAATTTTTTTAAATCTAAAAATCGTCTGTTAAAACAACCGGATATTGACGGTGTAAATGAAAAATATGTCCTTTCTTAATCGAGATCAAAAAGGGGTGCCTAAAGGTCTTATAGTCCAAAAAATCTGATATAATCACACAGCAGCGTAAAAGAACCCGGCTGTGTCTAGCCTGCCTGGTTCGAACTGTCGTCCGTCGGAACCCGAAAAACACGATGTGGGAGTAACGCGGACGCGTGGCTCGATTCAGGCACCCGGATGCATGAAAAGTCACGTGGGCTCTGAGGCTAATAAAAGAACAGATTTTTTGCCTCGTGAAAAGAAGCCGAGATGTTGGTCGCCATCATTATCGTCGTTGAAGGAGAAGAAGACAAAAACACGAATTGAAATCAGCAGAGTTTAGCAAGTCGCCTGTGTTACCAATTTTGCCACGTTTTGCCTGTGGTTTTCTGCCTCAAACCTTAGGAAAAAATCCTTAGATATTGCTAAAAAAAACACCTCTCTTTCGATTGTTGCAATGAATAACTAAAATGGACAAACGAATACCCAAAGGACGCAAGACCAGGAATACATGCGTCCGATTCCCTGGCTGAAGGCAATTACTTAATTGACAGAGATGGATATATGAGCATTAGATTTCCTGAAACCCTAAGCAAGCGGAAATTTGAAGGACAAGAAGATGAAGATGAAGAAGAATACATGTGGATATAGAAGGATGAAAGAGCGTGTAAAAAAAACCCTGAAGAAATGGAAAGGAAGCTTTATTTTATTTACTGTAAAACCTCGCTTTACACTTGACTGAGTGAACCATCTCGCTCGACTGAGTGTAAGAATACATTCTATTGAGTGCAAGACAGAACTCGAGTAAGTGGAATATCTCACTCGACTGTGAGAATTCACTCGGCTAGGTGTACCATCTCACTTGATTAAGTGTGAGAATTCGCTCGACTGAGTGAAATTCACCCGACTGAGTGTTAGAATTCACTCTACTAAGTGTACCATCTCACTTGACTGTGTGCGCTATTAAGATTCATTCCCGAGATTTTTGCTCATATTTATCAAGATAAAACCAAACAATTAGAAATCAATAATACTAAGCAGATATTTATTAAAATTATTTTTTTTATCAATATGCAAATTAGCCTTCCCGTTTACACGGTAAATCGTTATTTTGTTGTATATATATATATATATATTTTACCAAGCCCCCACACGAGCAGGATGCGACACAAAGTCAATTTCTTAAGCGGATTTTAACAGGTTTGAATTCAGAGTTTTCCTTCTCCTAGACTGGTTACCTAGCCATGATTAAAGAGCCCGGTCTACCCTGCTATTTATCCATAGCTGGAGGGAGAATTGGATTCATACCTTTCCCAAGGGTATTAGCGACATATGAAATGCAAACAGCTTCGTCCAGGAATTGAACTCGGGTCGACGAGTCCATTTAGACCAGACGCCTCCATTATTTTGTTGTATATATAAATAAAATTGCATGTTATTGGTACGTAGATAAGGCCAATGGTATCAATAATGTAAAACAATTCTAATGATAATTGAGGTTTAAATAAAGTAAAATCATGGAGAATGTGACATAAATAATTATAGTAATTGTGGCTCGAGTAGTAATATATTTTCGGTTACAGACAGACAAGGACACAATCTCCATTATTCTATACATACATATATAAAGGGCAGTTGTGTTTATGTGTATGTCCGGAGGAAACTTCGAAAATAAAACAATTAACGACAAAGTAAATATATATACGCATTAAATTAAATATCACAAGGGCTTGGTTTTTGAGCAGAAATAATGAAAATTTGATTTATATTTGTGAAGATAATTAAAAAATAAAATTCAAATGGTAACAGCATAGACTGTTTTTTTTTTTGCATTTAATATTTTAAATAGGAGACGTTAATGTTTCTTTTCAGATTGGCTGGATCAATGCAAGTTCTTTTTTTAAGTAGAGATTTTAATAGGACATACAACGAGGATCCAACTCGCGATACAATAATAATGGATCTGCAGGACTAACTTTAATTAAAAAAATCCCTCTCTACCCAGGTGATTCCGGGTAGCCGCTTCTAGTAATAAGATAAAATCGGTTTCTAAAATTGTGTCACCTTTGGACTATCGTGTTTATATAATTCAGAGGACAGCCTCCTATTGTCGACAGACTGAAAGAAGGGATGTAATATAAAGACGATTTCACCTTTGACTTGCGTTGACAGAAAAACAGTTCCTTTGTTATTTGGTCGGTATGATTTATTAAAAGGCGTCTCAAATTCTGGGTTATTTAATGCCGAAATTTGATTCATTTCTGTTCAGAGGACAACCTGCTAACAAGCAGTAAATAAAACTTCTATTGTGCACCCCTGTTTGCTCTAAATGGGATCATCCTATTTTCAAAAAGCTACAGGGTGACACAACCAGGACGAAATAAAGTACAGAAAGAAAGACGCTTGGTCAGTTGTTTTTTCCGGCATGTCAACCTCTGTTGGGTTATTTTATGCCGAAGACATTGTTTTATTCATGTCTGATAGTTACTTTAAAAAAATGTAAGCTCATTTTTTAAACACATTTTTGTTAACTCATTTTCTTTATCTAACCTATAGATAGGACCATAACAGGTACTACCACTCCGGGTCAGGGCAGGTTGGGGAGTAATGGCGATGAAGGGGTACTCCACACTGCCCAGAGCTCCAGAATTGGAACTTCACCTCTGAATGCAGTTTAACGTCACACCCAAGACACTGTTTGGTTTGGTTTGGTTTCTTTGTTTAATGGCATATATATATATATATATATATATATATATATATATATATATATATATTAATAATTTGAAGGCCAATACAATGCGTATGAAAAATAAAAACAAAAAGATGTTATTTTTGTCTTATCGATTTCGAAGCATGAACTTCATCATCAGAGTTTCGTATCAGAAATTTCTGATACGAAACTCTGATGATTTTTCATACGCATTGTATTGGCCTTCAAAATATTAATATATATAACATACTTAACAATGCTTCAAGCAACTTACCAATTGCGTTTATATATATATATATATATATATATATATATATATATATATATATATATATATATATATATAAGGAATAAAGGATTGAGTAAATCCGACAAAATGTGGTTAAACGTAGAAGAAAATGCGAATAAAACAACAACAAAAAATACTAGATTAAAATATCGAATATAAATATCATTTGAATTTAGTTGTTCTGTTGTTTTATACGCATTTTCCTCTATTTTCAACAATATATATATATATATAATCCAAATATCCAGAGAAGAAATCTTCCTTACGACACAAGAGTTTTATTTTTAAAAACCTGTCGCAGTTTGAGAGCTCAATATGTGCTCTTAATGTTAGAGTCACAGAGCAAATATATAAGTAAAGAAATAACAAAAGACTTAGAGATTTAGCATTATAGTCTATTTCAGGGAAATAGACTATAACGCTAAATCTCTAAGTCTTTTGTCATTTCTTTACTTAATATATAATATATAAATATATATATATATATATATATATATATATAATATATAATATGTGTGTGTGTGTGTGTGTGTGTGTGTGTGTGTGTGTCAGTTTAAAATGGAAATGAATCCGATGATATTTGAAGGTAAAACGGTCAAAATACAACAAAAAAAATCTTTTTTCGAACACTTAAAAATTCTCGGTATTTTGACCGTTTTAACTTCAAATATTAAACATTTTACCCTGATGAAGGTCGTTTTTTCTTTGTATACTTAGATATTTCATAATTTTCAATTATTATTATTATTATTATCATTATTTTAATTTTTCAATTTTATTTAAAATAATGATAAATAGAATACATGTGTACATGAACAAATTCCTGGCCGAAACACGTTTTAGTAAACTCAAATTGAATCAATTTTATCCATTCAACATTTTCTTTATTTTTTTATTATTATTTTATCCTTTCAACATATATAAATATATGGATGCGTGCGTGTGTAATGCTTATCGTCCATTAAGGAAATAGACTCGACGTGGCGAATTCCGATGTCATTTGTGGTTGTCCCACTTAGCGTTAAAAACCTTGGCGAAATCATGCGTCCACCCTTCTTCCACCTTCAAGTTATAGGTAAAATACTTGGACAGACTGGACATAGTTTTCTTGGCACGGTAATAAGATATCATGTATTCGTTACAAGTGTTATCAAATATCACTCCGATTCGTATTTCATCAATTTATTGAAATTTCACACGACCCTGCTCGATTAGGCTGGAGGTTTTTAATATCATCATCATCATCATGCGCCCTGTCGGTGGGGCGTTAGAATGTATCGACTGCACCTCTGCAGAGGGGTAAGACCCCCCCCCCCAATGGGACCACCTGTTGGCTGTGGGTGGCGACCCGTGATGCTTAAGGATAGAACCCAGGTTGATGAGCAGTCCATGACTTGCAAAACTCAACTTTGGCCCTATCTTGGGCTAGACGGGCGGTCGGAGAGGCCCCCTCCGATCAATCGGCTGGTCACATCAAGCCATAGCACCTATATGATTTTCCCAACACTATTGCCCTTATGACAAGCCCCAACCCCTTTTTATAATATGGGTGCTAAAAGGCGGTGGCTAAGGGTCTACATGTCCTGGAATGACGTTAAACTCTATCTGATGATAAGGTTCTAGTTCTGGAGATTTGGGGAATATGGAGCACCCCTTCATCACCATTGCTCCCTGGTCCACTCTGACCTGGAGTGGTAGTACCTGTTAGGATCCCATCTATAGGTTAAATAGAAAAACCTGAGTTTATTAACAAAATTTGATTATCCATTAAGAATAAATTTATTTCACAACTTTGTCGGCATTAAATGACCCACCGATATGCCGTAAAACAAAACAAAACCAATCATCATCATCGTTATCATCATCATCATGGCACGCTAGTAGCACGGATTTCAATGACAATTTCTCGCTAACCGTCCCTATCACTTTTTGTCCTCGGGAGGTCCTCTACGTAGCATTCAGTATCAGCGCTGAGATTGTCAATGTAGGTTTTTGCTGGACGGCCCGCAGTGGCATAGCCATGTACTGGTTTCCACAGTAGGACGTTGCTGCTCTTGCAGTGTCCAGCATATCTTATTCCTCTTACTCGGATGGTTTGTGTGATAGGCGGCAAGTGGCCGTACAAATGCTTTCTTTTGTGGTGTTTTTTCCACGATTTGTTTAGGATCTCACGCAGGGAGATCGCACGCCTAGAGAATGAGCTAGATGGGAGCTGCACAAGAATGCTGCATGCGATCATAAACACACACACACACACACAACACACACACACACACACACACACACGCGCGTATATATATATATAATATATAATATATATATATATATAATATATATATGATAGATAAATATATAAAGGTTTTACATATCTACTTATTAGGTGACAAAGGAACTTTTACAACCACATTGGTTTCATGCGATGCAATCATCAGGTGAAGATGATTCAAATGCCTTTCAAAGGATTTGAAAGATCTTCACCTGATGATTGCATCGCATGAAACCAATATGGTTGTGAATGTTCCTTTGTCACCTAATAAATAGATATGTAAAACCTTTATATATTTATCTTATTATATTATATAACAGCTCTATTTTATATTGAGCACTCTACCAATAATACTGCCTTGGTTCGCCATTCCAGCAAAAGCTGAAACAGTAACCATCTCACACTATAGTATATATATATATATATATATATATATATATATATATATATATATATATATCTTAGAAAGGAAGGAAAAACTCAACACCGTAATTCCATAATAAATTTATTTCGACCAAAATTGGGGCCTATATAAATCTAAGTTGATTTAATATAGATCCCCAAAGTCCAGTCTCATCAGATGGAAGATCAGGTTATTTGAATTGCATAACTGAAAAATTTTACTTCTCAAAAGAAATAAATAAAAATAAAATAAAAAGATAAAAATAAAAAGATAAAAAATAAAAAATAAAATAAAATAAAAAATAGATTTTTAAAAATAATTAAAAAAAAAAATGAAATGTTTAAAAAAGAGGTGAAAGAAAATGGAGAATTTAAGGGCCCTTTCGACCGGTGCATTTTCGAAATTTTTACAACCGGCATATCGATTAAAAGTAAAAGTGTATTAATTGGGTAAAAGGTGGGTGAGAAAGTATCAGATTGGAACAACAAGAGGAAAAAAATAATCGCTTTCACGTTACTTCAATCTCAACAACAACATCCCCAGCGAATCATGCCAGGGAATGTTTTAAACGACGTTGCCTACACAAGACTTGGAAGTGCATATATATATATATTATATATATATATATATATATATATATATATTTATTATAATGAAGATTGTGGATTTGTCTGTCTGTAACCGAAACTATATTACTATACAAGTCACAATTCCTTTAGTTATTTACATCATATTTTCCATGATTTTATTTTTATTTAAACCTCAATTATTGATGAAATTGTTTCACATTACTTACATTGTTGACCATATCTACATAGTATTTACCGCGTACCCCACTTGTACGGGTCAGGCACAAAGTCCCTATTAACGTGGGACCACCCACAAGCCGAAGCTCATGGAGTGGCAGGTAAAAAAAATTGCGTCGATCCCGTCGGCATTCCCCCTCAAGGGGGCGCCTCAGGCACTGGGCAATAAACCCAGCCCTGCCCCTTTAAATCGAGGGGACAGGTGTTGCCTGGGGGTATAGCCCCCTGGGATGGACGCTATTAACTCGTAAAGATCCAGGGCCGAAGCCACTGGACCCTAACCTGGACTGTAACCGAAACTATATTACTATACAAATCACAATTCCCTTTGTTATCTGCATCCCATTCTCCATGATTTTATTTTTATTTAAACCTCAATTATTAATAAAATTGTTTTACATCATTAAGACTGTTGACCATATCTACATACAAATAACATGCAGTTGTATTTATATATACAACGAAATACCGGTTTACAGTGTGAATGGGAAGGCTAATTTGCATATTGATCTTAAAAAATTGATTTTAATAAATATATGCTCAGTATTATCGATTTCTAATTGTTTGGTTTTATCTTATTGAATATGAGCAAAAATCTCTTCAATAAATCGTAAAAGAAATCCATTAACAAGAAGAAATAACTGTAATATTATTCTTTACTTCCTATTTTAACTAAACAGTTTAATTAGGAAAATTTACCAATGAAAGACGGGAGTAACGGAAAACGATAGAAGAGTTAGTTTCAAAGTTGTTCTATTTTTCAATCATACCCCCGCTGTTCCAAATCTTTTTATCTACATTCTTATTCAGTTTCATTAGCCTTTCTAATTTAATATGATATTTTATTATATTAAAACTTAAATACTTGCACCCGGAGGGTGCATATATTTGCTAGTATATATAAACAGTTTTTGGTACAGCTAAATTTATATGTATAATTTTGAAAAGTATCCTACTTTATTTATGATCAGCACCCACAGACGAGGAGGAAGATAGCGTCGTCACAAGCAGCAGTCATCCACCTACACCCCAGAACCGATAGGACTACTACAAGACACCTCCAGCTATCCAAATCACTTTTTCCTTAGTCTGACGAAAAGAGCATTACACTCTTGAAAATTTACTAAATAAACGAAACTTAACACTTAAACAACCGAGTTTGGAATATTTTTAATTTTTTTTAATTCTAAAGCCCAAACTATATATATATATACCACCAATAGACGGATATACATATATACTTAAATAAACATATATATATATATATATATATATATATATATGTGTGTGTGTGTGTGTGTGTGTGTGTGTGTGTGTGTGTGTGTGTGTGTGTTTGTAGAATTAAACAAATACACATCTCCTGTTTAACAATTTTATTTTTTGATCTTTTCGAGTTTTCTGGCCAACTTTTTAATGTTTGGGTGGAATTCGAGGATAAGTCCACCAAAGTTCAGTCCCAAGTACTTTCGGCACTTCGAAGTGCCATCATCAGGGGTGATATGTTCCAGTTTTTTTTTTAATTAAATTAATGTGGAGGCTGGAAGGAGAAGAATTGATGAGAAAGGTGTTATAAGCATTTTAAAATGTGTGTACTGTATTGGAAATTAATTTTGTTTAAGGATGGTTTGTATTGTTTTATGTATAAA
>CM042173.1:6060816-6069114 GCA_023376005.1 Doryteuthis pealeii
CGAATGAGTAGCACAGGGATCTGTGCGGTAAAGTGATGAGCTGATGGTAGGTGTGGCGCTCCACCTCAGATGCTAAAATAATCTCGTTGGTCTAGCGCTAGTGAAAAGGGGATAGACTCCCTCGCTGTCTGGCCGATACCGACATTAGGCCACCCCAATGACTTTTGTTTGAAAAAATTCTGTTTTAATTGGTTCTAATTAATAGTAATTTGTAATTAAGTCAAAAACCGACCAATCTCTTACTTTACTCGCTGTCTATCACTTTCTTCCCCTCTGTATATCTTGATTACCTCCTAGTTGTATAATGTTAGTTTCTCTGGAGATTGAGAAGAAGAAGAAAGAGAAGTAGAGAGAGAGAGAGAGAGAGAGAGAGAGAGAGAGAGAGAGAGAGAGAAGAGAGGAGATTTGAAATGTATTTCTATGTTAAATTTCACAACCAGCAACCTGTAGCTTAAATCAAACATTCCCTTTCTTAGAATGCTTACAAAATGATTTTAATGTTTCGTCAGGCCATATTTAAAAAAAAATGTTATTCACTTTGCTAACTCCCTTTTCCCTAATCTGAATTATCTACCCAGAGCTGAATGGGTGACCCAACGTGTCTCGTTTTGTCTAGTTATTATACTAAAGTTGAATAAGCTGAGTGATTGTTTGCCAAAGGCTTTTTTCCTATTTAGATTAATGACACAAAATACATCCCAAAATATTCCTTAGTTTTGGGATAAAGTTATGTTTGAAAAATATTCCATTTCATTTAGTTTTAATTAGTCGTAATTTGCAATTAATTCAAAAACTCACCCGTCTCTTACCTTATATTCTGCCAGTCTCTTTCCGCTTTCTATTTATATCTTGATTAACTACTCTTTATATATGTTAGTTTTCTCTGTGCAAGTAAAGAGAGAGATTGGAAAGTGTGAGTGGTAAATTAACTTATTCGTGTGTTAATTTTTAAGAAGAAGAAGGAGAAGCAGCAGAAGAAAAAGAGGTGGAAAGAAGAAGAAGAAGAAGAAGAAGAAGAAGAAGAAGAAGAAGAAGAAGAAGAAGAAGAAAAGAAGAATGACAATCAGGAAAGAATTTATTAGTCTTATACCCCACCTGTATGGACTGGGCACAAGGCCTCGTTTTAACGTGGGCCCACCCACAAGCCAAAGCTAATGGGTGGGAGAGAACAAAAATTGCGTCGATCTCTTCGGCAGTCCCCCTCAGGCGCTGGGCAATAAACCCAGCCCTGTCCCTTTAAGTCAAGGGGGCAGGTATTGCCTGGGGGGATAGCCCCCTGGATCGACGCTATTAATTTAACATAACTCACCGGTCCAGTGGCAGAAGCTCACCGGACCCACGCCCCGAAGGACGGTTTGAGATTGACAATCGGGAAAGAATGGTTGTTGTCATCTTGTTATCTTAATTTAGTAGAAGGCTAGAATCAAACTCCCTCAAAATGACGGGCTCATTAACCATTACACTATACGAATCTGTGAGGAGAGACTGACTGTTATTCTCTTCGGTTGTTGCACATGCAAAACGAGATGATAGGATGAAAGGAATTGTGAGATTCGCTGCAGCACGAAAACTCGGGAGATTTTTAGGATTTGGTTACGGGTCAACCACTTAGCCAAAGATAGGGGGTAGTGAATCCCACAGACTGATTCCGCTACCCCACCTAATTTCCCGGCTACTGTCCATCAATTTCTGGCAAGGTCATCGACTGTGCGGCAGTGACTTGCGCGACTGGATTTTAGAAGAATTGAAAAACGCCCAAAAGAAAAGAATTTTTAAAAAAGAGTGTAAACATCCCGTAAGAAAAAAAAGAAAGAAAAAGAATGAAAGAATGACAGAAAAAAGAAAAATAGAATGAATATCTGGACGAATGAATCAAATAAAATCTAATGGCGAAGAAAGAAAAAATGAATAAATGAATAGATGAATCATAAAAAAAGAAACAGTGGAGAAAGATAATGATAAAAAGATAAAGGGACGAATAATTGTTTGTAGGCAATTTCCGTATAGGGGACATTCGTGTTTTATTTTACAATTACAAGTGGCTCGTTTTGTTTGTGATATATATATATATATATATATATATATATATATATATATATATATATATATATATCTGTGTGTGTTGTGTGTGTGTAGATTTGATTTTTATAGGATAATTGGTTTGTGAGATTATAGCAAAAAAATTGTTACGATGATCAAGTAATATAAAAAAAAATACCGATGGCGTGCCGATGAGATGTCGTTAGAGGGGAAAATATTCCTTTGAAGAGCAAATCCACCTGACAAGGTTAGCATTTATCCAGATTGATATCCAGGAAACTGGCGCGTGCGTCCGTTTCTCCAACATTATTCACCTAAGGTGGATTCCCAATGAGACCGGGACAAAAACGAATGGTTTCAGAATCTGCCATTTTATTTTTTTTACCAACTCCGCTGTCACTCTCGCCATAATTAGAAACAAAAATCGATATTACAGGCATGTAAACTTTCCTTCCATTTTTTTGTGTGTGGGATTAATCACGTGATTAATCACCTGACAGGGATTACAGTTCGATGAACGAAGATCCAGGTTTAATTTTTATTTCTTCTTCATTTTTTTCTTTCCCTATTATGGACATAAAAGCGGATAATTCCTTGTCCGATTATGGACTGGGGATTACCGACCGACCGATCAACAGTCAGACAGACAGACAGACGAAAGATCCAAATTGTACAAATCTGGTTGCTACTGCTGTTACTGTTGTTATTGTTATTGCTGCTACAGTTGCGAATTTCAAACTCCCCATTGCAACAGTCCAATACCATGCTCTACGTCATTTATTGCGCCCCCAAAAACGTGACGTAACCCGGGATTTGACGTAAACCGGACGCAATGCCAAAAATGAGAACAAACACCGTAAGACTAGCGTAAATAACTCGGGAAAGAATATAAATATGGCCATAGCTTAAAGAACAATAAAACACACATTTTAGTCATATATTTAGTACATGGATGAAGAAATGCTGAAAAATGTGTACATTGCATTGGTAAGACCTCATTTGGAGTTTGCTAATGTGGTTTGGAGCCCAAGACTCATCAAGGACACAAAACTCATTGAGGGAATCCAGAGGAGAGCTACTAAATTAGTGAATAATTTAAAATCCCTTTCATATGAAGAAAGACTTAGGAACATTGACTTACCAAGTCTGGTTTTCCGACGTATAAGAGGGGATATGATTGAAGCCTACAAATACACGCATGGTTTTTATTCAACGAACTCTGACCTACTAAACATTGCTCAAAATACCTATACAAGGGGACATAAACTAAAACTCCTTAAAAATCTTGTAAAGCAAACGCAAGACAAAATTATTTTAGCTACAGAGTGGTGAATACATGGAATAAACTACCTTCATCAATAGTGAATGCCCCATCTCTAAACTCCTTCAAGGCAAAGTTGGATAATCTGTGGAATGATATTAAATATTGTGTGTATTTAAAATGAATATTTATAAGGGACAGCTGACAGGTCTCAGACCTAATATACTAGCTGAAAAGACATTATTATTATTATTATTATTATTATTATTATTACTAGCAAATTTATGCACCCTCCGGGTGCAAGTTTTTAAATTTTAATATAATAAAATATCATGTTAAATTAGAAAGGCTAATAAAACTGAATAAGAATGCAGATAAAAAGATTTGGAACAGAGGGAGTATAATCGAAAAATAGAACAACTTTGAAACTAACTCTTCCACCATTTTCCATTACTCCCGTCTTTCATTGGTAAATTTTCCTAATTTAACTATTTAGTTAAAATAGGTAGTAAAGAAAATAAAATTACAGTTATTTCTTCATGTTAATGGATTTCTTTTAAGATTTATCCCAGATTTTTGCTTATATTCATTAAGATAAAACCAAACAATTAGAAATCAATAATACTAAGCATATATTTATTAAAATCAATTTTTTAAAGATCAATATGCAAATTAGCCTTCCCATTCACACTGTAAACCTCTATTTTGTTGTATATATAAATACAATTGCGTGTTCTTAGTATGTAGATATGGTCAACAGTGGCTTCGGCCTCTGGACCATTGATATAATTAACGGCGTCGATCCCAGGGGGCCATCCCCCCAGGCAACACCTGCCCCTCGATTTAAAGGGCAGGGCTGGTTTATTGCCAGCGCCTGAGGCGCCCCCTTCAGGGGAATGCCGACGGATCGACGCAATTTTTCACCCGCCACCCATGAGCTTCGGTTTGTGGGTGGTCCCACGTTAATAGGGCCTTGTGCCTGACCCGTACAAGTGGGGTACGTGGAAAATATCATGTAGATATGGTCAACAGTATTAATAATGTAAAACAATTTTATTAATCATTGAGGTTTAGATAAAAATAAAATCATGGAGAATGTCATGTAAATAACTAAAGGGAATTTAACTTGTATAGTAATATAGTTTCGGTTACAGACAGACAAACCCACAATCTCCATTATAATAAGATAAGATTATTATTATTATTATTATTTAAAAGAAAATAAGGAACACAATTTTAAAAATATTTACTTTGTGATTTGCCCTTTAAGATGTCTTAAGCATGTCGACAAACATCTTAGAATTAGAAATAACACGTGGTAGAGTATAACATTTGTCAAGGTTTTAAATAATTGAAAGAATATTCAAGTCAATTTGTAAAGAATAATTTTGTAAAGAATAAAATTAATGGAATTATATTATTTACCTTATTTTCCGCTGGAATAGCTCAGTCGGTAGAGCGTTCGGCTAGAAACCACAAGGTTCCTAGTTCGATACCGGTCCTCGCCAACTCAGCGTATGAGTAGCACAGGGATCTGTGCGGTAAAGTAAGGAGCTGATGGTAGGTGTAGTGCTCCACCTCAGATGCAAAAAAACAATCTCCTTGGTCTAGCGCTATTGAAAAGGGGATATACTCCCTCGCTGACTGGCTGATACCGACTTTAGGCCGCCCCGTCGACTTTACTTACTTATTTAAAGAATGTTTGATGTAAATATTTCATTTGTATTATTTGGACTATTGTTCTCGCGTAGCGTAATTATTATGGTCTATGGGGAATTTGGGGATTGAAAAGAAGACGGTAATCGGAAATCTGGAGAAAGAGAAGAAAAAGAAACAAGGACAAAGTTTAAAGTTTGGAAGGATAAACACTCAACTGGGTACCAGCAATTGACCGACGAATGATCCGGAGCTAGATTTAAAAATAAAAACGGAAGTTCCGAGTTTTGACGGAAAACGGGAGAAGAGAAAAGTCGGTCTTTTTCGGCTAGTCCTTTGTAAGGGGCAGACGGGGCTTCGCGAGTTCCCCGTGATGTGTTTCGCATAGTAGTACCAAACATGATTTACGATAGGATAATTTGACCTTACACACACGCCCCTCTCTCTTTCTCTCTCTCTCTCTCTCTCTCTCTCTATATATAATATATATATATATATATTATATATATATATATATATATATATATATAACAAAATGAACAAATTGGTCTGAAGATTGATCGAAATATTGTAATATCAGCAGAAAATAAGAACCCGTGAGTTTAGAAAGAAATAAACAGCCCCTTTTTGACTATACGACTATATGCGTATGTTCTTTCTACTAACGACTATTACTACACCCGACTGGCTATATGCTACACTCATCTTCATTGTTATCTACACATTTGTTCCTGGAAGCAACATCTCACAAAAAAGCTGCTGTGGTCACTTACCTCCTACCACACCAACCATACTATCAAGATATGCTAGATACATATGGAGAAGCAAGGACGAACTCCTGTAGACACTTCTACATTGACAGCAAAAACCTACATCAATCCGCTATGTTCGGATTCTCGATGCTATGTGGAAGACCTGTCCCGAGTTCTTATGAGTGTCATCACCTCAGCTAAATAATGGAGCATCCCGTTTTTATTATAAAGAAAGAAAGGGAAGAAAAAGGACATGCTACACAGAAAAATATCACAAGAAAGAATGAATAAAAGAAAGAATGAGAGCAGAGGAAAGATAGAGATTTTCTGATTATTTGGTGTTGTTTATCCGCCGTATTCTTATTTTATGAGTGTTGTCAGCTTAGCCATATATTGCACAATTCCGTTTATTATAAAGAAAGAAAGGGAAGAAAAACGGACCTGCTAGTCAGAAGAAATATTATAAGAAAGAAAGAAATAAACAAAGAAAGTAGGAGAAAGATAGAGAGAGGTGTTTAGCGTGCGGAAGCGATATCGCCAATCTGTTTCAATCGAACATACCGAAAAGATGAAAAGAAGGAAAGAAAGAAAAAAGTAGTGAGAGAGAGTTAAATCAAGATTATTATACTTTTTACATATTGAACTATTTTGCAATAGCTCTTAAGTAAATATATTAAACATTGTAGTAATTAAATTATCATACTGTGATATATCCACAGGTCCTGCTAGTCAAGATCATTATACTTTTTACATATTGAATATACTAGCAAATATATGCACCCTCCGGGTGCAAGTATTAATGTCATAAAATATCATATTAAATTAGAAACGTCTAAATAAACTAAATAAGAATGCAGATAATATGATTTGAAACAGAGAGGGGTATAATCGAAAAAAAACAGCTGTTAGCTTCCTCTTCCATCCCCCTGTCTTTCCTTGCTAAACTTTTCTAATTTAACTATTTAGTTAAAATAAGAAAGTAAAGAATAAAATTACAGTTATTTCTTTTTGTTAATTGATATCTTTTAAGATTTATCTCCGAGATTTTTGCTTATATTCATTAAGATAAAATCAAAATTAGAAATCAACAATACCATGCACATATTTATTAAAATCAAATTTTAAATATCAATATGCAAATAGCCTTCCCGTTTCACACAGTAAACCACTTTTTGCTGTACATATAAATACAATTGCATGTTATAAGTACGTAGATATGACCATCAGTATTAATAATGAAAAACAATTTTATTAATAATTGAGGCTTAAATAAAAATGATTCATGGAGAATGTGATGTATAATAACTAAATGGATAGTGACTTGAGTAGTGATATAGTTTCGGTTACAGACAAACAAACACATAATCTCCATTATAATAAGATAGTGCAATAGCTCTTAAGTAAACATATCAAACATTGTAATAATTAAATTATCATACTGTGTTATATCCACAGGTCTTGCTAGTCAAAATTATTTTTAGAAATGTCTTATCTATTTCATTACAATAATTAATAATCCTTTTTTTTTCTTTCTCTCAGATTCAGAAAACCATGGTAGTAATTAAATTATCATACTGTGGTATATTCACAGGTTCTGCTAGTTTAATCTTATTGTCATTGGTCAACCGCGTGCAGATGAGTTCATTTTTGTCGGCCCTAAGTGACGTCGTGGAGAGCCTTAATCCCCCGTTAATCGTTAATCCGTGTTTTTTTAATCTTCCTCATTAATACTTCAAACAGAGTCACGTGTTCTATTTAAAGTGATGGTCCGGATTAACGGATCTAAGTCATTGTTAATTGATAACGATAATCCATTACAATTAACAACTTGCTCTCTCTCTCTCTCTCTCCCTCTCCCTCCCTCTCTCTCTCCTCTCTCTCTCTCTCTCTCTCTCTCTCACACACACACACACACACACACACTCTCTCTCTCTCTTTTCTTTCTTTCTTCCTCCCCCCCCTCTCTCTCTCTCTCTATATATATATATATATATATATATATACATACATACAAGGTGTGTCATAAAAGTATCTAGTCTGAAGCTGTATTTACCAAGGTAGAAATTAACAAGGAATGAAACGCTCATTCTCTTTTAGAATACAAGGTGTGTCATAAAAGTACCGAGTTTGAAGCTGTATTTACCAAGATAGAAATTAACAATGAATCGAACGTTCATCTTGTTTTTAGAATACAATGTGTGTCATTAAAATACCGAGTTTCCAGCTGTATTTACCAAGATAGAAAGTAACAATGAATCGAAGATTCTTTTTTCAGAATGCAAAGTGTGTCAAAAAGTACAAAAATTCTCGATACATTTTTTTACATTGCTAGTATACTCGTCAACCCGTGTTTTAATCCTGGACGAGGCTGTTTGCATTTCACATTCGCTAATGCTCTTGTTAATGTTATGCATCCAACTATTTCCTTCTAGCTATGGGTAAATAGTAAGGTAGACAGGGGCTCTTTAACATTGGTTGGGTAACCAGTCTAGGAGAAGGAAAACTCTGATATATATATATATATATATATATATATTATATTTATATAATGGATAAAAGTACCTACTCGAGTTTCATCGACATCTCTCT
>CM042173.1:6069214-6081714 GCA_023376005.1 Doryteuthis pealeii
AAGAGAGAGATAAATGAAAAAGGAATGAATACCAGACAATATGAAGAAATTGTAAGAAAGAAATGTGATGGATACAATGAATTTTAATCGATATCACATTTAATCGATATCACTTACACATGTGTTCGGTCATTTATTGTTGTGAAAATATTTCGCACATAGAAGAAAATGTTTTACTCTGATGAAGGTCGATTTTTCACACACATAATTTGACCGAAACACATGTGTAAGTGATATCGATTAATGTGATATCGATTAAATTCATTTTTCCATCTACATTTCTTTTCTTTACTCATTTTTCCTCATATTGGTCGGATTCAATTCCTTTTCCATTTTTCACCACAACACACACACAACCACCCACACACAACACACACACAATATATATATATATTATATATATATCATTTGTTATATTTATAAGTATTTTATATAATAATAAATTTATATATATATATATATATATATATATTCGTAGGTGGAATACCAGGTAATTTGGTATTTGGATGATTCTAAGCTGCGTCCTTTTTCCAACGTTACAATGTTGAAGAGTTCAGGTCCGTTTGAGAGCCCAATGTTTAATTTTTATAAACAAAGCAATATAATTAGTAAAGACATTCTTTACCTTCAATACCTTTATTTCAATTAAGAATGCGATCTGACGAAGATCATAAGGTATTCAGACACCTATGGGTGGAAATGGAACCATTTTATCTTGCAAATAACAAACGGTTAACCAAGGCGTATGGTCCTGATTTCTTCAGACACTAGAAAAACTAAGAAAACAAAACAAAAAAAAGTTTTAAAATATTTACGTTTGTTCCTTCAATATGGCCTAAACTGATCACGTGATCTATTTTGGTGGCACCTACAAATTACAGTACAGATTTTGGTGCAAATACAGAATAGAGCGCAATAGATTATATCATTAGAATCGTATTTTACGAATGTATTTGTCGCATACTCCACTTGTATGGGCTGGGCAGAAGGCGTCGTTTTAATGTGGGCCCACCCACAAGCCGAAGCTCATGGGTGGGAAAGAACAAAAATTGCGTCGATCCCTTCGGCATTCCCCCACAAGGGGGGTGCCTCAGGAATCGATGCTATTATTAAACTCTCGACAAGTCCAGCGGCCGAAGCTCGCTGAACCCCCGTTGTTAACCGGAAAATCGAATGTGCAATGAGTTCATAAAAAAAAAGATACATAGAATCGTATTTTACGAATGAGTAACATTAGATTACGGAAACTCCCGACGGTGCCTAATTCTAACCTACTTACTCGAGTGTCTCAAAGTTTTCAAGTATTTCTGTGAAATGTAATAGGTAATCTAATGGTATTATCTCTTGCGCACTATTCTGCATTAGTATCATGATTTTATTAGTGTTATAATATGATAAGTTGCCCCCCTTCCACCGTAGACGGAGTTAGCAATGAAAAAGGGTTACGCATGCTCAGAACCCTAGTAAACATTTCGAAGCCAACAGAAATAAGCTGAGTGCATCTTTGTTTAATAAATTTATTGTTATATGTTAAATTTGGTGTCAAAGTTATCTTCTATTAATCTATTGATAATGGAGATTGTCTGTATTTCTGTCTGTAACAAAAACTACGTCATAGCTCTACGTCACAGCTTACGTCACAATATTCTTATGCTATATACACTCAAAATTTGAGTAAGCAATTTTAAAAATTGTTTTTTACTCTCGTCGTTTTACAGTAACAAGAAGTTAACTAAAAAGTTTCCAAATAAATAAATACCTACGATTTTGTGTAAAATTGATGTGGAAAATATTCAAAATAATTGTTTGATTATTACATGCACACAACATTTTATTTGAGAGGGATGGGGCTCAGTTTTCATTTCAAATTGTTTTATTTTTTTTTTTTTACTCCTTTGATAAATATGAGGATTTGTCTTACTTATGATACAAACCCTCTGACATTGAATTTTTAACTCCCACCCTCTCAGGCAATGTCTTTCAAAGATTATTTTTTAATGAAAATCTGAGTTAGATTTGCCTCAAAACAGCCCATGTTATTAGTGCGTTTAAAGTCCTGCAATGCGTCTTATATATCACTAAGAAATAAAGGTTTACATATATATATGGTGTTGTCACTTTGCATACTGGTTTTAACAAAACCGGATTTAATAAACAATTACTTGGTGTTATTGATCTCTGATTTTATTGTTTTATTTTCCAACGTATTAAAGTCAATCCTTATCAATGATTTTATATAGAAATCAATCTATATATTAATACTTTTTTTCATTAATCTTCCGACCATTATCTTCTTGCAACACCCTCAGCTTAAAAATGAGACAATCCAAATCGTCCAAGATTAAATGCAAAAATGTAAATCCTGATTACCTGGTGTTGCTTATCCGCCGAATTCTTATTTCTTATGTGTTTCGTCACATCAGCTAAATAATGGACCATTCCGTTTTTATTATAAAGAACGAAACGGAAGAAAAGGGACATTCTACACAGAAAAAATATGAGAAAGAAAGAGAGTAGGGAAAAGATAGAGAGAGGGGTCTTTTTATATGAGTTCGTATTTAATTTTGTTAGTCCTTCTAATTTGATATATTTCATTACATTAATACTTAAATATCTATTTTTCTGAATGTTTGAGATGAGGTTTGATGATTAGTATTATCTTCGTTATTCGGACTATTGACCTCATCTTCATTGTTATCTGTACAATGTTTCGGTCGATGTGCCGTCCGGCCTTCTTGAGGTATTTCTTCACGGACTCGGGATCCTTCTTCGCGGACTCGGGAACCTTCTTTTCAGACTCGGGGAACCTTCTATTCGGACTGGGGAACCTTCTTGTCGTAATCGGGAAACTTCTTGTTGGAGCCATCACGGAACTTTGAACCTAACCCTTTATTCAATCCACGGGGGTATCCTGTTCTCATTCCACTAACCATAACTGGGTACAAGTGTTATGCTGTGTTAATTATTATTCTATGTTACTGCTGCCCTTAATCAGGATTGAACCTGAATCTAGAGATACCTGTCACTTAGAACTGTCTAAACCTAACTCCTTTATCCATTAGGCCAAGTGTCTACTTGGATGGCTCTAATGAAGATGAGGACAATAGTCCGAATAACGCGGATAATACTAATACTTAATTACTTGCACATTTTCTTGCTAGTTCTTCCAATATTCTTACACTAATAGATTTTTTTTGTTTTTGTTTTGTTTTGTTTTATGGCATATCAACGTCAGAGGGTCATTTAATGCCAATAAATTTTGAAATAAATTCATTGTATATGGATACTCAATTATTTTTTATAAACATATATTTCTATTTAACCCATAGATGGGTACACTAATAGAAACTTAGTAGAATATGAATGTAACTTAATAGCCACTATAGGTGTTCTTTAAGCTAATAAGTTTAATATAGTTGGTTGGTTGGTTGGTTGTTGGTATCCTTCCGTCTACGAGAGACAATGGAGTAGTGTAAAGGTATTTTTTGTTAACTTGAACTACATAGCCTGGGGGGTTCATATGGAGGATGAGCTGTTGACCATGCAGCAAATCCCCCTCTACACACTGCCGTTATGATCCAAAGGGAAGGTAAGGTACCAATGCGGTTTGGCAACGGTAGTGTCGCAGGAGTTAATGGGTATCACTGGATTCAAGTATCACACCACCTTTAGGGACTCCAGCACCTGATTTATTTTCGGGGTTTATCCCTAGCTTGAACTACATAGCCTGGGTGGGTTCAAAAGGAGGATGAGCTGTTACCATGCAGCAAATCCTTCCTCTTCCACACTGCCGTTATGATCCAAAGGAAGGTTAAGGTACTAATGCGGTTTGGCAACGGTAGTGTCGCAGGAGTTAATGGTAGCACTGGATTCAAGCCTCACACCACCTTTAGGGACTCCAGCAACTGATTTATTTTCGGGTTTTACTCCCTAGCCTTGAACTACATAGCCTGGGCGGGTTCATATGGAGGATGAGCTGTTACCCATCGCCAGCAAATCCCTCCTCTCCACACTGGTCGTTATGATCCAAATGAAAGGTTAGGTACCAATGCGGTTTGGCAACGGTAGTGTCGCAGGAGTTAATGGGTAGCACTGGATTCAAGCATCACACCACCTTTAGGGACTCCAGCTCTTGATTTATTTTCGGGGTTTACACCCCTAATTCTAATATAAATTTTGATATAAACGTTGTACATATTTATCATACACCAGTATATTTCCCTACATTATCAATCTTTCCTGCTGTGGTAAGGATGGACATCCACCCAGTAAATCCGTGATGCCTTGTAGAAAATTCCATAACCCCTAACAAGCTCCATTATATTTCCATGTGACCTCTCGGGAGCTTAGAGGTGGGGGAGAACCAATTTCAATCCCTCAATCCTCTGTGGGGGTCAAGAAACAATTTTATATGCCTAGTAAATTCATTATCTCTTTCCGTTTGGCCGGAAATGGGAATTTGAACCCAACTTGACTTCTTACGACCTTTAATGATGTCAGAGATCAGCGCCACCTATGTTCATGCTCAAGTCAGGTTACTCTTGTGGAATAATTATCGAACCTCGTTTGCTTAGCGTATTGAACATAGAACCCTACAAACTCGCTAGCTTGATTAGCCTATCTGAAGATCATTCTTTCTCTAACTCTTTCTATTTTTCTCATTCTTTCTTACTTCTTTTCTCTCTTCTCTTTCACTATCTAAATCTTCTCTCACCACCCTCTCTCTTCTCTCTCTATATATATATATATATATTATATATTATATATAATATCTATAGAGAGAGAGAGAAGAGAGAGGGGGGGGTGAGAAAGAATTTAGATGGGAATCTCTCTCTCTCTCTTTCTCTCTCTCTCTCTCTCTCTCTCTTATATATATATATTATATATATATTATATATATAGAAGGAGAGAGAGAGAGAGAGAGAGAGAAAGAGAGAGATTCACTATTAAATCTCTCACCGCCCTCTCTTCTCTCTCTATATTATATATATATATATATATATAGAGAGAGAGAGAGAGAGATAGAGAAAGAGAGAAAGAGAGAGAGAGAGGGCGTTGAGAGAAGAATTTAGATAGTGAGAGATAGAGAAAGAAGATAGAGAGTAAGAGAATGAGAAAAATAAGATTCAACCAAATTGAGAACTCAACGTAACATATAAAGATTTTTATACATTTTTACACATAGGTATCTATCTATCTATCTATCTATCTATATATAATATATATATATATATATAATATATATATATTAAGTTAAGAGTAAAGAATGAATAACGACGGTATAACTATAGATAAAAGGATATGAAAACCACAATGCTGTTAAAATGTATAAAATTTTATCATTTTAACAGCATTGTGTGTTTTTCATATCCTTTTATCTCTAATACTTAATATATAATATAATAAAAATAATATATATTATATATAAGAATAATCTAATCGAGTCAGACGAACCTAATATTAGTTTCGCATAAAGCTCTTCAGGGCTAAATCTAAATATGTATATATTAACACTAGCTGTCGTTTGTATAGTAATTTAAGTTATTTAATCTATTAGCGAAAAGTGATATTTTAGAGATGGCCTCTATGTTCGTGGATACAAAGATGCACCCTAATTTGCTTTATTCTCAAATTTAAAACATTTTTATACACATTCTTAAACGAGTTTTTTATCCATTGAACCATGTTAGATTGGACTGAGTATTGCCAGGTCAGATTGGAACTGGGAGTATTGACTCTAGATCAGACGGACTGGGAGTTTGTCAGGTCCAGATTAACCTGGGAGTATGACTAGGTCAGATTGGAACGGGAGTATTGACTCTAAGATCAGATTAGAACTGGGAGTATTGACTCTAGGTCAGATTAGAACTGGGAGTATTGACTCTAGATCAGATTGGATGGAGTATTGACTCTGGTCAGATTGGAACTGGGAGTATTCGACTCCTCAGGTCAGATTGGAACTGGGAGGTATTGACTTAGTCAGATTGGACAATGGGAGTATTGACTCTAGGTCAGACTGGAACTGGGAGTATTGACTCTAGGTCGATTGGATATGGGACAGTATTGAACTCTAGATCAGATTGGAACTGGGAGTATTGACTCTGGGTCAGATTGAACTGGGATATTGAACTCTAGGCTTCAGATTGGAACTGGAGTATGACTCTAGGTCAGATTGGAACTGGGAAGTATGACTCTAGGTAGATTGGAACTGGGAGTATTGACTCTAGGTCAGATGGAACTGGGAGTATTGACCTCTAGGTCAGATTAGAACTCGGGAGTATTGACTCTAGGGTCAGATTGGAACTGGGAGTATTGACTCTAGGTTCAGATTGAACTGGGAGTATTGAAACTTCTAGATAGATTGGAACTGGGAGTATTCGACTCTAGATCAGATTGGAAACAGTGGATATTGACTCTACGACAGATTGGAAACTTGGAGTATTGATTAGATAGATTGGAACTGGGAGTATTGACTCCTAGGTCAGATTAGAACTGGGAGTATGATCTAGATCAGATCTGAAACTGGGAGTATTGACTCTAGGTCAGATTAAGAATGGGAGTATTGCTCTAGATCAGATTGGAACTGGGAGTATTGACTCTAGGTTCAGATTGGAAACTGGGAGTATTGACTCTAGGTCAGCTTGAACTGGAGTATTGACGTCTAGATCAGATTGGAATGGGAGTATTGAACTCTTAGGTCAGAATTGGAACTGGGGAGTATTGAACTCTAGATAGATTGGAACTGGAGTATTCGAACTCTAGATCAGATTGGAAATGGGAGTATGACTCTAGGTCAGATTGGAATGGAGTAATTGACTAGATCCGATTGGAACTGGTGTATTGACTCTATGGTCAGATTGGAACTGGGAGTATTGACTCTAGGTAGATTGAACTGGGAGTATTGACTCCTAGGTCAGCATTAGCACTGGGAGTATTGATCTAGGTCAAGACTGGAACTGGAGTATTGACTCTAGGTCAGATTGGAACGGGAGTAATTGACTTTAGATAAATTGGGGACTGGAGTATTGCTCTAGATCAGATTGGAATGCGGGAGTAATTGACTTTAGATCAAGATTGGAATGGGAGATATTGACTCTAGGTAGATTGGAACTGGGAGTATTGGACTTAGATCAGATTGGAACTGGGAAGTATTGTACTCTAGATCAGATTGGAATGGAGTATTGACTCTAGGTCAGATTGGAACTGGGAGTATTGACTTTAGATAAATTGGACTGGGAGTATTGACTTCTAGATCAGTTGGACTGGGATGTATTGACTTTAGATCAGAATTGGACTGGGATATTGACTCTAGGTCAGATTGGAATGGAGTATTGACTTTAGATCAGATTGGACTGGAGTATTGACTCTAGGTCATGACTTGGACTGGGAGTATTGGGTTCCTTAGGTCAGATTGGACTGGGGTATTGACTAGGTCAGATTGGAACTGGGAGTATTGACCTCTAGCAGACTGGAACTGGGAGTATTGACTCTAGGTCAGATTGGAACTGGGAGTATTGTCTCTAGATCTCTAGATCTTGGAACTGGGAGTATTGACTAAATAGGTCAGATTAGAACTGGGAGTATTGACTCTAGATCAGATTGGATATGGGAGTATTGGACTCTAGGTCAGATTTGGAATGGGAGTATTGAATTAGGTCGATTGGAACTGGGAGTATTGACTTTAGATTCAATTGGAACTGGGAGTATTGATCTAGATACAGAGTTGGAACTGGGAGTATTGACTTTAGATCAGATTGGAACTGGGAGTATTGACCTCTAGGTCAGATTGGAACTGGGTATTGACTTTAAGATCAGATTGAATGGGTATTGACTCTAGGTCAGACTGGAACTGGGAGTATTGGCTCTAGGTTCAGATTGGAACTGGAGTATTGACTAGGTCGATGAACTGGGGTATTGATCTAGGGACTGGACTGGGGTATTGACTCTAGTCAGCATGGAATGGGAGTATTGTCTAGATTCAGATTGGAACTGGGAGTATTGACTACCTAGATCAATTGGAAATGGGAGTATTGTTACTAGGTAGATTGGAATGGGAGTATTGACTTAGGTCAGATTCTGGAACTGGGAGTATTGACTCTAGGTCAAATTGGAACTGGGAGTATTGACTAGGTCAGATTGGATGGGAGTATTGACTCTAGTCAGATTGGAACTAGGAGTATATACTCTAGGTCAGATTGGAACTGGGAGTATTGACTCACTTCCCAGTGCTCTACTTGGAACCTTGTCGCTAGATGCAGGTTAACATCCTACCTATGACATCTAAGGCCCCTCAGCTGCCGCCTTCTAGCACTATATGATAGAAGAGTCAAGACCTCTAGGGTTGAGACATCATATAGGGTATTAGGGATATACATGACTAGCCTCTCGACCGACCATGTACCCCAAGTAAGGACAAAAATGAAGTATTGCATGTCATGGACTGTTCAGTCACCAGGATTCTGACCTTAAGCACCACAGTTGCCACCCACGGCAAATAGGTGGCCTCATTTTATGGGGGTGTCTTACCCCTCTGCAAAGGTGCAGTCGGTCTCATTAGATGTATAATAACATATAATCCTTAGTTTCTGGCTGCTGCTGAAAATTGACATACAAATAAAATGGAAAGTTCAAACACCCTCTCTCACGCTCCAATCTAAAAACTAACATATATAAGGAGTAGTTAATTAAGATATATATAGAGAGGGCGAAAGTGACAGACAAAATGTGAAATACGGATCAGTTTTTGACTTGATTGCAAATTACAACTAATTAGAATCAATTAAAGTGTTTTAAGTCTATCCTAGAACTAAGAATTGTTTTGGTATGTATTTTGTGTCATTAAAATGAATGAGAAAAAAGTCTTTAAGGAACAAATCATTGTTGCATTTCTATAGTAAAAACCATTTCCAATGCATTTTTATAGTACAAATCATTTTAAATGCATTTTTATAATAAAAATGATTTTCGATGTATTTTTATAATAAAAATCGTCTGCAATGCTTTTTTATAATAAAATCATATCCAATGCATTTTTCAAGTAAAAATAATTTCCAGTGCATTTATATATAAAAAAAAATCATTTCCAATGCCGTTTTATATTAAAAATCCTTTTCGATTCATTTTTATTGTAAATATAATTTTTAATGCATTTTTATAGTAAGAATAATTTTAAAGACATTTTTCCTTTTAAAAAATTTCCAGTGCATTTTTATAGTGAAAATATTCATCGATGCATTTTTATAGTAAAAATCATTTCCAATGCATTTTTATAATAAAAATCATTTGCAATGCTTTTTTTTATTGTAAAAGCATATCCAATGCATTTTTAAATTAAAAATAATTTCCACTGCATTTTTATAGTAAAAATCATTTCCATTGTATTTTATAGTAAAAATTATTGGCCTGTCCATTTCTATAGTAAACTTAATTTTCAATGCATTTCTATAGCAAGGGTATATTTAGCTTTAGCATAATAAGAGATATCTGCAAGTAGGGCTATGTGCCTATTTCCCCTTGTGATAAGAAAATGGTATCTTCTTATGATAATCGCACACAGCGCATGCGCGAACGTACGCACGCATGCGCACAGTGGATTAACACAAAAGAGTTTCCCGCTCAAAATATCGACAGGGTTGCTTTGACTCTACACTGCTGCTGCTGCTGCTGCTGCTGCTGTTGTTTGTTGTAGTCACTTCGGAGTTGGAGTTAGAAATCCAGGTCAGATTCCACTTTTCCCCGTTATCGATCCGCCATTCCCCCCCCCTTTTTTTCTCTCGTCACTTCACGTTGCACGTTATTATCTTCGCGCGGCGACAGTTCTATTGATTCGCTACACTCGCCGATCGTCGTCTTTTGTGCCAAGCGCCATCTTGGACCTCAAGATTCTCTCCACCTCCCACCCCCCGTTCTCCAACATCGTCGGCCATTGCTGCTATCGTTAATCTCTGGTATTGATTGATTAGAACCCCAGCCAACTGGCATCCATTACAACTCACCAACCACCGTCAATACCATTACCCCGCAACCACTACCGCCGCCACCTCCTTCCAGGTTTATACTCTCACCGCTACTCAAATTAACGCTGTGTTGACAGATTAGAGAGTTGTTCTTTGCAACTCGACACTAAATCACCTTTAACGTAATTTGTAAGACTCCGGCCAAGATAATTGTCGCTCGTGTCCCCTGGGAGAATATTGTCTTTCTTCTTTGATATTCGAATACCTGCTCCAGAATAGGAATATCTACGAATCCCTCCGCACGAACAAGATGCGACAACGTTCAATTCGAATACCGTGCTTCAGAATAAGAATATATTTACCAACCCTCCGCACTGAGCAGGATGCGACACAAGTCAATCACTTAAGAAGAGTTTAACAGTTTGAGTTCGTTTTCCTTCTCCTAGACTGGTTACCAAGTCATGGTTAAAGAGGCTAGTCTTCCCTACTATTTAGAATACCATACTTCTTAAATAAGTATATATTTACCAACCCTCCGCACGAGCGGATCGACCAAGGTCAATCACTTAAGAGGAGTAGCAGTTTGGGTCCGTTCCTTTTACTAGTTTACTATCATGGTTGGCCTACCCTCTCTATAGGTTACAAACCCCCACGAGTGATTGACATCATTTTTTAAGTAATATTTGATTCAGTTTTCCTTCTCTAGGAGTTACCTTAGCCAGGTTAAAGAGCCAGTCTTCCTTCTATTTAGAATACCTCTTCTTAATAAAGTATATACACCCTTTCCGGCTGCCCCCAGGTCATTTTTAAGACGGATTACATTGAATCAGCGTTTCCTTCTTCAGACTGGTTACCCTAGCAAGGTTAAAGAACTGATTCTGCTCTATTCTATTTTGATATCTGCTCCCATAGAGGTTTATTTACCAATCACTTTCACGAGCAGGATGCGACACAAGGTCATTTCTTAAGCAATTTACAGGTTTGAATTCAGACTTTTCTTTCTCCTCACGGTTACTAGCCAAGTTTAAGAGTCCATCCGTCCTATCGATTTACCAACGGTTGAGGGAGAGTATGATGCATACCTTTCCCAGAGTATAGTGCGATGTGATATGTTACACATTCGATATACGAGGAAATTGAGTTACAAGCAGAAAATATAAAAATTGAAGTACTTTATTCATGTACTCGATTAGCCAGGGCCGATTAGCTCCAGTCGGTAGAGCAATTCAGCTAGAAACCCAGTCCTAGTTTTGATACCGCCCTCGCCACATCAGCGTATGAGTAGCACAGGGATATGTGTGGTAAGTAAGGAGCTGATGGTAAGGTGTGCGCTCCACTCAGTTGCTAAGATAATATCCTTGTCTACGCAAGTGAAAAGGGGATAAACTCTCGCTGTCTGGCTGATACCGGACATTAAGCCGCCGCGATGACTTTACTTACTTACTTTTTTATTTACCAACTCCACACGAGCAGAATGTGGCATACGTCCAATTTCTTAGGTGGAGTTTAACAGTTCGAATTCTGAGTTTTCCTTCTCCTACTGTCCTAAGCTATTACCCATAGCTGGGGAGATTTTTGGATGCAAACTCTTACCAGGCATTAGTGCTATGTGAAATGCATAACAGCCTCGTCTATGGATTGAACTCGGGTTGACTTGGTCCATTTCTACGACTCTAAGCATTCACAGTTCTCTCGCGCAATAAGATTGTCATTCTCCTAGTCGGGATAGCAATCAATGGCCATTACAGTCTTTCAGATATCAATCAATATTTTTCAATAATCGAACTTTTAGCGCGAGAGGAGACTGCCTTGGCACCGTAATTTGAAGAAGCAGGACCTCGAAGCCAGGAGATTTGGTGAGAATGAATTTGCACGAATGCATTTTTTTTTCGAGATCAAGCTGTGTATAAAACCAGGCACAACCGAGAAAGGAATGAGACGCTTTGGAACTGTTATGATTTTTACGTTGGATACTGTTGTGTTATTGTGCGAGTGTCGTCGGATTTTTGAAGTTGGTGAAACGATTATTCTGATCAGTTTCACAGACCATAGATCTTATTCTCATTACCCATTCATGTTTTTTTTTTCATTATGTCATTCCGCGCGTTTTATCTGATATATTCAGCTGTTCGGCCTCTGCAAAGTTTTGTTTTTCTCTTATTCATTTGATTTCTTGTCGTTTATTTCCGACACACAATACACATAATACACACACAGCTCACACATACACATAACACACACATATACACATATACACCCACACAGGGTCTAACGCACACACACATACACACATACACATAGAGACTAACTCCTACAGACGCGCACACAGACGTGCACACACACATATACAGATACAAATTAACACACACACAAATACACACACAAACACAAATACACACACACACACATACACATACACTTGGAAGAAGTTGCGTCTTGTCCTCTCATCGCTTTTTAAGGCGAGAGTAAGAGACAGAGAGAGAAAGAGGGAGGATAGAGTGAGAAAGAGTGCATGTGTTGTCTCAGAGAGAGAAAATGTGTGTG
>CM042173.1:6084214-6094214 GCA_023376005.1 Doryteuthis pealeii
ATAATGTTCCTCCTAGTATTCACTTAAAGGACACCTTTGGTGTCTATTACGCCCGATTCCCTTTATAATAAACTAGATGTAGCTACTCGGCCTCGCCTGGATAAAGTAGGAGCCAAAAAATAAATCTGTTAGATCCATTATTACCGAATTCCAAGTTAGACCCTCGCAGGATGCCCCATTTATACCCCTACGTAAAAAAGACTTTGTGTTGATCCGTCAGAAAAAAGTCTACAGAGACTCTGAAAAGAAAAATCATTGTCTCCTCTTTAATGTATCAAATGCAAAAGAAAATAATATTGAAATTTTATTTTAATCATTTTCACGAATGAATCAAATCTTCATTATTTTTCCTCAAAAAGCAAGATCTAATGATAGTGAATGTGTATATATATTTATTTCGTTATAAATTTCATCTTCGTAGTTTTTACTGGACATACATAGTGATCGCAACGTCTTGTCAGACGATTGCCACTCCTTCATCCATTGTCCGTTTGTGGGCTCGTTCATGACTTTTTAATCCCGCCAAAGTCCTGCGTATCCTTGAACATATCTGGCACACATAACGATCAGTGTTGACTGCATCGACGGGTGTTGTATACTCATCATTGTCCTCACGTTGGGGATCATTCTGGGTCTTAGAGTGTGGCATGGTAGAGACAACAATTGCAGTCGGGTAGCTTTCATGTGATTGACCAAGCCCGCCTTTGACAATAGGGCCCGGTCACACTCCTCACCGATCCACACATCACCAGAATTGGTTGGCAGAGTTTCTCATTTTCGGCACGCTCTCCTGAATTTTGCTCGGACCACCCTTGCAGCTTCAAACTGTTCTGCATCCCTGTATATCGCAGCCCTCCATTGCCCACGATCAGATGTCAGGAACTCCCAATTATCGACGGATATATACAATAACATTAGGCGTGACATAGACAAAGAAAAATTCAAATAAAAAAATATTATTGGTTAAATAGTACAAAGAAGGATTTGGCATTAAATAACTCGCAAAGGTTAATATGCCATTAAAAAAAAATAACTAAACAATAATGGCTTCACATAGAATTACCATATTTAATATATTTTCTTATTGGAACAAGAGGGATATTATAACATCTTGTTTATATTACTTATTGCGTCCATCATCATTATCATCATCAACATCATCATCATCATGTCGCGCTGACAGCACCGATTTCCATGACTCTATCTCACCATCCGTACCTATCAATAAATAAACAAATTGATTCTTCAAGCAATATCAGCGGGCATTCCCAGTTCAAAAGTCGATTCCTATTTAGAAAGTTAGAAAGAAAGAAAGAAAAAAGAAGCAATATTACAAGCACCTGCGCGTCTATAATGAAAATTGCAGGACTCAAAGAGAATTGGTGGCGCCAACGATGAGACGAAGAGAGGAGTTCACGTCAGGAAAGAGGAAAAGTCAGGCAGGTGGTCACAGAATAAATACCACTCACTTTATTATTGATAGAAGTTTCCCTCTCGACTGGTCTCAACAACATTAAGTGATATTCGAGTAAAACAAAAAAATTCTGGCAAATCTTAAACAACTCCCAAATCGGTGGGGGTAGCAGTTTTGCTAGCCACAAGTTTAGATCATTGTAATTGCAATACTGATTATCTGGCGTTGCTTATCCGAAAAATTCTTATTTCTCTTGGGTGTCGTCATCTCAGCTAACTAATAGACAATTCCATTTTTTAGTGTAAAGAAAGAAAGGGAATAAAAAGAACATGCCCTACACAAAAAATATAATAGGAAAGAAAGAAAGTAGGGGAAAGATATAGAGAGGAGTGAGCGCGCGGAAGCGATTACGCTAATATGTTTTAATCGAACATAATGATAAAATGAAAAGAAGGAAAGAATTTAAAAAAAGTGATTCCTCTGATTTCTAATTACTCTCGTCTCTTTTCTAAGCTTCTGGGGGCCGTTCCAAGTGCACCAATTACTATTGGTATCACTTACACCCACATATACTACAGTTTTTTCAATTCTCCAGCAAGGTCAAGGTATGTGTTTATATTTTCGTTTTCTTTCATCTTCACCCTGTGATCTGCTGGAACTGCAAAAGTTCTCTTTTTCTTCTTAATTAATACTAGGTTTAGTCGATAGGGCCTGTTTAGCTCAGTCGGTAGAGCACTCGGCTAGGAATCACAAGGTTCCTGGTTCGATACTGGCCCTCGCTAACTCAGCGTATAGGAATCTGTGCGGTAAAGTGAGGAGCTGATAGTAGGTGGTGCGCTCCACCTCACACGCTAAAATGAATCTCCTGGTTTAGCGCTAGTGAAAAGGGGATATACTCCCTCGCTGTCTGGCTGATACCGAGATTAGGCCGCCCCGACAACTACTTTACTTAGTCGATTTGCGAGTAGCTAACCGGGTAATGCTTTTGCCTGGTTTTTGTTTTGGTCTTGGTTTGATGTAAGGTTGTTGTTTTTTTATGAAGGCATGAACTCTCACACCCCTAGCTATGAGTTAAATAATACCATTAAGAGCCGGCTTAGATCAGTCGGTAGATCGTCGGACTATGAACCACAAGGTTCCGAGTTCGATACCGGCCCTCGCCAACTCAGCGTATGAGTAGCGCAAGGATCTGTGCGGTAAAGTGGGGAGCTGATGGTAGATGTGGCGCTCCACCCCAGAAGCCAAAAACAATCTCCTTGGTCTAGCGCTAGTGAAAGGAGGATAGACTCCCTGGCTGTCTGGCTGATACTGACTTTAGCCCACCCCGACGACTTTACTTTTAACCAATACTTTTTGGCTAAGGAATCTGAGAATAAAACCTATAATCTTTTTCTTTTGTAAAATGGCGTCTTTATTGTTACATAATTATTAGAAACCTAATATTTATGGCAATAGTGTAGAAATAAAAATGGCCGTTATAAGCTACAGCCCACGGCCTTGAAGGATGAGTGACAAGGCTTAACCTCAAGTCCTCCTTCTGGTGATACGTGAGAACCGGTAGAGAGGACCCTCTCTTCCGGTTTAGATACTAAGTAAGTCTCAGTCAGTTAGAAGGTAGGAGCCGAGCTCGTAGTATATAAGTCTCACCTGCGCAGATGTCTGGGTTGGGGATTGAAAATAAAGTGACATCAAAGTAAATCCAAGTCTTATGTTTATTACCTAAAGACTAACAATGACACAGGGCTTCTGATAAGGAGAAATCCCTAACAGAAACCAGACCCGAAGTCCCCAAGAAAGTCCAGACCTTAGAAGAGACCAGACCAAGATGTTAGAAGATATACTAAAGACGATCAGAATAGCAAAGCCGACCAGAAGAAAATACGACCAGAAGTAAGAAGTAAGAAAGGGTATACAACATTTATAAGCGCTAGTGAAAGGGGGATAGACTCCCTCGCTGTCTGGCTGATACTGACTTTAGGCCACCCCGACGACTTTAATTATTTACTTACTGTTGATTAGATAAACCACGAAGGTTCATATGCCATTAAACAAAGAATTTTAACCAATCCCTTTTGGTTAAGAAATCTGAGAATAAAACCTATAATCTTTTTCTTTTGTAAAATGGCGTCTTTATAAGCTGGAACGAGATCACACTAAATAAACCGATTGATTACATTTGATAATGTTCAAATGAGCGCAGCCACAAGGAAAGATACATTAATGTCGCATTTACGCAGCGCTCAATTCTCCTTAAGAAAGCTCAACTTGAGCGTTCAAAGCGGCTATTGTCGGTTCAACTATTAACAATAAAGTTTTCGACTCAACGGTATTTGATCTTCGCCTCTCTCTTCTTCTTTGTTTTCGTTCTCAACACGATTATGGTTCTACGGTCCATGTCGCCTACGATAAACTATTTAGTCATGCAAAGTACAAATGATAGCGTTATGACTAGTAACGGCTAAGTTATTAAAACTAGTAAGAATATGCACCCTCCAGGCGTAAGAATTTAAGTTTATGTTTGTTTGTTTGTTTTGTTTTACGGCATATCAACCCAGTGAGTAATTTAATGCCGATAAAGTTTTGAAATAAATTCATTCTTAATGGATACTCAATTTTTTATAAACACATTTTACTATTGAACCCATAGATGGGACCCTAACAGGTAATACCACTCCGGATCAGAGTGGACCAGGGAGCAATGGTAAGTAAAAGTGACGTCGTCTGGTTGATCTAAAGTCGGTATCAGCCAATCAGCGAGGGGGTCTATTACCTTTTCACTAACGCTAGACCAAGATTGTTTTTGAGTCTGAAGAGGAGCGGCACACCTACTATCAGCTCCTTATTTTATCACACAGATCCCTGTGCTACTCATACGCTGAGTTGTCGAAGGCTGGTATCGAACAGGGAACCTTGTGGTTTCTAGCCGAATGAAATATATTAGCACTAGAAGCGGCTACCCGGCATTGTGGGAAGAAACAAATGGTGGATGACTGAATGAAAGAACGATCAAAAGGAAGGAAGAAAGAATTAAAGAAAGAAAGAATGAATGAATGAACATATGAAGAAAAGAAAGAAGAAAGAAAGAAAGAAAATAGCATCGATATCTCTATTTCTTTAAATGAAAAGAAAAGAAAAAGGAGAAAAGGGGACGACGAACGAACGAACGAAGAAAGAAAGAAAGAAAGAAAGAAAGAAAGAAAAGAAAAATAGCATCGAAATATCTTTTTCTTAAATAGAAAAGAAAGAAAGAAGGAAAGAAAGAAGGAAAGAAAGAAAGAAAGAAAGAAAGTAGCATCGATATCTTCTATTCCTTTAACATAAAAGAAAAAAAGAAGGAAAAAATGACAAAAGGAAAAAAGGAAATGGGAAGAAAAAAAGAGTGAAAGCAAGAAAGAGGAAGAAAGAAAGAAAGAAAGGAGAAAGAAAGAAAGAAAGAAGAGAGAGAGAGAGAGAGGAGAGAAGAGAGAAAGAAAAGGAAAAGTAGTCGTCGATATCTTCTTTTCTTTAACTTAAAAGAAAAGAAAGAAGGAAAAAAGAAAGAACGAAAAGAAAGAAAGAAAGAAATAAAGAGAGAAAGAAAAAATAAGCATCGATATTTTATTTCTTTTACTTAAAAGAAAAGAAAGAAGGAAAAAAGAAAGAGAAAGAAAGAAAGAAAAATAGCATCGATATCTCTCTATTTCTTTTACTTAAAAAGAAAAGAAAGAAGAAAAAAGAAGAAGAAAAGAAAGAGAAGAAAGAAAGAAGAAAAGAAAGAAAGAGTGAAAGAGAGAAAAGAAAGAAAGAAAGAAAGAAAAATAGCATCGATATCTTCTATTTCTTTTACTTAAAAGAAAAAAAAGAAGGAAAAAATCGGAAAGAAAAGAAAAGAAAGAGAAAAAGAAAGAAAGAGAAAGAAGAGTGAAAAGAGAGAAAAGAAAGAAGAAAGAAAGAAAAAATAGCATCGATATCTTCTATTTCTTTTACTTAAAAGAAAGAAGGGAAAAAAGAAAGAAAAGAAAAAAGAGAAAAAAAAGAAAGAAAGAAAGAAAGAGTGAGAGAGAAAAGAAGAAAGAAAAGAAAAATAGCATCGATATCTTCTATTCTTTTACTTAAAAGAAAAAAAAGAAGGTAAAAATCGGAAGAAAAAAAAGAAAGAGAAGAAATAAATAAAGAAAGAAAGAGTGAAAGAGAGAAAAGAAAGAAAGAAAGAAAGAAAGAAAGAAAGAAAAATAGCATGGAATCTTCCTATTTCTTTTACTTAAAAGAAAAGAAAGAAGGAAAAAAAGAAAAGAAAGAAAAAAAAGAGAAGAAGAAAGAAAGAAAGAAAGATGAAAGAGGAAAAGAAAAAAGAAAAGAAAGAATAGCATCGATATCTTCTATTTCTTTTACTTAAAAGAAAAAAAAAGAAGGAAAATCGGAAGAAAGAAAAGAAAGAGAAGAAAGAAAGAAAGAAAGAAAGAGTGAAAGAGAAAAAGAAAGAAAAGAAAGAGAGAAAGAAAAAATAGCATCGATATCTTGTATTCTTTACTTAAAAGAAAAGAAAGAAGGAAAAAGAAAGAAAGAAAGAAAGAAAAAAAGAGTGAAAGATAGAAAGAAAGAAAAGAAAGATTGAAAAATAGCATGGATATCTTCTATTTCTTTTACTTAAAAAAAAGAAAGAAGGAAAAAAGAAAGAAAGAAAAAAAGAGAAGAAGAAAGAAGAAGAAGAGTGAAAGAGAGAAAAGAAAGAAAGAACGAAAAATAGCATCGATATCTTCTATTTCTTTTACTTAAAGAAAAAAAAAGAAGGAAAAAATCGAAGAAAGAAAGAAAGAGAAGAAAGAAGAAAGAAAGAAAGAAAGAAAGAAAGAGTGAAAAGAGAGAAAGAAAAGAAAAAAGAAAGAAAGAAAATAGCATCGATATCTTCTATTTCTTTACTTAAAGAAAAGAAAGAAGGAAAAAAAGAAAGAAAGAAAAAAAAGAGAAGAAAGAAAGAAAGAAAGAAAGAAAGAATGAAAGTGAGAAAAGAAGAAAGAAAAGAAAGAAAGAAAGAAAGAAAGAAAGAAAAGAAGAAAAATAGCATGGATATCTTCTATTTCTTTTACTAAAAAGAAAAGAAGAAGGAAAAAGAAAGAAAGAAAAAAAGAGAAGAAAGAAAAAGAAAAAAGAAAAAGAAAGATTGAAAGAGAAAAAGAAAAAAAAAGATAGAAAAATAGCATGGATATCTTCTATTTCTTTTTACTTAAAGAAAAAGAAAGAAGGAAAAAAAGAAAGAAAGAAAAGAGAGAAGAAAGAAGAAAGAGTGAAAGAGAGAAAAGAAAGAGAAAGAATAAAGAAGAGTGAAAGAGAGAAAAGAAAGAAAGAAAGAAAAATAGCATCGATATCTTCCATTTCTTAAAAATGCGATATCGTAATCACTCTCTGGCAGAATGTCTTATTCTCGCTGATGGTCTTCAATATTAAAAAACACCAAATCTTATTTATTCCCCCGTTGATGGCGTTGTGGATGACGGCAGGGGAGGGGGGAGGACACCCCCGGTGCACCCTATCTTTTTTTATTCCTGTATGTCTTATCTAAACAAACTGCAGGCAACACCCAAGGCCAGTGGCGCGCTTAACAAGATACTAATCAGTTCAGTATTCATACCAGCATGGAGCTAAGAAAAACAATAAGCGACGTATAGCGACGCTTTGAAGTCAAGTGAAGAGGGACTTCGTGTTGCACGCTCGCGCTTAGCCACCCACGCACCATCTGTTACCGGCGTTGGTGTGATGGCCAGCCCAGGACGGCAGCATCAAGAAGCCCGGATGCTCGAATGCCCGGATGCCCGATTAGCGCATTCCTACTACACAGCACAGGAAAAACTTTGCACGGTTTATATCTGTTGGATGCGTGTGGTGTAATGATTAAGGTTGTAAGAAATGGACTCGTCGACCAGAGTTCAAATCCTGGCCAAGATCATTTGCATTTCATATAGCACTAATACCCTTGGGAAAGATATGCATTTCAACTACTCTCCCTCCAGCTATGGATAAATAGTAGGGAAAATTGGCTCTTTAACTTTGGCTAGGTAACCAGTCTAGAAGGAAAACTGAATTAAAACCTGTTGAAATTGAACTTATGCCACATCCTGCTTGTGCGAAGGGGTTGGTAAGTATATATATATATATATATTATATATATATATATATAATATATATTATATTCGTTGGGAAGTCTGAGTGGCCATTTTACTTTAGGCTTAACAATTACAGACATCGCATAAAAATACAGATCATAGCAAGTTCATCCCAGTCGAGCAACACTTCCGATTAGAAGACCATGACTTTGACAGAGACGCCAAATTTACTCTTATCGAAAGAATCCAAGAAGATACTCTTATGATGTTGGTGTGCCGGTGTTTGTTGCTGCTGATTCCTTCTGGACCTCATAACTTCATGGTGTTGCGCCAGGGTGACCTCAAACATGACCAGTCCTCTACAGAGAGCCTGTCGCCACCGAGGGCGGTTCTGAGCCAAATTTTCTCAGCTGGAAGGGGCAATGTCAAGGCTCTTGAGATCGTTCTTGCAGATAATCTTGAAACGCAGCTGGGGGCAACCAATCTGTCCATTACCAGACGAAACATTTATTTATTAAAAAAATTAGGACAATATTTCAAATAATCCAAATAATACTAAAGAAAATTATGTAAAAAAAATAAATATTTCTTATTCATTTTTTACATAATTTTCTTTAGTATTATTTGGATTATTTGAAATATTGTCCTCATTTGCAAAACTGGTCAATGTACTTTTTTGCTGGACAGCCCACACTGGCATGCCCATGTGCTGGCTTCCACGGGAGGACGTCACTTATGAGTTCATCCTTGCTTCTCCAGCAGTATCCTGCATGTAAATTTGTATGAACAATTGAATAATGAGTTCGATCCTTACTCCATACTTGGCACAAAAAAAATAAAAATAAAAATAGACAAATAAAAAATTTTAAAAAAAACTCAGTAAAGGACGATTAAATCTCCGCGTAGATCTATTGTAAATACTCCAGATAGCGTAACGGTTATCAACACTTGAAATTTGCCGAGCAAACAGTGCTTGGATTTTAGTTCTCGGTTGTCTGTGTCCTCTTAGTACAAATACGTCCCAGAAACTTGTGTAAACCACGTAACATCTTCGTCTGCCTGTGTCTCGTTCTCAGCCCACGAATGTTTGGGCAAACCGCCTTCGCATGACCCCTGCAAGAGAAGTGTATAAAAAAGATTGTTCTACATTTCAAGAGGTAACCCAGTTTTGTACAGCATTATAGAATACAAAACTAAACAATGCTCATTGGGAGTCTAAAACAAGCTATACAAAGCAATTTGCCGACCATTGGCATTTGGGAGTAAGCCAACAAACAGTCACAACATCACCGGTCTACGAAAATAAAGTAATTGGTTTCACTGGTATGCTGTAAAACCTATACTCGTACTATATATATATATATATATATTATCTTGGTCTTTTCTTTTTTCCAAAATTTTTTTTCTCCCCGGGTAATGTTTGATAGTATATTTTTACAATCAATTTGCTGGTTTTTTTCTTACCGCGAGGATTTACCAACAAGTTTGGTATATTAAATAATATAATATATATATATATATATATATATATAATATATATTAAAATAAGTGTATTTGGCAGCATTTTCTTTATATACAAGTTTGTTGAACTGTACAGACAATTCCTGTCGGACAAGTTTTTCGTTGATCCGTTCCAATTTTCGGGCCATCTTTCTGGTGTCGGGGTGTAACTGGTAAAACAGTCCCCCAAAGGTTTCAAAACGAGCGCTTTCGGCAATACAATTTGCCATCCTCAGGTAGGAAACGATGGTATGATTCGTGTCTCGTTTTTAACGAGAACGAGTAGTAGAAAGGAATTAGAAGTGGGAGATAATAACCGTTGGTAGTAGGAGGTTGTAGGAATGGTAGTTCGAGCGAGCGTTGCAGAAAGATGGCCCGAAAATTGGAACGGATCAACGAAAATCTTGTCCGACAGGAATTGTCTGTACAGTTCAACAAAATTTGTATAAAAGAAAAATGCTGCCAAAATACACTTATTTTAATATATATATATATATATATATAATATATAATATATATTATATATATATATACTAGCAAATATATGCACCCTCCGGTGCAAGTATTTAAGTTTTAATGTAATAGAATATTGTATTAAATTAGAAAGGCTAATGAAACTAAATAAGAATACAGATAAAAAAGATTTGAAACAGAGGGAGTATAATAAAAGATTGAAACAGAGGGAGTATAATAAAAAAAATGGAACAACTGAAACTTACTCTTCCATCACTCTCGTCTTTCATTGTTATTTTTTCTAATTTAAGTATTAGTTAAAAGAGGAAGTAAAGAATAAAATGACAGTTATTTTTTCTTGTTAATGGATTTCATTTAAGATTCATTGAAGAGATTTTTGCTTATATTCATTAAAATAAAACCAAAGAGTTAGAAATCAATAATACTAAGCACATATTTATTAAATTCGATTTTTTAATATTAATATGCAAATTAGCCTTCCCGCTCACACTGTAAACCGCTATTTTGTTGTATATATAAATACAATTGCATG
>CM042173.1:6099214-6101714 GCA_023376005.1 Doryteuthis pealeii
AGATATATAGATGGATAGATAGATAGAGAGATAGATATATGGATAGATAGATAGATAGATAGATAGATGCATGGAAAGATGTATGGATAGATAGATAGATAGATAGATAGATAGATAGATAGATGGATAGTTAGATGGATGGATGGGTAGATAGATGGATAATTAGATAGATTAATGAATGGATAGATAGATAGATAGATAGATAGATAGATAGATGGATGCATTGATGGGTAAATAGACAGGTAGATAGATGAGTGGATAGATGGATGTGTGTATAGATAGATAAATAGGCGGATAGAGAAATAAATTGATAGACAGATGGATGGATGGATGGATAGATAGATATATGAATTGACAGATTGAAAAATGTATAGATAGATAGATAGATAGATAGATAGATAGATAGATAGATGAGTGGATAGATAAATAGATAGATAGATAGATGACTACTAGTGATGCGGTGTACAGAAGCACGTCCATTAATCCAGTATAGGCGTGTGCTACAATTTCTGATACAAAATTTTCTATTTTGCTGCTTTTAAAACCGTTTTGTATTATTTTGATTACCGAATAACAATTTGTTTAACTAATATTCCCCAGTACTCTGACCTATTTGTTCTGCCTTGTAATTATCACATTTCATTTTAAAAGATTAAAAATAATAATGCCGATTCTTTTAAACGAACATTTTTCAAACATCACGCGTTTAACTTCACAGCTACTGAAAAGTCAATGACTTCGCTTTGAACCGGCGGCCATGTTGTTTCATATTCGCTAAAAACAACTTTTTGTTAATTCTATTCATATTATAACGGCAGGATTCCAATGAGCTGCCTCCTGAGTATGAGGGTCACTTAGTGGTTGTACTAGCAGCGGCTACCCGGCGTCGCCTGGGTAGAAGAGGATTTTTTTAAGTTAATCTCACAGATCCATTATTAGTGAATTGTTTGGTTTGTTTTATTTTGTTTTACGGCATATCAACCTCAGTTGGTCATTTAATGCCGATAAAGTTTTGAAATAAATCAATTCTTAATGGATAATACAATTTTTATAAATACATTTTTCTATTTAACCCATAAATGGGACCCTAACAGGTACTACCACTCCGGGTCAGAGTGGACCAGGGAGCAATGGTGATGAAGGGGTGCTCCAAATTCCCAAAACCTCCAAAACTGGAACCTAACCATCAGATAGAGTTTAATGTCATTCCCAGGACATGAAGACTCTCAGCCACCGCCTTCTAGCACCCATATGATAAAAAGGGGTGGGGCTTGCCATAAGGGCAATAGGGTTGGGAAAAATCATATAGGTGCTAGGGCTTCACGTGACCAGCCGATTGATCGGAGGGGGCCTCTCCGACCGCCCGTCTAGCCCAAGATAAGGCCAAAGTGGAGTATTGCATGTTATGAATTGCTCATCCACCTGGACTCTATCCTTAAGCATCACGGGTTGCCACCCACGGCCAACAGAGGTGCAGTCGGTGCATTCTAACGTCCCAGCCGACAGGGCAGTAGTGAATTGTGAGTTGAATCATCGTTGGATGCCCCATTTAAATCCCTATGTAAAAAAAAAATAGACATTGCATTGATCCAGCTACTCTGAAAATAAATGTTAATGTCTACTATCTAAAATATTAAATGAAAAAAAATCCATGCTGTTATCATTTAAATCTTATTTTTTAATTTAACCCCCTAATGTTATCGTGCATCTGGCACCAGCTATATGCGTGGCTTCTGACTTGTTTAACTTTGCAGTTCTTCATCTGTTATTCTCCCCCCAATTATACACATTATAAAATGGATTTTATTTTGTTACATTTGAATTTAAACCCTTTAGTTTTATTTCAAAGATACAATTTTTTTTATGTTATACTTATTCAAAACTGATATTGTTATATCATACTAAACAATTAACGTGTGCAAGGCATGAAGAAATTTGTGATAAAAAAATGTGTGGGTCATGGTACTAAAATGGTTGGAACCACTGGTCAATATAGAGTTCTATACTGTCTTTTATACTTCTATACTCTATTCTATACTATATTCTCTACGTCTATACTGTGTTCGTTATAATATTCTATACTGTCTTTTTTTTTTTACATCAACTGATCCATAATATAAAAATATACTTTAGCCAAAACAATTTTGTGAAAAACTTCTTTTTTGTAAAGACCATGGACAAGATATTTATGAAAAATGATTTTTTCCTCATTTCTTTTTTTCGTTTTTTAGCCAAAAAATCTCTATATTTTTGTTTAAAACATTTTCAATTAAGCTTACTGTTATTTTGTTAAAACAAGGGACAAAGTATTTACAAAAATGACTTTCTTTTTATCCTAATTTTTTAGCCAAAACATTCTGTATTCTAGCCAAAAAAATGTTGTTAAAACCCTTTTTTCAATTGGTTTGGTTTGTTTTGTTTTACGGCATATCAACCTTAGTGGGTCATTTAATGCCGATAAAGTTTTGAAATAAATCAAATTAATGGATAATACAATTTT
>CM042173.1:6109214-6134214 GCA_023376005.1 Doryteuthis pealeii
CGTTAATCAGTTGATTATTTCCTTACGTCATAATTTCTGTATATTTTAATTCCATTGTATATTGTTATATTGTATGATATAAGTATATTGGAATTTTAACCAATCAATCCTTTCCAATATTTTTTTAATTCTTACGAAAATATTCAACCTCGGCAATTTCTATGATTTGGAAGCAAACAGTTTAAATAAACAATTCACAAAATGAATTCCAGCTAGATTCTTCCTTTCAAAATAATTTTATAAAGTATTTCTTTCTTTTTCATCCATAATTTACTTTTATTAAAACTGATTCTTTTGCAACCCTTAATTATCCAAGCCCCTAATTATGTAACATTACGCCACCCACGGCCAACAGGTGGACCCATTAGGGGGATTTCACCCCTTTGCATCCAACACGAGGCTACTTTTTTTTTACCTCCTCCTCATTATGATATTCTTGAGTTCTCTATCGTAGTTTTTCTTCCGGTGGTAATCCTCCGATGAGACTCAGGTGAAGACAACATTTTTTGTTAGAGATGGACCCGCTTAATATTCCAATTCTTAATTTCTTAATTCTCCGGTCGTATTTATCTTTTTAAAAATTCTATTCGCTTTGCCAACTAACTTTCTACCGGATCACAATTATCTAAAATTATCGAGGAATCGGAAACATAATTGTTTGATTTCTAAAAAACATATGTATATAAGATTCGTACACAATTGTGATTTAAATTGTTTTCTTGGCTGTAAAAAAAAAAATTGATGTTATGTTTTAAAATTGATTTTTTTTTTTAATTACTGTAATTATTAATTTTTTAAATTCATAGGGTCAAAGGGGGAAACAAATAAAATAATTGTTAGTAAAAATTAAGGAAGAGGCTATTTAGGTAAAATAGACAAACCTACTTTTGATGTGATGGCTCCCGATTACGATGAGAAAGTTCCCGACTACGACAAGAAAGTTCCGACAAGAAAGTTCCCGATTACGACAAGAAAGCTCCCGAGTTCGAAAAGAAAGTTCCCGAGTCCGAGAAAGTTCCCGAGTCCGACAAGAAATACCTGAAGAAGGCCGGAGGGTACATCGGCCGAAACGTTGTACAAATAACAATGAAGATGGGGACAATAGTCCGAATAACGCAGATAATACTAAAATTGATGTTATGTTTTAAAATAGATTTTTTAATTACTGTAATTATTAATTTTTAAAATTTGTAGGGTCAAGGGGGAAAACGAATGGAATAATTGCTAGTAAAAATTTAGGAAGACGCTATTTAGGTAAAATAGACAAACCTACTTTTGATGTGATGGCTCCCGATTACGACAAGAAAGTTCCGACTACGACAAGAAAGTTCCCGACTACAACAAGAAAGTTCCCGAGTTCGAAAAGAAGGTTCCGAGTCCGAGAAGGTTCCGAGTCCAACAAGAAATACCTGAAGAAGGCCGCAGGGCATATCGGCCGAAACGTTGTACAGATAACAATGAAGATGAGGACAATAGTCCGAATAACGCAGATAATACAAAATTGATGTTATGTTTTAAAATAGATTTTTTTAAATTACTGTAATTATTAATTTTAAAAATTTATAGGGTCAAGGGGAAAACGAATAAAATAATTGTTAGTAAACATTTAGGAAGAGGCTATTTAGGTAAAATAGACAAACCTACTTTTATGCTTATTTTACCGGTCCTAATTAAAACCTGTTAAATTTCGCTTAAAGGTTATCTTAGTGGCACATCCTGCTCATACGGAGGGATTGGGTAAATACGTTAGTATAGCTAGTATAAAATAAAAAAACACCCTCCGGCGATGTAAAAATAGATTTTTGTAACATATTGCCTGAGGGGTGGGAGTAAAAAATTCAATGTCAGCGAGTTTGTACACTAAGTAAGTAAAATCATCAAATTCATCAAAGGATTAAAAAATAAAACAATTTGAAATGTAAACTTTAAATATGTATTAAAATAAAACACACTATATATAGATATATAATACCAGTCATGTATTTATTAAAACTTGTTTTAAAAAACAATGAGGACTGTCTAATGCTGCATGTTCAAATTTTGAGTGTATTTATTGAATAAATACACTCAAAATTTGAACCTGCCAAAAATCGTAGAATAAATTTTATTCTATGTTATGACGATTTTGGGTAATGTGACGTAAGCAGTGACGTAATTTTTGTTACAGACAAAAACCGGAAGCGAATCTCCATTATTAATAGATTTTGCTCGTTTTTCGTCTCAAAGTTTTTCTTTATTTCGTAACAATCGACGTTCTTAATTACTGTGCTTTGTTTGCAGACTCGTTGGATGTAAAAGTCGGATAGTTTGTTACTGATAAGAATAGTGTTACGTGGGAAAGACTCACATTTACACTGAGGGAACTGATAAGACAGATAGACAGAGAGAGAGGGGGGATAAAGAAAGAGAGAGAGAGAGTAAAAATGACAGTGATTAAAAGAGAGCAAAAGGAAGAGGGGGAGAGAGAGAGGGGAAGAGAGATGGAGTGAGAGAGTGGGTCAGAGAATTAAAGACTAAGAGCAAGAGAGAGAGAGGGGGGGAGAAAGAAAGAAAGAGAGAGGAAAAGTAAAAATGACAGTGATTAAAAGAGAGCAAAATGAAAAGGGAGAGAGAGAGAGAGAGAGGAAGAGAGATGGAGTGAGACAGTGGGTCAGAGAATTAAAGACTAAGATCAAGAGAGAGAGAGGGGGAGAAAGAAAGACAGAGAGAGGAAGAGTAAAAATTACAGTGATTAACAGATAGCAAAAGGAAGAGGGAGAGAGAAAGAGAGGGGAAGAAAGAGGAAGAGAGATGAGTGAGAGAGTGGGTCAGAGAATTAAAGACTAAGAGCAAAGAGAGAGAGAGGGGGGAGAAGAAAGAAAGAAAGAGAGAGAGAGAGTAAAAATGACAGTGATTAAAAGAGATCAAAAGGAGAGAGAGAGAGAGAGAAAAGAGAGAGAGAGAAAGGGGGGAGAGGGGAAGAGAGATGGAGTGAGAGAGTGGGTCAGAGAATTAAATACTAAGAGCAAAAGAGAGAGAGAGAGAGGGGGAGAAAGAAAGAAGAGAGAGAGAGAGAGAGGGGGTGGGAAACAGATCCCGCCAAAAGTATTTTTTTTAAATCCGAGCCAGATCATATACAGAGAGAGAAACAATACGACACAAAGATGGTACAAGAGACAGACCATTATTTGGATGATTCGTAGTATTACCCTCATTTTTATTATTATCTACACAACGTTTCGGTCGATGAGCTCCCCGGCCTTCTTTAGGTATTTCTTGTCTAACTCGCGAGCCTTATCGAACTCGGAAAACTTCTCGTCGAACTCAGGAACCTTCTTGTTCGAAGAGAAGTTTCCCGAGTCCGAGAAAATTCCCGAGCTTGACAAGAAACACACGAAGAAGGCCCCTTACATCGACCGAAACGTTGTGTAGGTAACAATAATGATGAGGAAAATAGTCTGAATAATTCAAGTAATACAAATTATCAAGCCTCATCTCAAAAAGTCAGAAAAATAGAGACAAACCACAGTGGGTTATTTGATGCCAACACAAAACGTTTATTTGTCTGTTTATGTGTGTGTGTGTGTGTGTGTGTGTGTGTGTGTGTGTGTTGTGTTGTGTGTGTGTTGTGTTTGTGTGTGTGCGTGTGTGTGTGTGTGTGTGTGTGTGATTGTTTGATTTGGTTTGTTTTACGGCACATCAACCAAAGTGGGTTATTTAATGTCAGCGCAAACAGAGATAGAATAATAATTCTTTGTAGAAAGATAGTTTGGTTGAAAGATTTGAATCCTTTTTAGAGAGGCAGTTTCAAGAAAGGATAGTTTATAGAAAGCCGGTAGAATTTCAGCCCCTGTCACTCTGTCCGACCAGAGAAATCTGGTCACTGCTATTTGTTCTTCCTTGGTGCATACTGCTAGTGGAGCGGTCATGTTTACACTGTAAATACAACAAGCAAAATGGTGCGATCAGGCTCAAATTTCGCGCTGGTGGCCAGAACAGTGCTAACTATAAGCATACTTGCACATAACGCAATGTGACGATAATAAAGAGGGTCGGATTAGCTCAGTCAGTATAGCGTTGGGCTAGGAATCATAAGGTTCATGGTTCAATACCGGCCCTCGCCAACTCAGCGTATGAGTAACACAGGGATCTGTGCGGTAAAGTGTGGAGTTGATGGTAGGTGTGGCACTTCACTTTAGACGCTAAGATAATCTCCTTGGTCTAACGCTAGTGAAAAGGGGATATACTCCCTCGCTGTCTGGCTGATACCGACATTAGGCCACCCCGACAACTTTACTTTTTTTATTGTGAAAGTGCGGATAATTTTTGACTCACCCCGGTGTGTATGATTTGTTTAGGGAATCATTTTCATTAACTTCTTGTGCATTAATAAATAATTATGATTGATCCTCACTAATAGATGAAGTTGGGTGTCTTACCCAGAATTCCCCTTTTGGGCTGAGAATGAGGCTAGTTGTCTTCGCCTTCTGTAGGAGATCCAATCAGCGAATTCTGTTGTATACCAACATTTGTATACCCCACATCGAACATCGGGTATATAAAACAGTTCAGCAAGAGAGAGAGAGAGAGAGAGAGAGGAGAGAGAGAGAGAGAGAGAGAGAGAGAGAGAGAGCAACCTAAGAAAGAATGTCTATCACGTCTAAACCCTCTGATGGCCGGGTTGATTCTAAATTCTAAACTAAAACTATATCACGAGTCTATCATTGCGCGTGAGATTCGCGCCTCTAGGGGTCAAGGGGGTTATTAAAAGTCAGCGTATTTTTCCCTGAACCTCTTGATTCTAACTATGAGAGTCCTGGATTTAATTCCTAGCTTACAGGTACGCTTCACAATTTATGAGAGAGAGAGAGAGACAGACAGACAGACAGACAGACAGACAGACAGAGACAGATCAGAGAGAGGATGATCTTACTTTATTCTTGCTAACTTCCTTGGCCGACATGTTCCTGTCGAGTTGAGTTCTTCCCTGTTCCTTTTAATTCTTCTACTAAGGGCTGGTTTTCTTCTGGGCTGATTTTGGTCACTGTAATTAAAACAAGACTTATGCTTTTGTTTCTTGATCAAGTTTATCATTTAGCCCATGATTCAATCATGCGGATGAGATAACCCAAGAAAGAACGACTATCACGGCCGGGTTGAACCTGAATTCTAAACTAACAAGACTTATGTTTATTTTTCTTGATCAAGTTTATTATTTAGCCCATGATTCAATCATTTCAGCGCGGATGAACCTCAGAAAAGAACGACTATCACGGCAGGGTTGAATCTGAATTCTAAACTAACAAGTTTATCATTTAGCCCATGATTCAATCTTTTCTGTGCGGATGAATAACCCAAGAAAGAATGTCTACCACGTCTAAACCCTCTGAAGGCCGGGTTGATTCTAAATTCTAAACTAAAACTATATCGCGTGTCTCTCATGGCGCGTGAGATTCGCGCCTTTAGGGGTCAAGGGGTTATTAACAGTCAGCGTATTTTCCCCTGAACCCCTTGATTCTAAATATGAGAAACCTTGATTTAATTCCTAGCTTACAGGTACGCTTCACTATTTATGACTTCTCATAAATTGTAACAATTCTAGTCCCTACCGGTTCTCCACGCCGGGTTGTTGTCGATGGAATTGGCACGTCACCAATATTTCGCTTGAGGAATGCGAATCGAGAAATCGAAATCCTGACTTTAGGGATCGATCTTATTGAAGAATGACTCCAAACAGTTAAGTGGCAAGTAGAAACGATCAAAAAGCAATTTTGGTTACAATTCATGTTCCGGACGCTAGTACAATATTCTATGTACTATACATGAGACTTTGATGAGTTGTGGTGCACCTGAGTACTGTACACATACATGTTATATTACTGTAAACTGTTCATGTTCCTGACACTAATACATTATTCTATGTACTATACATAAGACTTTGATGAGTTGTGGTGCACCTGAGCATTGTACACATACATGTACATTATTACTGTACGTTATTCATGTTCCTGACACTAATACATTATTCTATGTACTATACATGAGACTTTGATGAGTTGTGGTTCACCTGAGCACTGTACACATACATGTATATTATTACTGTAGGTTGTATCTTTGAGGCGTTTTTAAATAAAATAACTATTGCATTATATCTTTTATTCATTAATATATCAACACTGAAAATTTCATTAAATTCGGTTGATCCCTTGATTTTTAGTATTTATTTATTTCGACGGGGTGACATACAATAGTGAAATTTATGTCCGTTAAGTAGGATTTAACCCTTAAATTTATAGTCTAAACGAGGTCATGTGGTTTAAACCTCAGCCAATCAACCGCCCAAATACGTGGTTTGTTAACTACTTAATCGCTGATACTGACAGACTTCCATTTACAATCATTGACGAATGACCTGCAATACTGAGGAGCACCAAGGAACAACCAAAGTATCATACCGAATATTAAATGATACTGAGAAGCAACCAAAGGATTCTTCAAATTCATGTCAGTTAAGTAGGATTTAACCAATTTAAGTGGTGGATTGCAGCACAGCTTATATACCACCAAATAATCCAACAGCCAGTATTATTATATAGACGTCAAATGAAAACCAAGCTATTTAAGATAAAGAAAATCTTCTTTTTTTTTAAAGAGCGCCTTTCTTTTTTAGCAGGCTGTTGGCCATTGATTGACCCTCTGATAATCCAGTTCTGACCTGGAAGTTATCAGACGTGGAAACTTGAAAGGCCGTTGTGTCTTTGATGAGAAGATGAAAAAGAAGAAAAAGAATGAGAAAAATAAATATAAAAATGAAAATGCTCATTCCAAAGAAGGCGAGGGCCATAAGTACGCTTTCGTCCAAAAAAGCAAACGGTACAACCGATGCTGTAAAAATAATTAATTATTATTGTAGAGATTCATGAATTGATTAGCATCCAGCTGTGTGCGAGCTTCGTAGGTTGTAAGGTTCCAAACTTGGTAAGATGTTTGAATAGTTTATTTGACTATTCAACTTGTGTATGTTACGATTTTATGGACCCTCTTTTCAGCTTCAAGCAAGAGCGCTTGTCCAGTGGAAGTCGTTGGTAAAGAATCCTTTGGTTGTTCCTTGGTGCTCCTCAGTCAGATCATTCAGGTCAGCATGCCATTCGTCAATGATTGCAAATGGACGTCAGTCAGTATTAGCGATTAAGCAGTTAAAAAACCATGTATTCGGGCTGTTGATTGGCTGAGGTTTAAACCACATGACCTCGCTTAGTCTATAAATTTAAGTAATGGATTGCAGCAAAGCAAAGGGTACAACCGATGCTGTAAAAATACTTAATTATTATTGTAGGGATACGTGGAGTGATTAGCATCTAACTGTGTTGCAAGTTGAGTATGTTGTGAGGATCCAGACTTGGTAGGTTGTTTAAATAGTAGATTGGACTATTGCACTTGTGTATTTGGGTTATGCTTACTTCCTGGGTCCAGATTGGTTGTTGGTTTTAAAGTGAACACTTTCATTTATATAAATTGAATATTTGACTGTGCTCAAGTATTTAGTGCAGAGCGTAGTCAGTTAGGTGTCTCTTATTTGAAGGAACTGCCAAAGAAATGTAAATATACATGATTTCCAAACCACTAAGCAAAAAAACAAACAAAACTGCATATATATATATATATATATATATATATATATATATATATCACGTAAACACGCAAACACGAGAATACAGTTAAAAAAACGCACACATTTGACCATTTACACCATTTCTGTCATTTTCAAAGGAACCGTTTCGTCTTACCTGATGAATGTTTTCAGCAAGAAACCGCTGGTTGTAATACCGTTCCCGTAATTAAATAAATAAAAGCAAAAACTTTTATTTGTTTTGATTTCTCATTGAACTTATATATATATATATATATATATATATATATATATATATATATATATATATAAATATCTCTTAAAATTTATTGGCAAAAACACTAAGGTCAATCCAAGTCAGGAAATCAATAACATTGAAAAAATATCAACAATTGATATCAACGAGTGAGAGAGAGAGAGAGAGAGAGAGAGAGAGAGAGAGAGAGAGAGAGAGAGAGAGATGAACAGAGTGAGATAGATAGATAGATAGATAGATAGATATAACAGAGCAAGATAGATAGTTAGATAGATAGATAGATAGATATGAAGAGAGCGAGATAGATAAATATAGATAGAGATATGAAGGAGCGAGATAGATAGATAGTTAGATATGGTGGCTTAGGAGTCCATGACATGCAACACCCCACTGTGGCCCTTAATCCTCTGCCACAGTCAGAATGTATTTACCCAACCCTTCCACCACGACGAGAATGAGTCCAGCTTCTATTTCTTCCCATTATGCTTGAACATCGACACTCACCATAGTATTTCTTTCTTTCCGTCTTTTAATCTTTTTAATCATGTTCGCTTGAAATAAATTAGTGTAATCGCTTCTGCGCGCTCACCCCATCTCTCTCTCTCTCTCTCTCTGTCTGTCTGTCTGTCTCTCTCTCTCTGTCTGTCTCTCTCTCTCTCTCTCTCTCTCTCTCTCTCTCACCTACTCTCTTTCTTTTCTTTTATTATATTTTTTCTATGTAGCATGTCTTTTTCTTTCCTTTCTTTCTTTATAATAAAAAGGGAATGGTCCATTATTTAGCTGTGGGGACGACGCTCATGAGAAATAAGGGTTAACTCGAACTTAATGAACCTAAATTCCACCATCGTATGTCACCCCACCGAGAGAAAAAATACCAAAAATCAGGGAATTAACCGAATCTAACGAAATTTTCAGTATTGATACATTAATAAATAAAAGTTATAGTGCACCAGTTATTTTATTTAAAAAACTCTTACATTTTTCAGGTCAGTTTACTTTGAAACACGTATGTTTGTGAATCAGTGTTATGCCTCAAAGATACGTGGTTCAAAGTTAACTGACCACAGAAAATGTAAGAGTTTTCAAATAAGATAACTGGTGAATTATATTGTTTATTCATTAATTTCGATTAAGTTCGATTTAACCAGATTCCGTCCTTAAGCACGACAGGTCACTATCAACGACCAGTAGATCTTACTCCTCTGCAGAGGTCCAGTCGGTGTATTCTAAATATACAGCTGACAGGGCTCTGGTTGTAAATGGTTCGATTGTCTAAGAAAAAAAAATTCTTTTATGCGATAATTTTAGAGCCGTCTAAAATAATCAAGGGTTTTCTCTTTTTTCTTTTTTTTTTTTTAGATATCTCTTTCGGTTGAGATCTTATTTCTCTTGTTGCTATGCTCCCAGCTCGGGTCACCCAGCCGAAATATCTGATATACGAGTCTTACCGGTAATAAAGGTCTGATTAAAACACAGCCGGCCACAACAATCTGGGCCATTCATAATAAAGAGGTTTCTTTTCTTAACACCAAATCCTTCAAAGGTGAGGCATGTCAGATTGAAAGTAGATCCGCCAGGTTTCTTACCATCCCAAGGTGACATTGCCGATAAGAATAACGGTCATAAAAATGTTTGCATGTTTAAAGTCACAGTAAAGGTCACGAGCTACAATAGTACTTTCTTATCTATCTGTTCCATGATCATCCGAGAGCGCTTCGTCGGTAGTCCCGCCCTGTCGGTCAAATCACGCTGAAAGCATCGGTTCCCGCTAGATCAGTGAAGTTAAGCAACGTTGAGCCTGTTCAATACTTAGATGGGTGATCATTTAAGTAAGAGTAGGTACTGTAAGCACCAGGATATCAAAATGACTTGATTCGGCATTAAATGACCCGAAATGGGTTGATATGCCGTAAAACAAAACAACCAACCACCCAATCATAACATTACGGTTAAGTCACGCTGACAACACTGGTTCCCGCTAGATAACCAAAGTTAAACAACAATGAGCCTGTTGAATACTTAGATGGGTGACCATTTAAGCAACACCAGGTAGTGTACGCAAACTGATATCAAAATGACTTGATTCGGCATTAAATGACCCGAAAAGGGTTGATATGCCGTAAAACAAACCAACCAACCAACCGCTCTGTCGGCTTCGGGCAGAAGATTATGCCGACAGCACCCCTGCAGCGGGGTAATGCGCTCACTCCATCTCTCTGTTTGTCGTAGGTGACAGGATCGTGGTGGCTGAGCGATCCGTAAACTGGATACTAAGTAGTCTCGCAACATATAATACTGAACCACCTTAGCCCTTACTTGGGTTATTCGGGCGGGGGCAAAGCGATAAATGTCAAGCCATAATATATCAATACCTAGCACCTATATGATTGTCCGACGATTCTTCGCATTGATTTCATGGCAAACACTGAACCTTTTTATTATATTATATATATATATATATATATATATATATATAATATATATATATATATATATCAACCTCTCCGCACGAGCAGGTTGTGAACCAAAGGTCATTTTTTTTAAGTGGAGTTTAGCAGGTTTGAATTCAGAGTTTTCCTTCTCCTATGCTGCTTACCTAGCCATGGCTAAAGAGCCCAGTCTGCCCTGCTATTTACCCATAGCTGGAGGGAGAATTAGATTCATACCTTTCCCAGTGGTATTAGCGCTATGTGAAATGCAAACAGCTTAGTCCAGGAATTGAACTCGGGTCGAGGAGTCCATTTCCTATGACCCTGACCATTAAACCACGTGCCCCTATCGAAAGAGAAAAAAAAATAAAGAAAAAATGTAAAAGTAAAGTTTTAAATATTGATATAAAGAAAGAAACTAAAAAGAAAGAAAGAAATTAAAAAGAAAGAAAGTAAGAAAGAAAGAAAGAATAACGATATATAGAAAAATTTAGAGCAAGAAAAATAAAACAATAAATTTACATATAAAGTAAAGCAAAAGAAAGAAAAAAAGAATAGAGAAAGAAATCAAGAAAAAAGTTATGAAGAAAAATGAAAAAGTAAAGCTGTAAATATTGTTATAAAGAAAGAAAGAAAAAAGAAAGAAAAAAGAAGAAAAAAGAAAAAGGAAATATAGTAAGTAAGAAAGAAAAATAAAGCAATAAAGAACGAATGAAAAAGTAAAGCTATAATTATAAAGAAAGAGAAAGAAAAAAAAAAAAAAGAAAGAAAAGGAAAGCTATGAAGAAATAATCTTTTAATATGGATAGAAAGAAAAAACGAAAGTAAATAAAAAGAAAGACAGAAAAAAAAGAAAAAAATGATATAAAGAAAATAAAGAGCAAGAAAAAATAAAACAATAAATTTGCATATAAAGAAAAGCAGAAACAAAGAAAAAGCAAGAAAGAAATAGAAAAGAAAAAATGAAAGAAAATGGAAAGAAAGAAAGAAAGAAAAAAAGGAAGCTATGAAGAACAAATGAAAAATAAAGATATAAATATCAATATAAAGAAAGAAAAAAGAATGATAAAAAAGAACAAAAAAGGAAAGAAAGAAAAAGGAAAGAATTAAAGAATAAAGAAAGAAAAATTAAAGAAAGATAAAAAGAAAGAAAGAAAAAAGAAAGAAAAAAAGAAAGGAAAAAGAAGAAAAAGAAAGAAAAAGAGAAAAAAAAGAAAAAAGAAAGAAAAATGAAAGAAAAAGAAGAAAAAGGAAAGAAAGATAAAAAAGAAAGAAAGAAAAAAGAAAGAAAAAAGGAAGAAAAAAGAAAGAGAGAAAGAAAAAGGAAAGAAAGATAGAAAAGAAAACGAAGGAAAAGAAGAAAAAGAAATAAAAAGAAAGAAAGAAAGAAAGAAAAAAGAAAGAAAAATGTAAGAAAAAAGGAAGAAAAAGAGAAAGAAAGAAAAATGAAAGAAAGATAAAAAGAAAGAAAAAAGAAAGAAAGAAAAAAGAAAGGAAAAAGAAAGAGAAAGAAAAAAAGAAAGAAAAAGAAGAAAAAAGAAGAAAAAAACTAATAAAAAAAGAAAGGAAAAAGAACAAAAAGAAAGAAAGAGAAAGAAAGAAAAAGAAAAAAAAACATCGTCAGAAAAAAAAAGAAAGAAAGCTATAAAGAAAGAAAAAGAAAGTTATAAAGAAAGAAAAAAGAAAGAAAATTAAGAAGTTAAGCTATAAATATAGATATAAAGAAAGAAAGAAAGAAGGAAAGAAAGAAAGAGAGAAGGAGAAAAAGAAAGAAAGAATGAAAGATAGTAAAAAATAGGAAAAATAAAGCTATAAAAGAATGTTAATATAAAGAAAGAAAGAAAGAAAGAAAAAAGAAAGCTATACAAAATGAAAAAAAACTAAACTATAAATAGAGATATAAAGAAAGAATGAATGAAAGAAACAATGAAGGAAAAAAGAAAAGAAAGAAAGAAAGAAAGAAAAAGAAAAGAAAGAAAGAAATATATAAATAAAAAAAAGGTCGAGTATCTACGACCTATTTCATAATTCTGATCTGATTTCTTGTATGAAATTCGTTTTTTTTAAGGTCACAATCAGATTTTGTTTTAATCTTGAAGATAGATAAGAACTGATTAATCTTGAAAGAGGAAAGTAATACATAGATAATGGATAGACCGTTGCTAAGATACGACAGAAGAAAGAAGATGGCATATACGATAACAGTTTTTATTCAAATACCAGTTTTGAAGAAAAAATGTTTTCGTGACTATGTCCAAACTAGATATTACTAAAAAAAAATCTTTGTATATATATATATATATATATATATAATATATATATATATATATATATACATATATTATACATATATTACATACATATATATATATATATATATATATATATATATAGAGAGAGAGAGAGGAGAGAGAGAGAGAGAGAGAGAGAATAAACTGGGTTTCTTATATATTTGAAAATAGACATTTCAAAATATGTCGTTGGAAAAAAACATTACTTATCCCAACTGTTTTTAACACACACACACACACACACACACAGAAGAGAGAGAGAGAGAGAGAGAGACAGACAGACAGACAGACAGACAGACAGAGGAGAGAGAGATACATATATATATATATATATGAGGTTTAGTAAACAAACAAATGTGCTTATTTTATATGGCTTTAAGCGACAATTTTTGGAGGATATGACTTCAATTAAGCACATACACTCCAAACACACACACACACACACACACACACACATATATATAATATATATATATATATATATATTATTATATATATACAGAGATAGATTGATAGATAGATAGATAGATGATAGATAGATTTTTTTCTGCTTTTCATTAGTTTTCTAAAACAGTTTTACGTATTATTTGGATTATTCGGACTATTGTCCTCATCTTTATTTTTATCTGTACAACGTTTCGGCCGATGTCCCCTGCGGCCTTCTTCTGGTATTTCTTGCCTCGGGAACCTTCTCGGACTCAGGAATTTTTGACCTCGGGAACCGTCTTGTCGAACTCGGGATCCTTCACGTCGTAATCGTGAGCCTTCACAGAACTTCGAATCGAACCATGGATTGTATAAAGGGTCCGGTTCGAAGTTTCATGAAGGCTCCCGATTACGACATGATGGCTCCCATTCATTCTACCATCTTCGTATCTTGGAAGCTATTTACATAAAAACTCTCAAGCCTTCCTTCTTCAGGCAGAGAGAAGTCCTTTTGGACTTAAGAGTTGTTAGGGTATTTTTTTTCCTGTTTTTTTTTTTTCTGTTATTTTTGTTCACAAACAAAAGAATTGTGTACATTCCTTGTACAAGCAAATAAATAGATAAATAAATAAATAAATAAAAACGCCTTCCGTCGCAGTAAAAAATATTTTTTCAAAGATATTGCCTGAGGAGAATTAAATAAATAAAATAAAATAAAAAATATTTTAATGAAATTTTTTTTAATAAAATTATTTTTAATAAAATAAGATATGTATATTTTTTATACTTACTTAAAAAGCATCATATTCACTCCCCTGAAATATTTTAATAATTTTTTTATTAAAATTTTAATAAAATATTTTAATAACATTTTTTTTATAAAAGTATTTTTAATAAAATAAAATAATATTTTTAAAAAAATACTTACTTAAAAAGCATCATATTCACTACCCTGAAATATTTTAATAAAATTTTAATAAAATATTTTTTAATGAAATTATTTTTAATAAATAAAATAATTTTTTTTAATACTTTATTAAAAAAACATCATATCCACTCCCCTGAAATATTCTAATAAAATTTTTAATAAAATTTTAATAAAATATTTTAATAAAAAATCTTTTGATAAAATTATTTTTAATAAAATAAAATAATATATATTTTTTTAAATACTTACTTAAAAACCATCATATTCACTCCCCTGAAATATTTTAATAAAAGTTTTAATAAAATTTTAATAAAAATTTTTTTAATAAAATCATATTTAATAAAATATTTTTTTTTTAAATACTTACTTAAAAAGCATCATATTCACTCCCCTGAAATATTTTAATAGAATTTTAATAATATATTTTAATAAAAAATTTTTGATAAAATTATTTTTAATAAAATAAAATAATATTCTTAAAAAAATACTCACTTTTAAAGCATCATATAAATATGTGAAACATGTGTTTTGTTTTACGACACTAAGGGCCTCAAATACATTTCTAAAAAATTCTGATTTACTTATTCAGATTCTTATCTTTATAGAAAGATTTAATACGAGTAAAATATATTTTGTTCGGATTTCATAAAATGAAATAAGGGGGATGACCTTGTAAAAATATATTTCCCCTAATATATTTTAGGAAAAAACTATTTTAAACATAAATTCATCTAAAGGTGAATAGGCATCAAATTTTTAGCGAAAATTTGACTCTTAAGTGATTTTTCATAGAATTTCTCGAAAATTACTGTGTCGTAGCAGTGACGTATTTTTGGTTACAGACAAAAAGAGACCGAATCTCCATTATTAATAGATTAGATAGGAATACTTGAAACTATATAACTATTTGCAAACTATTTGTAATACAGAATAATTGATATATATATATATATATATATATATATATATATATATATATATATATATATATTTACCAACCGTCCGCACGAGCAGGATGCAACACATGGTCAATTTCTTAAGCGGAGTTTAACAGGTTTGAATTCAGAATTTTCCTTCTCCTAGACTGGTTACCTAGCCATGGTTAAAGAGTCCAGTTAGCCCTGCTATGTACCCATAGCTGGAGGGAGATTTGGATTCATACCTTACCCAAGGGTATTAGCGCCATGTGAAATGCCAACAGCTTCGTCAGGAATTGAACTCGGGTTGATGAGTCCATTTCCTGCGACTCTAACCATTAGTCCACGCGCCTCCATATAATTGATATAGCTGTGTGAAACAATCTTTCAAGAATCGTCTACAAAAAATGTAAATAATAATGTATGATAATATTACACTGAATTTTTGAGATGAGGCTTGATAATTTCTATTTGTATTTGAAAAGAAGATTCCCGAGGTCGAGAAGAAATATCTAAAGAAATCCGGGGGGGGGGAATATCGACCGAAACGGTGTGTAGTTAACAATAGAGATGAGTAAAATTTTGACCCCCAAAACCAAATACAAAACATATAAAAAACAAACAAAACAAAAGAATCATGGAATTGAACTTCTCGTCGGTTTTTCTATTGGAATGAGGAACATTCTACAGCCCGCTCGCTTTAGGGTGAGTTTCCATTACTTATCAAGTAACTTTCTTCATAAGATGAGTACAATAGTCCGACTAATCCAAATAATTCAATGCAAGATGTATGCAGTTCTTTACATCTAGGCATATAATAACCCCAGACGGGTTGACATGCCATTAAAATGAGTCTATTAGTAACTAGTAAAAATTGTTTCGTAGTTTAACGTATCGTTAGAAGGTTAACATATATGCATGTATATGAACATGTGTGTGTGTGTGTGTGTGTGTGTGTGTGTGTGTGTGTGTCTGTCTGTCTGTCTACAAGTATGTGTAGATAGATACCCGAGGTTATACACTTTGTTACTTATATAATTTAAAATTAGTTGATTGCAAGGAAAACTTGCTCTCTCTCTCTCTCTCTCTCTCTCTCTCTCTCTCTATCTATCTATCTATCTATCTATCTATCTCTCTCTATCTCTCTATCATACACACATACACGCACATATATGCAGACATACACAGATCCCTAGTTGTCTGGCTGATACAGACATTAGGCCACCCCGAAGACTTAGCTTTTTTACTTTTTATTTATATATATATATATATAACAGACATACATACGCTCTCTCTCTCTCTCTCTCTCTCTCTCTCTTCTCTCTCTCTCTCTCTCTTTCTCTCTCTCTCTCTCTTTATTCTACTCTTTTTGACACTCTCTCACTCTTACTGTTCCTCTTCATCTATCTGGCTTACTTCCACATGTCTCTCTCTCTCTCTCTCTCTCTCTCTCTCTCTCTCTCTCTCTCTCTCTCTCTCTCTCTCTTCTCTCTCTCTCTCCCTCCGTTGAACACACACAGACACACGTACACAAATATACGTTCTCCACACCCCCTCTCTCCATATTCCAAACTCTTTTAGACTATCTTGCTCTCTATCTCTCAACTCTTCTCTCTATTTCTCTCTCTCTCTCTCTCTTCTCTCTCTCTCTCTCTCTCTCCTCTCTCTTGTACACACACACATACGCACACAAATATACGCGCTCTCTCTTCTTCTCTTTCTCTCTCTCTGTCTCTCTCTCTCTCCATACTCCGAAATTGCCCCCTCTCCCTTTTCTCTCCCTCTCTCTCTCTCTCTCTCTCTCTCTCTCTGTATTTGTTCTTTTTCCCCATCTCTCCCGTGATTTCACAAATCTTGAATAAGCAGGGAGAATTAGCGACTTCACCTTGAACGCCCCCTGCCGGCGATTAAGACTAACCAGTTCCCGCCTTCTTCGCCCTTCTTCGCCCTCCCCTCATCTTGTTACCAAAAGGTCACGATTGTCATGTTTGTTTACACTTGTTGTCGAAGATTAGAAGATATCTTCAGAGTAAAGCGATAGGCCGTTATCAGACCGCCCCCCCCCCCAAAAAAAAACACCCGACTCCTCCCAGCCAGCACACACGCCCTTCTTCAACAATAAAATCCACATGTCTTACGTCTGGCCCTCAGCCAGTTTTTGTTTCTGCTTTTTATTTTGTTAGTTTTATCTTATTTGATTTTTTGGGGCCCTATCCGCTTCGAGCCCAGCCAGCCAGCCAGCCAGCCAGCCAGCCGTTACGTCGATGGCCAGGGAAGCTGTAATACGACTTCCTTCCAGGTGGCTATCGACCCTTAGTTAATTTGTGATAATAAAGAAGAGAATAGAGAAAGTTTGTTTTGTTTTTTTAATTGTTTGTCTTATTTTATTTTGATTTTATTTAGGTATTTTTCCTACTCCAGACAACGTATTAGGTTTGAAATTGGTGTTAAGCGGCCATAGAATAAGTCATCTGGGATTAGCTGTATAATTAGTTGGCTTTGATCAAGGGTCGGCAGATTTCAAAAAGGAGCAGATGCACGTTAACCTGGGCAAGTGATAATGGTAGCTCCATCTAGCTAATTAGTAAGTAAAGTCGTCGGGGTGGCCTAAAGTTCGTATCTATCTATTTTATGGAAAATAATACTATCTATTTTCCACCTTATGCAAATAATAAACATAATAAGCCCAAAACAATTCTAATTATCTCCCTTTGTCTATAGCGACAGAGCCTAATGACTTAGCCATAAACTGATGAGAAAACTCATGCGATTGGCTAAGGGCCTTTGCCGGCGACCAATCAGAGCACACGTTACGAGGCTCAGTTTGGACCGCCAATTTTGATAGTGAAAACTGCTATCCACCCTCTTGCCCGCTGGAATCTATCTCGGAAGGACGTAAATTTATACTCCAGGCGTTCACGGAACGAGAAGGAATTGGAATAGCAATTGCAGGGCCGCTGTCCGCGTAAAAGGCAACTAACAACTAGCAAGACTTTCTACCTGGATTTAAGATAAGTCCGCGATAAGTATCAAATCGCAAACAACTCACAAACAACTCACAACTCGAACATTTACAAGCATTACACATTGTAAACTTACACAAACACTTGTACCAACTTACATTGTAATTGTAATTGTATTGTATTTGTATTGTATTGTATTGTATAACTTTGTCTTGCTACGATAAAGCCTCTGTTTTGTTTATAAGCCTTGTGTGTCGTTAACTATTCTTTACAGCATCTAACTGAACTGTTTTTTTATAATTTCGGTCTAATTATAACTACCAATCTCACTTCATCTATCTATCTATCTATCTATCTATCTATATATATATATATATATATATATATATATATATATATATATGTGTGTGTGAGTGTGTGTGTGTGTGTGTGTGCATACATATATACACATATATATGATTATATGTGGATATGCGTATATATGGAATATATGTATTTATATATTGTTTTAATGTTCTTATTTTTCTAACATTAATATTCCATATGATATACGACATATCTTTATTAACTTTTCGTTCTCCGCTTATTCACGTTAAAGCATGCGCCATTATATGTTCTTCGCCTTCATATTTTTGCACATGCATTGATCACGTCATTTGCTTTTCGTAAACAAACGCGCATATGAAAACTAACGGTTAACAGCATCAGATTCACACAACCACTATACACTTAACATCTTTCATTTTGTTCCTCACCTAACAGTGTCCTGAAGATGGTATAAAATACCGAAATACTTAAGTATTGACACTAAAAATTGTTTCCTGATCGTAACATCCTGTGTTTGTTATATTTCTAAAATATTTTCTTTTCATATATATGTGTGTATATATATATATGTACGTATATATATATATATATATATATAGTATTTGGTAATTTGCTTGAAGCATTGTTAAGTATGTTATTATATATTAATGATAGGAAAGCAATTACAATGCGTATAAAATAAAAACATCTTTTTATTGTTTTTATTTTATACGCATTGTAATTGCTTTCCTATCATTAATATAATATATATATATATATATATATATATATATATATAAGTAAGTAAAGTCGTCGGTGTAGTCTAAAGTCGGTATCAGTCAATCAGCGAGGGAGACTATCCCCTTTTGACTAGCGCTACACCAAGGAGATTCTTTTTGCATCTGAGGTGAAGTGCCACACCTACCATCAACTCCTTACTTTACCGCACCGATTCCTGTGCTACTCATACGCTGATTTAGCGAGGGCTGGTATCGAACTAGGAACCTTGTGATTCCTAGCCGAGCGCTCTACTGACTGAGCTAAACCGGCCCTTACTCAAACATAAACATGCTTCTGCTTTGCGATTGAGTGATTGAACAAAAACTTGTTAGACGTTAGCTAGATGGAGCTTCCATTGCCACTTGCCAAAATTCACTTGTATAGGATAAACTCCGACATTTTACGACCAATGAGTGATACATAAAAGACGCGTCAACAAATAATTCTTATTTATTTGGTTTGGTTTGGTTTGTTTTGTTTTACGGCATATCAACCTCAGTGGGTCATTTAATGCCGATAAAGTTTTGAAATAAATCAATTCTTAATGGATAATACAATTTTTTTTATAAATACATTTTTCTATTTAACCCATAAATGGGACCCTAACAGGTACTACCACTCCGGGTCAGAGTGGACCAGGGAGCAATGGTGATGAAGGGGTGCTCCACATTCCCCAAGCCTCCAAAACTGGAACCTCACCATCAGATAGAGTTTAACGTCATTCCCATGACATGTAGACCCGCAGCCACCGCCTTCTAGCACCCATATGATAAAAAGGGGTTGGGGCTTGCCATAAGGGCAATAGGGTTGGGAAAATCATATAGGTGCTAGGGCTTGACATGACAAGCTGATTGATCGGAGGGGGCCTCTCTGACCGCCCGTCTAGCCCAAGATTAATTCCTATTTAAATTCAGTAAAAGGCTTTTCACAATTCTGTATAAACAGGGCTCGAATATTCATTGAGTAAATCTGGCACACGGTTGAATAGGGAAATGTAATACATTTCCTACGGCATCCGTCCCGTTAAATTACAAGGAAATCGGCATTGTGCTGTTGTTGCCTTGAAAATCAATCAACCAGCATTTTTTCTCCTCTACATGTTCCATTTTTGAACATCTGCCAACCGTTAATCAAAGCCAAATAAATATTCAGTTAATCCCAGAAAATCTCTTTAAATGGACACTTAACATCAATTTCAAACCTAATACATTTTTTGAAATATGAAAATGAATAGCGAAATAAAAACAGATAAAATAAGACAAACAATAAAAAAAAACTTGGGTTAAATCGAACTTAACGGACCAAAATTACACCATCATATATCACCCCGCCGAAAGGGAAAAAATACCAAAAATTAGGGAATTAACCGAATTTAATGAACTTTTCAGTGTTGATATATTAATTAATAAAAGATATAATGCACCAGTTATTTTATTTTTAAGAAAATACATTTTTTCAGGTCAGTTAACTTTATACTACGTATCTTTGAGAATATGTGTTACGTCTCAAAGATAAGTGGTTCAAAGTTAACTGACCTGAAAAAATGTAAAAGTTTTTAAATAATTTTTTTTTATTGATTAGTATATCAACACTGAAAATGTCATTAAATTCGGTTAATTCCCTAATTTTTGGTATTTTTCTATCGGCGGGGTGACATACCATGGTGGAATTTTGGTCCATTAAGTTCAATTTCACCAAACCTTGTCTCTTTTCTGTACTGTTTTCTTTTCTCTGCTTCTTTGTTATTTTCACGGATTAATAAAGGACCGATAGCCACCTGAAAGAAAGTCTTATTACAGCTTGTCTGGTCATCGACATAACGACTGGTTAGGGTGTTACATAATAATTGGATCCCTAATACATTTTAAGGTAGTGTAGAAATCATTATGGCGATCAGTACAGCTGATGGCCTTGAGAGTGAGTGACAGCGTTTGACCTCACTCTGACCTTGCTTTCTGGGGACAGACCGTGAGAAACGGAACCCCGATAGAAAGTCCCCTTCCGGTTTAAGGATACTAAGTAAGTAACTTAGTCAGTTAGAAGTTAGAAGCCAAGCTAGCAAGATGTGAGTCTCACTGCGCAGATTGTCTGGTCTGGGGATCTACGAATAAAGTAACATCATCGTAAATCGAAGTCTTGTGTTTATTACTAAAAACTAACAATGACACAGGGCTTCTGATAACAAGAAATCCCTAGCAACGGAAACCAGACCCGGAATCCTCAATAGAAGACCAGACGAGACCTTAGAAGATATACCAGAGCAAGATAGATGATAGACAATCAGAACCAGGCCGGCCAGAAGAATAGACGACCAGAGTAAGACGTAAGAAAGATACATAACATATACCTATTTAGTGCTGTCAAAGAAAAGGCACTACGTAACAAGGGCTCGAAACAGATAGAGCGAAAAAATTATGAATAAAACTAACAGAATGAAAAAAGACAAAGCAAAACTGGCTGAGTGACACAGGTGACAGTCTAAAATGTGGGAGGTATTTCTAGGCAAGTGGTAATGGTAGCTCCATCTATCTATTATCTTACTAGTTTTTGTTCAATCAGAAAATTTCAAAGCAGAATGAACAAAAACTGGTAAGACATTAGATATATGGAGCTACCATTACCACTTGCCTAAATTTACCTGCATCAAACAGATAACAGTTTAAAATATCGAATATATTTTTTAGCGCAGCCTGTACTACTTAATAAACATGCTTCTGTTTTTCGGTTGTCTGATTGAACAAATACTGGTAGGGCGGGGCTGATGGTGGGTGTGGCGCTCCACCTAAGACGCTAAAATAATCTCCTTGATTTAGCGCTAGGGAAAAGGGGATAGACTCCCTCGCTTTCTGGCTGATACCGACATTAGGCATCCCCGACGACTTTACTTTATTACCGGTTATGGTAGAAATACCTACCACATTTTAAACAATTATCTGTGTGATGCAGGTGGACATAGGCAAGTGGTAATGGTAGCTCCATCTATCTAATGTCTTACAATTTTACTGTTGTTTGCATTGATATGATTAATATAATAATATAATTTTCTTCATTGGTCGTAAAATATAGACATTTTTTCTATACAAGTGAAGCTAGGCAAGTGGTAATGGTAGCTCCATCAAGTTAATATCTTACCCTTTTTGTGCAATTAGACAATGCTAATGCAGTAGTACAGGCTGTGACAGAAATACATCTCACATTTTAAAGTCTTACCTGTGAGGTGCAAGAGAATTTAGGCAAGTCGTACCGGTAGCTCCATCTAGCTAATGTCTTACCTTTTCTTTGAAACTGTCACTTGTGTGGTGCAAGTGATCTTAGGCAAGTGGTAATGGTTGCTCCATCTGGCTAATGTCCTACTGGTTTTGTGAAACTGTCACCTGTGTGGTGCAAGTGATCTTAGGCAAGTGGTAATGGTTGCTCCATCTAGCTAATGTCCTACTGCTTTTTTTAAACTGTCACCTGTGTGGTGAAAGTGATCTTAGGCAAGTGGTAATGGTAGCTGCATTTGGCTAATGTTTTACCAGGGTTTTTTTAGTGTTACCTGTGTGATACAAGTGAACTTAGGCAAGTGGTAATGGTAGCTCCATTTAGCTAATATCTTGCAAGTTTTTGTTCAATGAGACAATCCTAAAGTAAAAACATGTTTATGTAGTAGTATATATATTTACCAACCCCTTCGCACGAGTATGATGTTACACAAGGTCAATTTCTTAAGCGGAGTTTTACAGGTTTGAATTCAGAGTTTTCCTTCTCCTAGACTGGTTGCTATACCATGGTTAAAGAGCCCAGTCTGGCCCTACTATTTACCCATAGCTGGAGCGAGAGTAGAATTCTTACGTTTCCCAAGGGTATTAGCGCTAAGGGAAATGCAATTACCATGTCCAGGATTTGAACTCGGGGCAACGAGTCCATTTCCTATTACATTAACCATTACACCACGCGCTTCCTACTATGTAGTAGTATACGCTGCGACATCACCAATTTCGGAGATGTATTTAGAGAGCTTTTGTGGCCGGTTTAGCTCAAGCAGTAGAACATCCACCTTGGAATCACAATATTCCAGGTTCGATAACGGTTCCCATCAATTCAGAGAATGAGCAGCACAAATTGGTTAAAGCTGACGATAGCTGTAACACTCCATCCCTGCAAAAACAATCTTCCTGGTCTAGCGCTGGCGAAAAGGGGATAGACTCTCACGCTCTTTGGCTGATACCGACAATAGGCCAACTCCATCACCTTTATAGGACCGGGTTAGCTCAGTTGGTAGACCGTTCGGCTAGAAACCACAATGTTCCTAGTTCGATAACGTCCCACGCCAACTCAGCGTATGAGTAGCACAGGGATCTGTGCGGTAAAGTAAGGAGTTGATGGTAGGTATAACGCTCCACCTCAGACGCAAAAACAATCTCCTTGGTCTAGCGCTATTGAAAAGGGGATAGACTCCCTCGCTGACTCGCTGATACCGACTTTAGGCCACCCCGACGACTTAATCGGTGTTAGTTTGCAGGTGTCAGAAGAGATGTCGTATTGCTTTTCTTACAGCGGAATCTGGGTGGGGGTAGGGGTTAGTGTGAAAATTCAGACTGGATCTCAACGCCGGGTCTTTGTCGATAGAATTGGCACGTTACCAATATTTCGCTTGAGGAATGCGAATCGAGAAATCGAAATCCTGACTTTAGGGATCGATCTTATTGAAGAATGACACCAAACAGTTAAGTGGCAAGTAGAAACGATCAAAAAGCAATCTTGGTTACAGTAATATAAAATAAATAGACAAACTGAGCGAGCACACAGGTTGGTTGGCTGGTTGGTGATTATATATATATATATAATATATATATATTATATATAATATATTATAAGTGTATTTTGGCAGCATTTTTTCTTTTAAACATGTTCTTTATATTAGTATTGTAATGAATAATTTCAATTAAACTTGGTTTTAAAAAAATATTTTTCAACATTAAATGTATAGTAATTTGTTTTTTTTTCAGCAATACGTGATTAAAAACAACCTTAACGCCTAAACCGTAACCCAATTCGCAAAAAGTTCATTCATACACTGTAGTTAAACTGTCATGGATCACCACCAAATAAGTTTCCGTTTTAATTTTCACGATGATTTAACCAATTTTGTATATGTTAAGTTTCTGACCGCCATCCTAAACCAGTTGAAAAGGACTTAAAGTAAGTAAGTCCTGAGCTATAGAATCCTTTGGTAAGTGAATAAGTCCTAAGTTTTGGAATCCTACGTAGAGTCAAAAGGTCCAGTGATATAATCCTATGTTCCGTCGTCCACGAAGATTCAAAGGCAATTGAGTGGCTAAGATCAGAACAGCCAATATAAATAATAATATCAGCAGCAGAGCACTGCCAGTGATTGGCCAATAGGTTGGTCACATGATTATCGCCGAGTCTATAAATAAGAGTAGGCATCTAAGACACACCTTATATACAGAAAATACGGAAGCGCGTGGTGTAATGGTTAAAGTCATGGGAAATGGACTCGTCGCCCCAAGTTCAAATCCTGGACGTGTTAATTGCCTTTCACTTAGCACTAATACCCTTGGGAAAGGTATGAATCCTACTCTCCCTCCAGCTATGGGTAAATAGCAGGGCAGACTGGGTTCTTTAACCATGGCTAGGTAACCAGTCTAGGAGAAGGAAAACTCTGAATTAAAACCTGTTGAACTCCGCTTAAGAAATTGACCTTGTGTCGTATCCTGTTCGTGCGGAGGAGTTGGTAAATATATATATCCAGAAAATACAACAGTATATCCTCCAATGACTTTGGACAAGAGGATTCCATACCCCTAAGAACTAAGCGCGTCTGTATATGTCTGGCCTGCGCGAGTGAGGGAAGCGTAACGGTCGACTAGATATTGAACTCACAGTCAGACAACTATCACCCTGTGAAATATGCAAATTTCGCACAGGTCGGGCAACGCTGAATGTGATTAGCCCGGATGTAAGATCTTGAGGAAGGCAGTGACTTATCATTTAAGGCCTAACTTCCAACACCACGGATAGTTGTGTTTTGGTTTGGTTTGGTTTGTTTTGTTTTACGGCATATCAACCTTAGTGGGTCATTTAATGCC
>CM042173.1:6138093-6170593 GCA_023376005.1 Doryteuthis pealeii
GAAGGCGATTTACTCCAGTCGATCATCGTGAATCTCGTGGATCCCGCGTGGTGTATATGGTTATCTACTTAGGAAGTGTGACGATTTCTTGGTCGCTGTTTTAGGCTGTTTAGGTCTCAAATTTGGTAAATCCAATGCTAGAAAAGGCTGTAATCTCAACTAGTTAGAAAGTCCAGTTGTATTTCTTGAATCCTAGGAAGAAACAATTGAGAGTACATTGTCACTTTGGACGGGTTTGGCATGTGCGGACGTACTCTGACCACGCGCCGTCAACACGGTTGGGACTAGTTTTAGGTCACTTTTTTATGGTAGAAGCATTCTCTAGGACTGGGATATAAAATAAACCTGTTCAAATTTTCCAACAACCTGGGTTCTTGAGATTATCATTTCAGTACTTCCCCGTATTTTTATCTGTATTCTTTCTAAAACATAAGATTTAAAAAAAAAAATAATCCATGAGTAAATGGCTTTGGTATCGCAACAGATCTAGCGGAAATGAAAACAATGAATTCAAACAGCTGTACTCCACTTGAAAATTGTGTAGTGTCCCCTGACCCGTGACTGAAGTACGTACTCAGAAGATCGTTATCAACAATATAGTAGCATGACTCATTTTTTTTTCTTCTATTGTCCTCAGCCGGTTTAGCCCAGTCGTTCGAGCGTCTGCCTAGAAACCACAAGGTTGCGTGATGCAATATTTTATAATCTATATATATATGGGTAATTCCATGTCAAATCATGAGACTATCTTTTTGGTACAAATAATGTTCAATATATATGAAATAATAATAGAAAAAAAATTGTCATAGATGCAGTGCCACATCGGGATATTGATCTTCCTGTGAAAAAATCAGAAATCATCAATAACTTAACAGTGGTTAACTTTAAGACTTTTTAAAGTTTAGGGAAGCACGAAAACTCATTTTACAGACAAAAATAAATTACAAAAAGTCACCATTTTTCGTGAACCCGACCAAATTTTGAGAACTAAAAATCGACATAACTCCGCCAATCCTTGGAATTGGAAGCTCAAATTTTGGGGAATGTCTAACTTTAACACGGTCCATACCTGTACAAAATTTCAGAAAAATTGAAGGGTGGGTGACATAGCCTGATGGTTTGACATGGAATTACCCACATATATATTTACAAAACCCCTCCACACGAACAGGATGTGACAATAGGTCAATTCTTAAGCAGAGTTCAACAGGTTTGGATTCAGAGTTTTCCTTCCCCTGTACCGGTTGCCTACCCAAGGTTAAAGAGCCCAATCAGCCCTACTATGTATCTATAGCTGGATGGAGAGTAGAATTCATACCTTTCCCAATGGTATTAGCGCTAAGTGAAATGCAATTACCACATCCAGGATTTGAACTCGGGGCGACGAGTCCATTTTCCACAAAAATCTTAACATTGCGGGTTTCGGTACGCTCGCCTACTCAGCGCATGAGTAGCACAGCTTGTATCTCTGCTGTAAACTGGTTAGATTACGTATAAAAAGCATTACATTTCAATACTCGCCCATCTAGCCTAAGTAAGGGCCAAAGAGTAGTGTTGCAGGTCATGAACTGCTCAGCCCTCTCCGCCATTCCGTCATTAAGTATTGACTGGTCACGTCTGTTAAGTATCTGGCCGCCATCCTTGGCCAGTTGTAAAGAACTTAAAGTAAATAAGTCCCGAGTTATAGAATCCTTTGGTAAGTCAATAAGTCCTGCGATATAGAATCCTTTGGTAAGTCAATAAGTCCTGTGATATAGAATCCTTTGGTTCGTCGTCCAAGAAGATCCAAGTAGTAATGAGCTAAGATTAGAATCAGCCAGTATAAATGATAATATCAGCAGCAGAGCACTGCCAGTGATTGGACAATAGGTTGGTCACATGTTCATCGGCGAGTCTATAAGTAAGAGTATGCATCTAAGACACCCCTTATAACCAGAAAAGTCAACAACGTCAAGCCCTAGCACCTATATGATTGTCCCGACCCTATTGCCCTTATGGTAAGCCCTAACTTGTTTTATCATATATGTGCCAGAAGGCGGTGGCTGGGGGCCTTCATGTCCTGGGTATGACGTTAAACTCTATCTAATGGTGAGGTTTCAATTCTGGACGTCTAGGGAATGTAGAGCACTCCTTTAACCCCATTGTACCCAGGTACACTCTGACCCGGAGTGTTAGTACCTATTAGGGTACCATCTATGGGTTAAATAGAAAAAAATATGTTCGAAAAAATTGAGTACCCTTAAAGGAGGGATAAAAGAAAAACGTCTCTGTGTTTAAAAAATTGATTTAAAAAAATGAGTACCCATCTAGAATGAATAAAACAAAACGTCTTCGGCATAAAATTACCCAATAGGTTGACATGCCGTAAAAATCCAACCAACCAACCAATAAACAAACACACCCATGCCCATTAGGGTAGGTCGATTTTCAACTTTTTTTTTACAATGGTATCTTATATTAAGATTATCATCTATTAATTTGTTCCCAACAGAGTTCAAATTTGTCTGTTTTTGTTTCATTGATAACAGAAAAAATAATTGTTTTACAACCAACTTGCAATGTTTTTACTGACGAATCTCAATTAATGAAGAAATGGAGCTTATCTGTCATGTTGGGGTTTGGTGGGGTTTATAATTTTAATTCAAATGTTACTTTTGATATATCTTATTGATTCTATTTAAATAGAATAAATTGATAAAATTTTCTGTGTTAAACTAATAATATTTTTGAGCAATTTTATATCTAAATGTATTATAAACAAGGATTTCGGGAGGCTTCATATTAGATATGATTTAAAAAATCGGACAAATAGGTTTCTTTTATTTCGTCAGTATAATACAAAAGTTAGTTGTACGCAGAATGATATATTCGCTTAAAAATAAAAATAAAGAAATAAAAGAATCTCTGAAGTTATTTTAAATTTTGGTAATCTTGTAATAATTTTTGTTCCACTGATAACAGAAAAAATAACTGTTTTATAATATCTTGTAATGTTTTTACTGACGTATCTTATTATAATGGAGATTGTGTGTTTTTCTGTCTGTAACCGAAACTAAATCACTACTCAAGTCACAATTCCCTTAGTAATTGACGTCATATTCACCAAGAATGTATCCTTATTTTAACCTCAATTATTAATAAAATTATTTTACATTACTTACACTGTTGACCATATCTACATACTAATAACATGCAATTGTATTTATATATACAACAAAATAGCGGTTTACAGTGTGAACGGGAAGGCTAATTTGCATATTGATATTAAAAATGTAATTTTAATAAATATATGCTTAGTATTATTGGTTTCTAACTGTTTGGTTTTATTTTAATGAATATAAGCAAAAATCTCTTCAATAAATCTTAAAAGAAATCCCTTAAAAAGAAGAAATAACTGTAATATTATTCTTTACTTCCTATTTTAACTAAACAGTTTAATTAGGAAAATTTACCAATGAAAGACGGGAGTAACGGAAAATGATGGAAGAGTTAGTTTCAAAGTTGTTCTATTTTTCAATCATACCCCCTCTGTTCAAAATCTTTTTATCTATATTCTTATTCAGTTTCATTAGCCTTTCTAATTTAATATGATATTTTAATATAAAATTTAACTAAAATACTTGCACCCGGAGGGTGCATATATTTGCTAGTCTCAATTAATGATGTAAATGGAGCTTATTTGACCTGGTTGGATTTGGTGGGGTTTATAATTTTAATTTAAATCTTACTTTTGATATATCTTATTAATTTTATTTGACTAGAATGAATTGATAAATCTTTTCTGGATTAAATAATAAGATTTTTGAGCAATTTTATATCTAAATGTATTATAAACAAGGATATTGGGAGGTTTCATATGAGACGGTTTTAAAACTAAATGCCCAAAAATTAGTGCAAGTTTGAAATCTACTTTTTGATGTTAGTACTTATCATACCAATATCCAACTTTCCTCCGCCCTGTCGGCTGGCGCGTTAGAATGCACCGACTGCACCTCTGCAGAGGGGTAAGACTCCCCTAATGGGGCCATCTGTTGGCCGTGGGTGGCGACCCATGATGCTTAAGGATAGAGCCCAGGTAAATGAGCAGTTCATGACTTGCAATAATCAACTTTGGCCCAATCTTGGGTTAGACGGGCGGTCCCAGAGGCCCCCTATGATCAATCGGTTGGCTACGTCAAGCCCTAGCACCTATATGATTTCCCCAACTCTATTGCCCTTATTGCAAGCCCCAACCCCTTTTTATCATATGGGTGCTAGAAGGCGGTGGCGGAGGGTCTACATGTCCTGGAAATGACGTTAAACTCTATCTGATGGTGAGGTTCCAGTTTGGAGGTTTGGGGAATCTGGAGCACCCCTTCATCACCACTGCTCCCTGGTCCACTCTGACCCGTTGTGTTATGCATTAAGAATGAATTTATTTCACAACTTTGTCGGCATTAAATGACCCACCGAGGTTGATATGCCCTAAAACAAAACAAACCAAACCAAATTTCCTCGGGCGAATCTTTTTGATATTCAAAAAAAGTTGAAAATCGACCTACCCTAATGCCCATCCCATTGTAAAACTACGGGGGTGAGTTATAAATTAATGCCATTTCTTTTAGGACAGGTATAATCATTAACAAAGGAACATGTATCATACATCAAAATGAAGCTGGTGCTCTGTGGATCAAATCCCTGCTACTCCACATAGTCACTGTTTCTCTCAATAGCAATGATCAACCTTCGAATGGGAGCATGCATCCCTGCCCTGTAAAATTATGTTGATTCTTCTTTGAAATACTTCTTCACTACAAAGTTCACTTTCTCGTCACTGGTAATTATACCTGTCCTAAACAAAATGGCATTAATCGTAGACAATTTTAAAAACCAAACGCTCAATAATTGGTGCAAGTTAGATATCTAGAAACCACAAGGTTCCTAGTTCGATACCGGTCCTCGCCAACTCAGCGTATGAGTAGCACAGGGATCTGTGCGGTAAAGTAAGGAGCTGATGGTAGGTGTGGCGCTCCACCTCAGATGCTAAAACAATCTCCTTGGTCTAGCGCTATTGAAAAGGGGATAGACTCCCTCGCTGACTGGCTGATACCGACTTTAGGCCGCCCCGACGAATTTACTTACTTTTACTTACTTATCATACCAATACCCAACTTTCCTTTTAAAGAAGGTTGAAAATCGACCTACTCTAATGTCCATCCTGTTGTAAAACTACTTACTAGAACTGGCCTTCCTTCTTTCTTTATGACCTATTCTGATGGATGGTAAGAAACAGAAATAAATAAAAATTTAAATAAATAAATAAATAAAACAAAAAAGGCTACCAACCTGTCGTTACTTTTGTACTTGGAACATGGATTTATATTTGACTAACTGAATAATGTTAGAGTTGTCCCCCTCCGCATCCGCACCTTCGCTCCCTCTCCCCGCTTGACACCGGAAGAGACTCTCCTGTGAATCACAACAGTGCCTAATGCAAAACTAATTCAATCTTGTTGATTTCTACGCAAAGCCATTAAATCATTATCACTGCCACCAAGGAAAACGGACAGGTGCGCTAAAAACAAATGGCCAATGGGACGCCATTTTGTTTTTACTTTGATTTTTTTTCTTTGTTTTTTTTCTTCTTGATCTTTGATATTGTTGCCACTTATAAATTGTCAAAAAAAGAATCAGACGGCTACGACTGCAATCACTTATCTTACTACGATTCAAAAACACAGATAGAGGAATAAAGAAATAAACTACAATCCTATGAAAGTTGTTGTCATACACTGTTGTCACAGAATAGATACGAGTTAACTGCAGGTTGCTGCGCAAGGACTTTTATAAAAAGAAATTCTACAATAGTTTGGTATCATGAGATTTAATATAACTAGTGAGTTCGGCTTTGGACTAACAAATCCTACTGCATATTTTAAAAATCCATTCAGGCTGTAAAGTGTCAGGAACCGAGAACGATTCCTGTTTAAATAGAGGAATAAATATCTATTAATAATGGAGATTTGCTTCCGGTTTTTGTCTGCAACAAGAACTACGTCACTGCTTACGTCACAATACCCAAAATCATCATAACATAGAATAAATACACTCAACATGCAACATTAGACAATCCTCTTTGTTTTTTAAAACAAGTTTTAATAAATACATGACTGGGTTATATATCTATATATAATTTGTTTTATTTTAATACATATTTAAAGTTTACATTTCAAATTGTTTTATTTTTTAATCCTTTAATGAATTTGATGATTTTACTTACTTAGGGTACAAACTCGCTGGCATTGAATTTTTAACTCCCACCCCTCAGGCAATATGTTTCAAAAATCTATTTTTACATCGCCCGGAGGGTGTTTTTTTATTTTGCTAGTATGAATAAATAAACAAACTGCAATCCTATAAAAGTGGTTTGGTTTTGCTGTGTTGGATTTGCGACATGTCAAATCATGTTGTTACTGACTTTGTCACAGAATAGACACGAGTTTTGGTATTTCACTGGAGGCTGAGTGACAACAAGTCTCCGATTTCAGTAGTGCAGTAGTTTGGATGGTCTCAATTCTTCCTCTGATTTCCAGATCCTCCAGTCTTTTTTCCAGGTTTATTGGGACCGTTCCAGGTGCACCAACTACAATTGGTATCACTTTCACTCTCATATTCCACAGCTTTTTCAGTTCTCTAGCAAGGTCCAGGTATTTATCCATCTTTTCCTTTTCCTTCAGGTTCACCCTGTGATCTTCCGGACCCGCAAAGTCCACCAGTTGACCATACAATAAAATGGTATATGCATAAACCAGAATCTGTTCTTGAGAATGTAACGCATAAAATTCCCTGGAACTTCGAAATAAAGACGGATCACCTTATCCCAGCAATGTGACCAGTCCTAGTATTGATTAACAAAAAAGAAAAAAGTTATCAACTGGTGGACTTTGTGTGGTTCCAGCAGATCACAGAGTGAAGATGAAGGAAAACAAAAAAGATGAACAAATACCAGGACCTTGCCAGAGAATTGAAAAAGCTGTGGAATATGAGGGTGAAAGTGATACCAAGTGTAGTTGGTGCACTTGGAACGGTTCCCAAAAGTTTGAAAAATAAAGACTGGAGGATCTGGAAATCAGAGGAAGAATTGAGACAATCCAGACTACTGCATTGTTGCAATCGGCTAGAATACGCAGAAGAGTCCTGGAGACCAGCGGAGACTTGTTGTCACTCAGACTCCAGTCAAAGACCATCAGCTAACGCTGGTGTGAAAAACTCACAAGGAGTGAAATAATAATAATAATGACAAATCGGAGAGGTTGCACATAAAAAGACTTGGACATGGTTAAGAAGAAGAAACCTCAAGAGAGGAACAATCCCCAAATCTCTGGAAAAGAATTTCGGTGAACTGGAAATCAGAGGAAGAATCGAGACCATCCAAACTACAGCACTGTTGGTATCGGCTAGAATACTCAGAAGAGTCCTGGAGACCTGAGGAGACTTGCTGTCACTCAGCCTCCAGTGAACCACCAGCTACCGCAGGTGTGAAAAACCAATAATAATAATAATAATAATAATAACGCATAAAATTCTCTGGGACTTTGAAATAAAAACGGACCACCTTATCCCAGCAAGAAGACCAGACCTAGTGTTGATAAACAAAAAAGAAAGAACTTGTCAACTGGTGGATATTGCAGTGCCAGCAGATCACAGGGTGAAGCTAAAGGAAAATGAAAAAATGGACAAATATCTAGACCTTGCCAGAGAACTGAAAAAGTTATGGAATATGAAAGTGAAAGTGATACCAATTGTAGTTGGTGCACTTGGAACAGTCCCAAAAGTATTGGAAAAAGGGTCTGGAAAGTTTGGAAATCAGAGGAAGAATTAAAACCATTCAGAACACTGCACTTCTGCAATCTGCCAGAATACTCAGAAGAGTCCTGGAGACCTGAGGAGACTTGCTGTCACTCAGATTCCAGTGAGAGACCATCAGCTAATGCTGATGTGAAAACTCAAAAGGAGTAAATAATAAAATAATAATAATAATAATAATAATAATAATAATAATAATAATTTAAAAAAACGGCTAGACAAAAACAAACAATTTTTACAGATCAAAGAAAATTCCTTTCTGAGAGAAACTCAGTTGAAACAAAGATGAAAGAATTATTATTCCTCTCTCATTGTACGTTGTTTCTCCATATTTTTCAGTAGACAGAAAACGTATTTGCGCCTCGATCTGTATTCTATTGCAGATGCGTACCCACACACGCGCATGCGCCCAGTGACATATTTTCCCGCCTTTCTTTGAAGATTTCTTGATCTCTATAAGAAAGTCATGTGTTCCTCTTTTTCCTCTGCGACATTCTTCTTCTTCTTCTTCTTCTTCTTCTTCTCTTATTATTATTATTATTATTATTATTATTATTATTCTTGTTCTTATTATTCTTTTGAGTTTTTCACATTAGCGTTAGCTGATGGTATTTCACTGGAGGCTGAGTGACAACAAGTCTCCGATTTCAGCAGTCCAGTAGTTTGGATGGTCTAAATTCTTCCTCTGATTTCCAGATCCTCCAGTCTTTTTTCCAGGTTTATTGGGACCGTTCCAAGTGCACCAACTACAATTGGTATCACTCTCACTCTCATATTCCAATGCTTTTTCAGTTCTCTGGCAAGGTCCAGGTATTTATCCATCTTTTCATTTTTCTTCAAGTTCACCCTGTGATCTTCTGGAACCGCAAAGTCTACCAGTTGACCATACAACAAAATGGTATATGCATAAATCAGAATCTGTTCTTGAGAATGTAACGCATAAAATTCTCTGGAACTTCGAAATAAAGACGGATCACCTTATCCCAGCAATGAGATCAGTCCTATTATTGATTAACAAAAAAGAGAGAAATTGTCAATTGGTGGACTTTGTGTGGTTCCAGCAGATCACAGAGTGAAGATGAAAGAAAACAAAAAGATTATTATTATTATTATATTTCACTCCATTCGAGTTTTTTCTCACCTGCCGTAGCCAGTGGTTTACTGAAGGTTGAGTGACAGCAAGTCTCCTTAGGACTCCAGAATTATAGCCGATCTTAACAATGCTGTAGTCATTTGTCTAATTATTATTATTATTATTATTATTATTATTATTACTATTACTATTATTATTATTTATTTATTTATTTATCTATTTATTTATTTAATGATTTCTAAACATTGGAATCACTCGAAGACCCATCCGTTTTCGGACTGACCTGGTTGCATTATTATTCAACCAGCGTCACCATCTTTGAATGTAATATTTTTAGCGGGAAGAAAGGCCACCATTTTAATTTAAAATACACAGCAGGCAAACATTCCAATTCGGGAGAAAACAAAAACGAAAAAAAAATACCGTTATTTTTAATTTAGATTCTTATTCTGTATCCAAAATAAAATAAAAACTCAACAGTTCCCGGACATTAATTTAAATAATGTACTTCTTGCACAGAATAAGAGTTTATATATATATATATATATATATATATATATATTCTCTTCTATGCGCATCCGCGTTTGTGTAAACAATATAGAGAAATATCGTGTAAACTTGTGGTTAGTGCCGGTTTGTCTATTAGTCCTTTAATTTTTATCAATTCATATATATATCTTATTATAATGGAGATTGTGTGCTTTTCTGTCTGTAACCGAAACTACATTACTACTTAAGTCATAATTCCCTTAAGTTAATGACATCACATTCTCAATGATTTCATTTTTATTTAAACCTCAATGATTAATAAAATTGTTTTACATTATTAATACTGTTAGCCATATCTACACACTAACAACATGCAATTATATTTATATATACAACAAAATAGCAGTTTACAGTGTGAACGGGAAGGCTAATTTGCATATTAATATTAAAAAATCGAATTTAATAAATATGTGCTTAGTATTATTGATTTCTAACTGTTTGGTTTTATTTTAATAAATATAAGCAAAAATCTCTTCAATAAATATTAAATGAAATCCATTAACAAGAAAAGATAACTGTCATTTTATTCTTTACTTCCTCTTATTTCCTCTTTTAACTAAATACTTAAATTAGAAAAATAACAATGAAAGACGAGAGTGATGGAAGAGTCAGTTTCAGTTGTTCTATTTTTCGATTATACCCCCTTCTGTTTCAATTTTTTTTAACTGCATTCTTATTTAGTTTCATTATCCTTTCTAATTTAATATAATATTCTATTACATTAAAACTTAAATACTTGCACCCGGAGGGTGCATATATTTGCTAGTATATATATATATATATATATATAAGAAACTACCTACATGAGTCAGACACTGGTTCTTCAGGATAATTCTGACACTCTCTCTCTCTCTCTCTCTCTATATATATATATATATTATATAATATATATATATATATATATATATATATAGAGAGAGAGAAGAGAGAGAGAGAGTCAGAATTATATATAATTATACTATATATATATATAATATATATATATATATATATATAATCCAAAAGTCCAGAGAAGAAATCTTTCTTACGACATAGGGTTTTTTTTTTAAAAACAACTTGTCGCAGTTTAAGAGCTCAATGTGTGCTCTTATTGTTAGAGTCACAGAGCAAATTTATAATTAAAGAAATAACAAAAGACTTAGAGATCCTGCATTATAGACTATTTCAGGGAGCTTAGACAAAAATGTCTAATTCTCCCGACTCCTTATCCTGAAGAACCATTCGGGTGATACCTAGGTACATAGTGTCTGACTCATATAGGTTCTTATATATATATATATATATATTAATGGACTCTCCCATCGATTTTCGACGTATGAGGGTTCATACACACAATGAACTCCCACACAGGGATTTGTTTATAGTGGTGAAGGCTTGTGTTGGACCATTCACACCTTTTGGCACAGTTGATAGGAAAGAATTGGTGCATCAAGGGTTGCCACAAACCCAATCAATGACCGAGCTCAAGAATTTTGAATTCAGAGTCATCCCTAGTCTCTCCTAGACTGGTTACTTACCCAAGGCTGAAAAGCTCAGTCCGCCCTACTATTTAACCCATAGCTGGAGAGAGAATATATGGATATATATATATATATATATATATATAGTATACATCGCTGATGAGACTTAATAAAGTCGAAACAGCTGCTGTACGATGTTCTACACACCGAGTAATGCTTTGCGAGATTCACTTGTCAATATTATTTATCTTCTATAATTATCGAATTTCATGCGATATCGCATCGTAATTACCTTCAAGCAAAATATAAATATTAATATATATATATATATATATATATATATATATATATATATATATGAGAAGGTAAACTGAATTGAAATTGACTATGTGTCGCAACCCTTTTTATCATATATGTGCAAGAAGGTGATGGCTGAGTGTCTTCGTGTCCTGGGTAGGGCATTAAACTGTATCTAGTAGTGAAGTTTCAACTCCGGAGCTTTGGGGAGAATGGAGAACTCCTTGATTACCATTACTCTCATATTCACCCTGATCGGGGATGGTAGAGCCTATTAGGGTCCCATCTATGGTCTAAATAGGTAAAATATTAGTTTTAAAAAATAAGTTCTAAAAAATTAAGAAAATTAGGTCAAACAGAATTTGAAGTCCAATTAGGGTTATCATCCCTTGCCGCGGTTCGTTCTTGGATAGGTGGCGTGAGTATTTGGCCACAAAGCAGGAATTCTGATTTCCTATCTCTTTCCTCTCAGACCGGCCACGAGTACACATGGGTTAGGCACCTGACTTATCTGCCCCTTAGGTGAGTGAGTTTGTCCCCCAACCAGCTACCAGTAAGTGACATCCCCTACGACGCAAGTCGTACGCCTATTTCCTCATAATACGTTTATGTATCTATTTTGTATATCTTTGTCTTAAATGTTTCTCTGTCACTAACGGAATAAATATTGTCATTGTTTTTACACCCTTGTCGGAATGTTTTTCATGTACACACTTATATCCACGTTGGGAGGTTACTTTAAGCCTTCCAACATTAATATAACTATGCTATTTTTTCAACAGGACAATACAGCCATACACACATCTAAGCTCACCAAAGACTGGTTTACATTTCTTTTTAGATATCAAAGTTTTGGACTGGCCCTCTAAGTCTCTATATTTAAACCCAATAGAAAATTTGTGGGGAATTTTGTCAAGAAGAGGTTTGGTTTGGTTTGTTTTACGGCATATCAACCTCAGTGGGTCATTTAATGCCGATAAAGTTTTGAAATAAATCAATTCTTAATGGATAATACAATTTTTTTATAAATACATTTTTCTATTTAACCCATAGATGGGACCCTAACAAGTAATACCACTCCGGGTCAGAGTGGAACAGGGAGCAATGGTGATGAAGGGATGCTCCACATTCCCCAAACCTCCAAAACTGGAATCTCACCATCAGATAGAGTTTAACGTCATTCCCGGGACATGTAGACCAACAGCCACCGCCTTCTAGCACCCATATGATAAAAAGGGGTTGGGGCTTGCCATAAGGGCAATAGGGTTGGGAAAATCATATAGGTGCTAGAGCTTGACGTGACCAGCCGATTGATCGGAGGGGGCCTCTTCGACCGCCCGTCTAGCCCAAGATAGGGCCAAAGTGGAGTATTGCATGTCATGAACTGCTCATCCACCTGGGTTCTATCCTTAAACATCACGCGTCGCCACCCACGGCAAACAGGTGGCCCCATTGGGGGAGTCTTACCCCTCTGCAGAGGTGCATTCGGTGCATTCTAACGCCCCAGTCGACAGGGCGGTTGTCAAGAAGAGTATACAAAAATAAACGTCAATTTGAAGATAGAGAAACTTTCAAATCTTGCATTAAACAGTATTGGAATATAAATTCCATCTGAAACTCTCAGAAAACTTATTGATTCAATGCAAAACAGGTGTGTTGAAGTATGACAATTGAAAGGGAATAAATGTAAGTATTGAATTTTGTACAATTTTGCTGTTAAATTCAAATTTTCAAATCTGTCTTATACTTATTTCCACACTCGAAAACTTATTTTTCTTAATATTTTTTGGGGGGTGGAAAGTTGTTATAAAATCCAATATGTATACTAATACCCTCGAATCTGGGTACCACACACACATTTTCAGAGGAATTTGTGCAATAATAAGAAAATTATTATCAATTTAGGGCCAGGTTAGCTCAGTCGGTAGAGCGTTTGGCTAGAAACCACGAGGTTCCTAGTTCTATACCGGTCCTCGCCAACTCAGCGTATGAGTAGCACAGGGATCTGTGCGTTAAAGTAAGGAGCTGATGGTAGGTGTGGCGCTCCACCTCAGATGCTAAAACAATGTCCTTGATCTAGCGCTATTGAAAAGGGGATAGACTCCCTCGCTGACTGGTTGATACCGACTTTAGGCCGCCCCGTCGACTTTACTTACTTATACTTATTTCCACTTAGCGCTAATACCCTTGGGAAAGGTATGAATTCTACTCTCCCTCCAGCTATGGGTAAATAGTAGGGCAGATTAGGATCTTTAACCTTGGTTAGGCAACCAGTCTAGGAGAAGGTAAACTCTAAATTTAAACCTGTTGAACCCCGCTTAAGAAATTGACCTTGTGTCACATTTTGCTCGTGCAGAGGCGTTTGGTATATATATATATATATACTTATTTCCACCACTGTATATGTAGATGATATATAACACACATCACAGGATTTTAAACACATTAATAATATGGGCCGCTTTGAGGCAAATCTATCTCAGCTCGACCTTAATAGAAACATTATTAATAAATAAGATGCTAATTAAGATTAAATAATAATTATTCAATAACCACAGAGAATATAGTGTAAATAAGTAAGGGAATTGTGACGTTGGTGGGGACGCAGTTTCGGTTACTGACAGAAAGACACACAATCTTCATTATAATAAGATAAGACGTCGTTCTGCGCAGACTCGGAATTGTGACATAAGAACCACAGAGAATATAGTGTAAATAAATAAGGAAATTGTGACGTTGGTGGGGACGCAGTTTCGGTTACTGACAGAAAGACACACAATCTTCATTATAATAAGATAAGACGTCGTTCTGCGCTGATTCGGAATTGTGACATAATAACCATAGAGAATATAGTGTAAATAAATAAGGGAATTGTGATGTTGGTGGGGACGCAGTTTCGGTTACTGACAGAAGGACACAGAATCTTCATTATAATAAGATAAGACGTCGTTCTGCGCAGACTCGGAATTGTGACATAAGAACCACAGAGAATATAGTGTAAATAAGTAAGGGAATTGTGACGTTGGTGGAGACGCAGTTTCGGTTACTGACAGAAGGACACAGAATCTTCATTATACTAAGATAAGACGTCGTTCTGCGCAGACTCGGAATTGTGACATAATAACCACAGAGAATATAGTGTAAATAAATAAGGGAATTGTGACGTTGGTGGGGACGCAGTTTCGGTTACTGACAGAAAGACACACAATCTTCATTATAATAAGATAAGACGTCGTTCTGCGCAGACTCGGAATTGTGACATAATAACCACAGAGAATATAGTGTAAATAAATAAGGGAATTGTGACGTTGGTGGGGACGCAGTTTCGGTTACTGACAGAAAGACACAGAATCTTCATTATAATAAGATAAGACGTCGTTCTGCGCAGACTCGGAATTGTGACATAATAACCATAGAGAATATAGTGTAAATAAATAAGGGAATTGTGACGTTGGTGGGGACGCAGTTTCGGTTACTGACAGAAGGACACAGAATCTTCATTATAATAAGATAAGACGTCGTTCTGCGCAGACTCGGAATTGTGACATAAGAACCATAGAGAATATAGTGTAAATAAATAAGGGAATTGTGACGTTGGTGGGGACGCAGTTTCGGTTACTGACAGAAAGACACACAATTTTCATTATAATAAGATAAGACGTCGTTCTGCGCAGACTCGGAATTGTGACATAATAACCATAGAGAATATAGTGCAAATAAGTAAGGGAATTGTGACGTTGGTGAGGACGCAGTTTCGGTTACTGACAGAAAGACACAGAATCTTCATTATAATAAGATAAGACGTCGTTCTGCACAGACTCGGAATTGTGACATAAGAACCACAGAGAATATAGTGTAAATGAATAAGGGAATTGTGACGTTGGTGAGGACGCAGTTTCGGTTAGTGACAGAAAGACACAGAATCTTCATTATAATAAGATAAGACGTCGTTCTGCGCTGACTCGGAATTGTGACATAATAACCACAGAGAATATAGTGTAAATAAATAAGGGAATTGTGACGTTGGTGGGGACGCACAAGTGAAGAAACGCCGGCGCACGCTGTGAGCTGATATGTTTTGAGGAAGTAACAGGCGACGGCGGCGGCGGCGACGCGGCGCGGTACAGCGGTGATGGTGGTAGTGGCGGCAGTGTTGACGGTCGTAAAGATGGCGGAGGCTGCAGCGTCTGTTCGGCGCAGAGGCACTGGATATTTACAGGTAAACTGTTTGTTTCTCCGCCTTCTTCTTTTGACTTCCTTAGATGCCAAAGCAATTTCCACGCAAAAGACACAACGGGTAAGACAAGAAGAAAAAAAAAAAAAAAAAAAAAAAAGGAAAGAAAAAGAAAGAAAATGAAAGACAGGAAGTGGCGGTACCGCTGCGTCCATGAAATAAATGGCTGACTGGCTGGTTGGCTGGCTGGCGGGAAGCTTCTACGCATGCGTCAATTCGATTGCCTGTTCGCGCACGCTTCCCAGTCTACGTATCGTCTCTGCCAGGAGAAAACATCGCAATACAAAATTATGCACAGGGGTATAAACATATATATATATACGTATATACATAAACATACGTATATACGTATATACATATACATATATATATACGTATATACATAAACATATATATATATATACGTATATACACAGGTACCTTGACTTACGAGTTTAATTCGTTCCGTTCGTAACTCAATTCTCCCTGCTGAAATAAACTGCAATGCCATTAATCCGTTCCAGCCCTTCCATCAGATAACCAGGAGTTACATTTTTGCATTTCATCTTGGACAATGGTAAACCAGAGGGTTTTGCAAGATGATAACGGTCGTACAATTAAGGAACACGAGTATTGATATATAGATGGTACATATTTGTACCACTACGTAAGTAAAAGTAAGTAAAGTCGTCGGGGCGGCCTAATGTCGGTATAAGCAAATCAGCAAGGGAGTCTATCCCCGTTTCATTAGCGCTAGACAAAGGAGATTGTTTTTGCGTCTGAGGTGGTGCGCCACACCTACCATCAGCATATGACCCACCTATGACCTCTCTCAACACATAACACCTATGCCATCATTATCAAAACCTCACTGCTACACACCCCATCTGGAGATAAAAAATAGAACTCTCACTACTAACTCCTACTAACACCAACCATTGACCACCCCTCCTCTATTCACGACCTCCTAATTCACCAGTATAAAAATGTTCACCTTTGAAGCAAGAACTCAATCCAACACCCTGAAGAAGGTTTAACAGACTGAAACGTTATAATATCGACATCACTACCCAAAATAAAATTTCCATTTTGTACACCATGCCGTGTTTGTCTACCTTTTTCCACACACACACACACACAACACACACACACACACCATATATTAATATATTATATATATATATATATATGAAATTTAACATTTTGAAAAAAACAAATGGTGTTATGTAATTGCTGACAGAAATCTGTTTCGACCAAATCGATAAATTGGTGATCTTCACGAGCAACACAGACGGGAAAAGAAAAAGGAAAATATCCGTTTCTAACGGATACTTTTCTAAACGGATCCCGTCTGTGTTGCTCGTGAAGATGACCAATTTATCGATTTGGTCGAAACAGATTTCTGTCAGCAATTACATAACACCATTTGTTTTTTCAAAATGTTAAATTTCATACTGTCGGATGAATTTCCATCTTATTTTTCATATTATATATATATATATAATAATATAATATATATATATATATATTATATATGTGTGTGTGTGTGTGTGTGTGTGTGTGTGGGTGTTCATTGCAGAGGGTTTTTTTTTTGCTATTTCTATTATTTTTTGTAATTTGGGTGAAGTTTTCCAATGTGCAACGTTTTTTAGATTTAATTTTTAACCAAGCCCATAACACAGTTTAATCCCTAATCTAAAATAATTGATCCCCGCAAGCCCGGGATGGTCCATGTTGAGCTTTCATATTTTCATCATTTCCTATTAAGTTATTGAAAAAAAAGTCTAAATATACTATGACTTTCTCCAGAAAAAAAAAGAAAAAAGAAATTCCAGATGATTTCTGGGAAGGCTGCTCCTTCCCTGATAATCCAATATTTCCCTGGAAATGAAAATATCGAGGCTTGTGACACAAAGGTTGAGGGAAAATACGACCAGAAATTTAAAAAAAAAAGGAAAATAATATATGTTAGCTCCATACGTATTTATATGTGTGGATGTAGATCCGTATAGGAACAAAGTATCAGTTAGAGCGGGTTTAAGAAAGCCATAAAAATATACGACCACCTTGATTTGAGGCAACTTAAAAATGATATCTTTAGGTGGCTAGTTTTAAGAGAAAATGGGTCTCGAAAAATCAATGATTGAAAAATCGGCGTCCAGTGGTCTAGAAATAAAGTAATGTACACAATTTTAGGAGAAATTGGAGTCATAAGATATGACTGAAAAAGTTAGCATCAGTTTCTGGGTGGTCGAATCCAAGAATTTATGGATGGAAGAATTCTGCATATATTCAGCTGGCTTGAACCGCTTAAGCAGACTGAGATTTGCCGTTGGAGTGAGATCTTCGTCAATTGGGCAGTTGATAGACATAAAATAAGTAATGTCCCACACGATAGAAAGTCAGACTTGTAGGTTATTCTAGCAGCTGAATTAAGAGAACTTCTTGTCATCTGACGAAATACATTTAGATGCCCTCTGCACAAAAAGTATAACACCTTCCTCCTTCATTAGTGTACTGTCATAAAACTCTGGAAAATTTGAAGTGATTTCTTATGCTTGTGATCCTGTCTCTAGCTCGTGCCTTTCGAACCGGCCAACACAGATTATTACAACGTGGGTTCATCAACTATGCAACGTTGGTGCGTGAGGGTAGAGCAGGGTTAATTTCACAAGGGGTTAAAATTGACTTTAAAAAATTAAAGCTATAATAGAACATTGAGGATGGGCAATTGAACACTACAATTTATTTATTTATTTGTTAATAAGTTACCTTTTTTTCCTGAATATGTTTGAGATATGCCTGTACTATTAAACAGCGCTGTGTGGCGTCGTCAGTTATGTTATTACTGGTTCATTGGGAGATTTCGTGTTTTCCAGCATAAAACTCTCACCAGTTAGATCTTACTAGGAACGATCAGTCACTAATGTGTCACCCATCTGATTCAACGCTAGCAACTATCTATGTTTTCTTGCACCGGATTGGCTAATGCTGGAGCCATTCAATGTGCAGAATGGGTGTTATACATAGGTCTACGTGGCGCTGACACATTTTTTATTCAGGCAGTGTTGTAACTAACAGAAAGTTTAACATTCCTTTTTAAGAAACTAAAACAAATTCCGATTCAAACCAAACCAAATGAAGTTAATGAAAATTATTTATACCAATTTGAAGATATTAAGAACTTGAAATATAGAAACTTTTATCAAAATGACTTGTTTCGGCATTAAGTGACCCGAAAATTGTTGATATGCGGTAAAACAAACCAAACCAAACTAAATCAAATGAAGTTAATGAAAATTATTCATACCAATTTGAAAATATTAAAAACTTGAAACATATCAAAATAACTTGGGTTATTTCCAATAACTACAACAAAAGGGAACCACTCTTGACTGATAAATTATTTATTTATTTTTTGATCTACTAGGAAAAATGAAGACGGGGGTAGGGTTAGGGTTTAGGGTTAGTTTAATGGGGAAATAAATAAATAATTTATCAGTCAAGAGTTTGTTTATGTTGGAGTTATATGAAATAACCATAATTTGCTTCGGCATTAAATGTCCTGAAAAGGGTCGATATGCTATTAAATGAACCAAACCAAATCGAACTAAACCAAATTAAATTAATGAAAATTATTTATACCAACTTGAAGATAATAAGAACTTAAATATTAAACCAACCAAATGTAAATTTTTTATACCAATTTCAAGATATTAATAACTTGAAACTGTTGGAATATTTTAGAATATAAGGCGTGTGACAGATGCCTACTCCTAAATATAGACTCGTTGAATACTACGTGACCTGAGAAAGATTCCCACTGTCCAATCACTGGCAGTGCTGCTGTTGCTGCTGGTGTACATATAGAGGTCTCATTCTTAACCTTGGCTCATTGCTATTCGGACCATCTTGGACGTCGGACTTACAAAACATACTATAACACCGGATTCTTATTGGCTTGCTTACTTACTTACTACATCTGGAACCAAGGATGGCGGCCAGATACTTAACAGAAACATTAAAACATTTTATCAAAATGATTTCCTTCGGCATTACATTGTGATATATTGCCTGTACCTGGGACCGGACTACACGCAAGAAGTGCGTGGGTGTCAAATGCGAGCTGGAAACAAAAACAGGATATGGCATTGAACTGACCTTTGGCACCTAAAGATGCACGTGTATATTTGACACTGTTTAGGCGCAGAAAATGTGTAGGTGTAGCGCATAACCAATGAAAACCGGCTGCGTGGGGGAATAGGTGTGTCTACAGAAAGAGGCGTGACATCGGGAGTTAGAGAACAATAAAAAAAAGCCAGTGGAAATCGATTTAGCAGACAAAGATCAGGTACGAGATCGCTTGCAGAGAACCCCCGAAGGCTCCATGTTTGCGTAACCCCTGCTAACGACTCTCAGTCTGCACACAACCGAGGAAATAAAGATATCATCTTATATTTCCATAAATCTGCTGAATGGTACAGAAACTTCCCTGAAAAAAATTTTTTGATTGCAATATCTTTAAGATGAAATTTTCCCTCAAATTGGATCTGATTAATCACAAATTGTTTCACCATCAAAGCAAGCACACCTGTGATACCTGCAGTAGAATGTTTTGACTGAATTCATCATTGGAAAGACACAAGATAGAACATGGCAGTACCAATGTAAAAGGTTTTTTCTTGTGAGACAAAATTTAGAAAAAAATATATTTTCCTATAAATAAATTATACCTGGTAATTTTGCTTTAAGATAATTCTCATTAGGTAATGGTCTTCTACTGTCAATTAAAAACCCCAAAAATTTAAGAGTTTCTAATAATGTTTATAGAATTAATGCCCTTATGAAAGGTAGATTTTCACTTTTCTGTCCTATTGTTATATCTTGAAAATTCTTTTTCATTACTCACATCCCACAATAACTGACCAAAATTAGTGGGTGAGTGAAAATATATTTGGGCAAAGCACTTTCTCAAAACTACTTTACCTATCCAGCCAGTTGAAGTAAAAAGGATCCAGTCATAGATAAATTGCATTAATTTTACTAGCAAATTTATGCACCCTCCGGGTGCAAGTTTTTTAAGTTTTAATATAATAAAATATCATGTTAAATTAGAAAGGCTAATAAAACTAAATAAGAATGCAGATAAAAAGATTTGGAACAGAGGGGGTATTATCGAAAAATAGAACAGCTTTGAAACTAACTCTTCCATCATTTTCCATTACTCCCGTCTTTCATTGGTAAATTTTTCTAATTTAACTCTTTACTTAAAATAGGAAGTAAAGGATAATATTACAGTTATTTCTTCTTCTTAATGAATTTCTTTTAAGATTTATCCAAGAGATTTTTGCTCATATTCAATAAGATAAAAACAAATAATTAGAAATCAATAATACTAAGCATATATTTATTAAAATCAATTTTTTAAGATCAATATGCAAATTAGCCTTCCCATTCACACTGTAAACTGCTATTTTGTTGTATATATAAATACAATTGCGTATTATTAGTATTTAGATATGGTCAACAGTCTTAATGATGTAAAACAATTTTATTATTCATTGAGGTTTAAATAAAAATAAAATCATGGAGAATGTGATGTAAATAACTAAGGGAACTGTAAATTGAGTAGTAATATAGTTTCGGTTACAGACAGACAAACACACAATCTCCATTATAATAAGATATATATGTTCGCATATTTTACACCACTGCATACAGCACAATACAACAGAATACATTTATGGTCACTACCTTACTCTGATGAGAATAGATGATAGGCTAACATCTATAAGATTTTTGTTTTTGTTTAAATGGTGTGCAATCTCGATCACAACCATCATGTTGGACACCCCTGTGCTAAACGTTATATGAAAAATAATTGTATATCAGTAAGAAATGTTTAACTAGCTAAGCATCCACAAGAATCTGTTTAGCAGAAAATAAGGATTGTATTCCAAGTGAAAATGATTTGTTGTTTAAATTCCTACAAGAGAATACCTGATATAAAACTAAATAATCTTATTATAATGGAGATAGTGTGTTTTTCTGTCTGTAACCGAAACTATATTCCTACTCAAGTCACAATTATCCATGATTTTATTTTTATCTAAACCTCAATTATTAATAATTGTCTTAACGTTATTAATACTGTTAACTATGTCTACATACTGACAACATGCAATTATATTTATATATACAACAAAATAGCGGTTTACAGTGTGAACGGGAAGGCTAATTTGCATATTAATATTAAAAAATCGAATTTAATAAATATGTACTTAGTATTATGATTTCTAACTGTTTGGTTTTATTTTAATGAATATAAGCAAAAATTCTTCCAATGAATCTTAAATGAAATCCATTAACAAGATAAAATAACTGTCATTTTATTCTTTACTTCCTCTTATAACTGAATACTTAAATTAGAAAAAGAGAGTGATGGACGAGTAAGTTTCAGTTGTTTCATTTTTTATTATACCCCCCTCTGTTTCAAATCTTTTATTATACCCCCCTCTGTTTCAAATCTTTTTATCTGTATTCTTATTTAGTTTCATTAGCCTTTCTAATTTAATACAATATTTTATTACATCAAAACTTAAATACTTGCACCCGGAGGGTGCATATATTTGCTAGTATAAGTAATGAATAGAATGGATCCAAGTCATTGACTCGTTCATAGTTGGAAAGACACAATGGATGCTCAGTATCCATGTGAACCAGGAAAATTAAATTTTATGAATCTCCAGTGTGGTATGAAGAAGCCTTGGCTGTAGCGTCCAGGAATTCTTGGCAGAATTTTATTTGGATTTTACCAAATCAGTTAGGTTTTGGAATAATTCCAACTTTGCCAAATGTGATAAATATTACAGAGAGAAATTAATTTTTTTAAAAAGAAGCAAATTTGTCGGAAAAGCAAAATAACCAAACCAAATCTATTAATTCCAGCGTAACCAGCGAGGCAAGCATAGGTTAACTACTATACATTTCGGAAGGACACGCATTTAAGTTAATCATCAGTATCATTTCACGTATTATTTCCTTCGTCCCCCGATGCTAGTTTGTATTACCAATTCCTCCCCTGTGTAATTCGTTCATGGCGTTCCATTTTCGAACTCAAGCATCGTTTACCAATTCCTAGTTTAATTAATTCCTGGAAATTATCGCAGACTAAATTGAATTGTTCCATTGCTAATAATCCCCCACCCCTACCAGCGACAATTATTTTCTGATACCTCGGTGCGATTTCAGGCATTGCTAATCCCAGATTCACACCTGATCGCGAAATCGATTAGGAATACCGTTTACCGTTTTTCTTGGAGACTCACTCACAAGAGAATACATGATTTGTTGACAGAAGGAATTACAAAAACAAGTGGTTTCTCATTAATCTTTAATCCAAGCCCCAAAATGGTAACTTAGTTACTCTAATCCTAATCCGAACTCAGGTTGATAATCCCATTCCTATACCATAGCAGTTTTACAAAAATCCCGAGAAACTGTATGATTAGTGTTATTTGAATTATGCGGACTATTTTCCTCGCCTTTTATTAGGAGCGTTCGTCTAGGAACCACAAGGTTCCTGGTTCGATACCGGCCCTCGCCAACTCAGCGTATGAGTAGCACAGTGATCTGTGCGGTAAAGTAAGGAGCTGATGGTAGGTGTGGCACTCCACCTCAGACGCAGAAACAATCTCCTTGGTATAGCCCTAGTGAAAAGATGATAGACTCCCAACATTAGGCCGCCCCGACGACTTTACTTTTTTTTTGCACAACGTTTCAGATAATGTACCTTCCGGTTTTCTTCAGATATTTCTTGTCGGATTTGGGAAGCTTCTCAAACTGTTGCATAGGGCCAAACTCGAGTTGTAGTATAAGTGGTTAGTAGTAGTAGTCGTTAGTTCAGAAACAACATACGCCAGTCGTATAGTTACAAGGGGGTGTTTATTTCTTTCTAGGCTCGTTGGTTCTTTTTCAGAGAGAAGGATATATATATATATATATATATATATATATATAGAGAGAGAGAGAGAGAGAGAGAGAGAGAAGGGGGGGTAAGGTCAAATTATTATATCGTAAATCATGTTGGGTACTACGATGCGCAACCAAATACGGGGGAAAGCTGGGAAGCCCCGTCTGCCTCTCAGGAAGCCCAGCCGAAAAGAGATCGATTTTCCTCTTCTTCCATTTGTCGTCCCGGGGTTGGGAGGGTCATTTCCGCTCCTCCGCAGAAACTAGAACTTCTGGTTTTATTTTTAACTTTAGTTCCGGCGTCATTGGTCGGTCAATTGAGTTCCAAACTTTAACCTCTCTTTGTTCTTATTTCTTTTTCCTCTCTTTCTCCAGAAATCCGAATACCGTTTTATTTTCAATCCCCAAATTCCCCGTAGAACATAATAATTATGCTACAGAACTGTGGAACCTTCTCTTCGGGCGCGGATACCTTCTAGTCAAACTCGGGATTCTTCAAGCCGTAATCGGAAGCCTTCATGGAACTTCGAACCGAGTCCTTTATTCAATCCACAGGAGTAGACTGTTCTCATTCCGTTATGCGTGACCGGGCACAAGTGTTAAGCTGTTTTAATTATTTCACTGTCACCCTTGACCTGGTTTGAACCTACGCTTCGAGATGACTGTCACTTAGAACTATATCAAACTAATGCCTACATCCGTTGCGCCTTGTGTCCAAATTCGGAGAAATAAACTGCGTGATGTTCAGATTTTGAGCTGTGAACGGCATTGCAATTATTAGTAATCTTCATACAATGACTGCTATTTACACAGTAGCATTGCAACCAAGAAAGGGTTCAAGCATGGTTTCGGGGCCGAAGCATCATTACCACAATCCTAGAGCGCCCCAGCAGTATCTGACGATGCCACCATACTTTTTCGGTTTGATGTCACATTGTAGGATTGCAATATCCTCGCTGGTGCGGTTAGAGCTTTATCCTGAATCTTTTTTTTTATGTATTTCCTCTTGTCTGGCGGAGAAAGTCCAAGTTTAATCAAAAATGCCAAGGTTGAGTTTGTAATAAAATCATATATGTATATGTTGCTATATATATATATATATATATATATATATATGTATATATATATATCTGTATTTACCAACCCCTCCACATTTATCCACAGCTATAGATAAATACTCACACAGACTCTTAGAATATCTTGGGTATAAATTGTGTGAAAAATCACTACTTATACGTATAGACTGTTCTATAAGTAGTGGTGACTAAATTGACCAATCAAAAACGCCCAAACTTTTATTTAATTTACAATTTAACAGCATTGATAATTGGTCCTAAAATGCTTACTTATATCTATACATATTACGGAAGCGCGTGGTGTAATGGTTAAAGTCATGGGAAATGGACTCGTCGCCCCGAGTTCAATTCCTGGATGTGGTAATTGCATTTTGACTTTGCGCTAATATCCTTGGGAAAGGTATGAATCCTACTCCCCCTCCAGCTATGGATAAATAGTAGCGCAGACTGGGCTCTTTAACCTTGGTTAGGCAACCGGTCTAGGAGAAGGGAAACTCTGAATTCAAACCTGTTGAACTCCGCTTAAGAAATTGACCATGTGTCACATCCTGCTCGTGCTGAGGGGTTGGTAAATACATATATCTATACATATATAAGGGACAGTTATGTGTATGTATGTATGTATGTCCAAGGGAAAACTACGAAAATAAAACAATTAATGACAGTAAATATATATATATACTCATTCACTATTACCAAAGCTTGGTTTTTGTGCAAAAATATTGAAGATTTTATATATATTTCGGGGGAAAAATTCCTGCCATCCCATCCGGTCATTTTTACATGTGGATTTTTATGGGACATTCAGCGAGGATCCAACTCATGACTAGTAATAATGGATCTGTGAGATTAACTTTTTAAAAAATTCACCCTCTACCCAGGCGACGCCGGGTAGCCGCTTCTCTCTCTCTCTCTCTCTCTCTCCTCTCTCTATATAATATATATATATATAATATACATAGATATATATATATACATACATATATATATATATGTGTGTGTGTGTGTTTGATACTATTCTGAAGTATATATATATATATATATATATATATATATATATATATAGGTAACTGTAATTAATCAATATCTTGATTAATTCAGAGGAGTTAACTCTGAAGATCATTACGGTGAAACTCGAGTAGGTTATTTCTATACACACTGTAATACTATATATATATATTATAGTGTGTACAGTATTAATATATATATATTATAATATATAATATATAGTGTACAGTATTAATATATATATATATATATATATATATATATATATATATATATGAATGAATGAATGAATGAATAGATACCTTCAGGGTTAAATCCTCTGAATTCCCGCTGTTAGCTTTAATTAATCAATAACTTGTTTAATTCAGTGGATTTAACTCTGAAGATCCTTATGGTGAAACTCGAGTAAGTTATTTCTGTACACACTATGATAATAATAATAATAATAATAATAATAATAATAATTATATATATATATATATATATATATATATAGTAAAGAAATAACAAAAGACTTAGAGATTTAGCATTATAGTCTATTTCAGGGAACTTAGAAATAGGCTATAAGGCTAAATCTCTCAGTCTTTTGTTATTTCGTTACTTATATATTTGCTCTGTGACTCTAGCAATAAGAGCACACATTGAGCTCTCAAACTGCGACAAGATTTTTAAATAAAACTCTTGTGTCGTAAGGAAGATTCTTCTCTGGACTTTTGGATTATATATATATATATATATATATATTATATATATATATATATATAAGTATCCGCGCACAAGACCATGACTCTCTGTCCGAATTTCGGCACGGTTATAGTTCGGAAAAACAGCAATTCTCCATGCATCAAATCTTGAGAAATAAAGTGTTGTCCCAGCTGACTGCCTTGTCGTCGCACACGTTACCAGAATGAAATGGGAGAATAGCTTTAGGCAAGTGAAATCCTGATGTTGAATGCAGATTTTATACTCTTCTTAACAGGTTGCCCATCTAAGGTTTCAAAGACGAGTCACCTTTAATATTGACCCATAAGAAGGGGAGAATATATCGATTCAGACCTTCCCTAAGAGCATTCATTTCTCAACCCTTTTCATCTCACGGCACAACGAACTGGACAATAAATTGATCGAGGTACACTATCAGTATATAATGGAATAAAAGGTATACATTGTCACAAAGGAATTACTTAAGTAGAAATAACAGTTTCTAAGACAAAGTATTTCAACCGGTGTGCAAAAACATTAGAATGATAAAACAAAAATATATATTAACGTAAAATATTCACATGTCAAAGTAAAATTTTTAAAAAGTATTAAATGGAGTAAAAATATAAATTTTCACAAAAAATTAATCATGTAAAAGTAAAAATATCTGTTTCTAAGGCAGAGTTGAAAAAAAATTTAATTAAAACAAAAAATATTAAATAAGATTTTTGGATGTTTTTTTTTTTGTTTTTTTTTCTTAGAAGCATTGTTGAATAAAGTATATATTATATTTTTGCTTGAAGGCAATTACAATGCATGTATCGCAGAAAATTCGATACTTTCTTTTTATATAGAAAATGAACTTGACAAGTGTAATCCCGGCAAAGGATCGCTCGGTGTGTAGAACATCGTACAGACTGTCGAAACAGTCTGTACGATATTCTACACACCGAGATTACATTTGTCAAGTTCATAAAATTCGATACTTTTTTTTTAACATAGAAAATGAACTGTGCAAGTATAATCCCGGCAAAGGATCGCTCGGTGTGTAGAACATCGTACAGACTGTTTCGACAGTCTGTACGATGTTCTACACACCGAGATTACACTTGTCAGGTTCATTTTCTATATTAAAAAAAAAGTATCGAATTTTATGCGATACATGCATTGTAATTGCCTTCAAGCAAAAATATTATATAAAAAATATTGAATTAAAACAAAAAAGGCATCGAATTGTTAGAGAAGCGTTGGAATCAGTGTATCACCCTAGATCAGATTTTTTCAACCTTTTTCATTTCACGGCACAATGAACTGGGCAATAAATTGATCGAGGTACACCATTAGTATATAAACATATAAATATCTTATCATTTAAATTTTAAAAGAAAAGGAATAGTGAAAATGTGTTGAAAGTGTAAAAGAAAACAATGTAATTTTATTTCTAAAGGTTTATTTTTAATCATGGCAAACACAAACGTAGATAAAAACATTAGAAACTTCTTTAACGCATCAATGAGAAATCTGCGCTTGGTGTTGTTTCGTTATTTTACTTACCCGAGGTTGTAGGGTTGATAAATGATATCTATATAGAAGGGGGGATATATGGGGCGAAATAGACCTTCGAATCAACAAGCTCCCGCCAAGGGGGTACCAAAAACAAGCGAGTTCTCCGTCTTCTCACAAGTCAGACCCTGAGTTGGTCAACACATTCTTCGTCTAGCAGCTGGAAATTCCGTCGTCGTAGTCGAAATAATCTTTAGCAGTTCAAAATCACATTTCCTATTAAGTTTTGTTTCTGTTCGACTAAAATCTATTTATTTACTGAAAAGCGCTTCGTCGTCGACTGCTTCTGCTGCTGCTGACTGCTGACTGCCCAGCGCTCGACTCACTTGTTATTTAATGGGCATATTATCCAAACATCCGGGCACATCAGTCAAACCTCGCGTCCGTCCACTGCCCAAAACGCATTTGTTTTTGCATGCGGGAGGACACGAGTTCGATCCTGGCAGGCAAGACAATGTCTTGCTCCTTTTCCTTTCTCGTTCTCCGTCACAATTTAATTATTAAATATTAAATTAAAACAAAAATATCAAATTAAACCAAAACATATTAACGTAATAGAAATATAAGAGGATGATCAACCGTCCTCAACTATTTGTAAAATAAATTGCAATGAATAACTGATCTAGTCAAGGTCGCTAAAAATAATAGATTGTGTGTCCGTTCAAATATTTATACGCAGCACTTTCTATAGCCTTTAAGTGCATTGGTTGTTATTATATAATGGTCTATTTTTAACACTGGTGACCAAAAAAATAAAATACTTATTCTTTTTTTTTAAATGATAATTACTGGGGCTGGCTTAGCTCAGTCGGTAAGAGCGTCAAACACAAGGTTCTGGGTTCGATACTGGCCCTTAGCCAACTCAGCGCATGAGTAGCACAGGGGTCTGTGCGGTAAAGTGAGGAGCTGGTGGTAGGTGTGGCGCCCCACCTCAGACGCCGAAAAAACCCTCCTTGGTCTAGTGCTAGTGAAAAGGGGATAAACTCTGTCTGGCTGATACCGAATTTAGGCTACCCGATGACTTTACTTATATATATATATATATATATATATATATATATATATATATATATATATATATATATATATATATAGGTTCTTATTTATAAATCAAAACTTAAATCTGAATGTAAGGTTATATTTAATTCAAAATTCAAATCAAATTCAAATGTAAGGTTCCATAGATGCAAATTTAAATCCATTCATTTGCAAATTCAAATCTAATTCAAATCCAAATCTAAATACAAATTTATGGTTAGGTTTTTATTGTATTATTTGGCTAATGGGAAAATTTTCTTAATTAAATGGGAAGTAAATAACGGAAAATGTTATGTGAAGGGGATTTTATGGTTTCTGACTACATATAAATATATATATATACTAGCAAATATATGCACCCTCTGGGTGCAAGTATTTAAGTTTAAATATAATAAAATATTAGATTAAATCAAAAAGGCTAATGAAACTAATTAAGAATTCAAATAAAAAGATTCGAAACAGAGGGGGTATAATCGGAAAATAGAACAACTGAAACTTACTCTTTCATCACTTCCGTTTTTCAATGCTAAATTTTCCTAATTTAACTATTTAGTTAAAATAGGAAGTAAAGAATAAAATTACTGTTATTTCTTCTTGTTAATGAATTTCTTTTAGGATTTATTGAAGAGATTTTTACTCATATTCATTAAGATAAAACCAAACAATTAGAAATCAATAATACCAAGCAAATTTTTATTAAAATCAGTTTTTAAATATCAATATGCAAATTAGCTTTACGTTTACTCTGAAAACTGGTATTTTGTTGTATATATAAATACAAATGCATGTTATTTGTATTTAGGTAAGGCCAACAGTATTAATAATGTCAAACAGTTTTATTATTAATTGAGGTTTAAATAGAAATAGAATCATGGAGAATGTGCCGTAAATAACTAAGGAAATTGTGACTTGAGTAGTAATATAGTTTAGGTTACAGACAGAAAAACACACAATTTCCATTATAATAAGATATATATATATAATATATATATATATATATCACAATAAAGAGAAATATTTTAAGAGATAATACAAAAATACTTCATACTGATAATAATATTAAAACAATTTAAAGTCCGTAAAACTTATATAAAATATAGATAACCCACTATTAATAGAATTAACTTTGAAATGATTGATAATATTTTTAAATATTTAAAATAGATTGTTAGAACAATTTATATTCCAAAAGGCTTAAAGTAGATAGATAGAATATTTTTTGTTCTAAATACGTTAAACCTAACTTAATAGAAATATTAAAAAATAAAAATAAACTGACACTGTTGCTTAGCGTCACCTTGGTGACAAAAACAATACAATTACTTTACCAGTTATATTAACATTACTTATACAGTTTTAATAATGAAAGACCCATACTCTACATTGATAATTGTTTGGATACGAACCGAAAGTACTCGGTCAGCCAAAAATGGCTCTTTTGGAGAAATCATTAATGCTTTCCAGGATTGTAAGATTTTATCTAGGAAGGAGGGTTGCTAGACACTCTGCAGGATGAATAATAAGAACTGTAAATGGACGGAGGAAGCTCTTTATCTCAACGGCCATCTAGCATATTATTTCTGAAGTTGAACTTGTATAAACTTGGTAGTGTCAGAGCCATGCCGTCGGAAACTTTGGCTGAACTTCCACAAAAGTGTCAAAATTAGGGTGACCCAACAGCAGAAAAAACAGCACCCAATTTATTTATTTTTTCCCCATTAAACTAACCTTAAACCCCAACCCCAACCCCAACCCTAAGCCTAACCCCTAACCCTAAACCCCCCTAGTTAGAATTAACAGTTTTATTACAAGATTTGTGGGTTCTGTTTTTTTCTGGGTCACCGGTATATTAATCCTAACCCTGACCCTAACCCTAACCTTAAACCCTAACCCTAGACCCCCATAGTTAGAATTAACAGTTTTATTACAAAATTTGTGAGTTCTGTTTTTTCTGGGTAACCGGTATATTAATCCTAACCCTGACCCTAACCCTAACCTTAAACTCTAACCCTAGACCCCCATAGTTAAAATTAACAGTTTTATTACAAAATTTGTGGGTTCTGTTTTTTCTGGGTCACCGGCATATTAATCCTAACCCTAATCCTAACCCTAACCTTAAACCCTAACCCTATACCCCCATAGTTAAAATTAACAGTTTTATTACAAAATTTATGAGTTCTGTTTTTTCTGGGTCACCCTAATTTTGACACCTTTGTGCAAGTTCAGCCGGAAGTTTACGTCGTAGGGCCATTCAAAGCCGACAGATTTGGTACTCAGTGGTATTAGGGCCACAACCCAGCCAAAGGGGCTCTAGTGAGAATCTAAAGGGCGTCTACATCATTGTCAGGAATCAACGGCTTTTGGTGTAATTGTCACTGCGTCTGTTGAAAATCTGCGGCAAATGAGGGCATCTCCTCCTGGTAACCGGGATATGCATGCTGGGTTTGGAGACCACTTGTGAATTTCCTATTTCTTTGTTACTCATACCATGAATTCACCACAGGTTAGTTCGTTGGAGGGAGCCGGCTCAACCGACCCAGGTAAATGCCGTCAAATAAGAAACTGAACAGAAAATAATCAAGAGTGCTTGGATGATTCTGGTACACAACTGATTTAGGATGATCCAAAAAGAAATAAAGGTGGGGTTCTCTTGAAAACCAGGATGGTGAGCAATTTCTGGGACACCCCGTAGATTCTTCACTTTTTCTGCTTTGATCATATTTAGAATAATGGCGCCGAAATTCTATTTTTTGGTGGGCATGGTTTGTTTCTCTGTTTTTATTTCGACAAATTAATATTGTTTTCCTGAAGGTCTCCGGATAAAAGCTCACGTTAACTTGTGTTCATTTTATTTTTATTTTTATTTTATTTTATTTTTGTTTTCCTTTTTCTGAAGAATTTAATAATAACTGATCTTTGAGATTCCGTGGCTGTCATGCCTTCATCGCCAAGACGTCATCAGAAGCCAATTGAAGAATTGTGGCACTGAGAATCACGCAGAATTATTTCCAAACACCGCATTTTGGTTTGTCTTTTTTTTTTTTTTTTTTTTTTTTCAAAGCGCAGTCGTGACTTTCAGAGAAATATTCTTCAGGCGATGTTGAGTGTTAAAGCCGACCTCACCAATATCAGCGCCATTAACAGTTCCCTCATTACCATCTTGAAACTGAGACGTTCTGATTTATTCTTTTTTTCTCTTTTATTTTCGTCTGTTGATCTTCGATGATGACCCCCTCTCTTTTCTCTCTCTCTCTCTCTCTCTTCTCTTTCCTCTCTCTTCTCCCCTCTCTCTCTCTCTCTCTCTCTCTTTCGCGCTCTCTCTTTCGCTCTCTCGTTCTCTCTCTCTCTCTCTCTCTCTCTCTCTCTCTCTCTCTCTCTCTCTCTGTCTTTATTTCTGTTTCTCCTCCTCTTTGAATTCTTCTCTCTCTCTCTGAGACATTCTGATTTATTTTATTTATTTATTTTCTCTCTTTATTTTCGTCTGTTGATCTTCGTTGATGATCCACCCTCTCTTTCTCTCTCTCTCTCGTTCTCTCTCCACTCTCTCTCTCTCTCTCTCTCTCTCTCTCTCTTCTCTCTCTTTATTTCTGTTTCACTGTATTAATTTCTGTTTCTCTTTTCAAAATTGTTTCTTTTTTCTCCTCCTCTTTGAATCCCCCCTCTCTCTCTCTCTCTCTCTCTCTCT
>CM042173.1:6175593-6180364 GCA_023376005.1 Doryteuthis pealeii
AATCCATATCCTACGACTCTAACCATTACACCACGCGCCTCCTAATTATAAGATATATAAGTATAGATATAAGCTAAGTATAAATAGAAAGGGAATTCAACTTTTGAAAATAATCAATTATGCGTAAGATGATTGAGAATATCTCAACAACAAGTGGCAGTCAAGCGAAGAATGTGTATAAATTCCTTTTTTTAATTTGTTTTTATTGACAGTTTTGACGGAATTTTAACACATAAATACATAGACGTGTCTCCATTTCACACAAGTTGTTTGTCAAATATATACAGTGTAACCTTGACTAACAAGTTTAATTCCGTCCACACATAACGCAATTTGCTCGTATATCAAATCAATGTTCCATATTGAAATAAACTGAGATGCCATTAATCCGTTCCAGCCATGCAAAAACCCTAATTTTTTGTTACGTTTTTTTTAATAAGAAAAATGCCACAGATAGATATATACAGAGGTGCCTTTACTTATGAGTTTAATTCGTTCCGTTTGTAATTTAATTTCCTCGTATATCAAATCAATCTTCCGCATTGAAATAAATTGAGATGCCATTAATCCGTTCCAGCCACGCAAAAACCCTACTTGTTATTATGTTGTTTTTTTTAATAAGAAAAATGCCACAGATAAATATATACAGAGGTGCCTTTACTTATAAGTTTAATTCGTTCCGTTTTTAATTTAATTTCCTCGTATATCAAATCATTTTTCCTTATTAAAATAAACTGAGATGCCATTAATCCGTTCCAGCCCCGCAAAAACCCTAATTTTTTGTTACTTTTTTTTTTAAATAAGAAACTGTAATTTGATTTCCTCGTATATCAAAATTGTAGCGATAAATAGCCTGCTTTACTTGGCAGCTGATTGTGGCCGATGGGTAAGAGGATTGGCGAGCGAAAGTTCGTTCGGGTCTCGAACCCAGCCAGAAGTAGCTGCTAAAAAACGGTATAACTGCACTGATGAGAGTGATACCTCGAAACACGTGTCTGTAGTTTTACTTTATATATATATATTATATATATATATATATGTGTGTGTGTGTGTGTGTGTGTGGTGTGTGTGTGTGTTTCTGTGTGTCTGTGTGTGTGTCTGTGTGTGGTGCTAGATATCTAGCACAGGCATCAGTGCTCGATTTGTTTAGCCATCATTTAATAGGTATTCCCGCCTAATTCATTATTAATTAATTAATTTTCAAATTAGGTTCGACTCCAATTAAGCACTTATTCTCCCAAAAATTATCGGCAAAAAGCCATCCAACAAACCGTGTTTACAACATATATTATATATATATATATATATATATATATATTATATAATACGTATAAACATACATATTTACCAACACAAATTTTATATACTTATATATTTTATTTATGTCATATATGGTAATGTTTGTGTATAAGTGGTTGCATGCTTTATTTGAGCAAGTCTAGTGACATGTCTTCCGCAAGTTTCGCTTTTTCAAAAGATACCATTTACATCCAGTCGAACACAAACGGAGACAGTCTCGTACCGATGTGTTGACAGAGAAGCAAATAATGGCGGCACCTATCACTTATTTACGCTTACTTCTATGCTTGAACGCCAGAGTATACAATATATATATATATATAGTATATATATAATATTATGTATGTATGTATATATATATATATATGTATATAATATAATATTATATATATATATATGACTTGTATAGATATATATTATGATATTAAATGATATGTAAAAACAAAATTTCTTTGCGATGAAACAAAGAAAAAATACAGTGCTCAATCACAGTTTGTAAGAGCTAATATTTATTTATTTACAATGTTTTCATAGATCGATATCTATGAAAACATTGTAAAATAAATAAATATATATATATAAAGATAGAAAGGGTGGAATAACTCAGACAGAATGGATAAGGATGAAGAAAAAAATGGACAAAACTTTTTTTGGCCATTTGTTCTTATGGCTTACATCTATTTATATAACATATATATAAATATTATATATATAATATATATATATATATATATTAATATATATATATTACATATATTGACATAGGCCAATTATTTTGCCTTCTTACAGTTTCGTTTGCTGCCTATTCGACGTGGACAAATGTCTCGGGTTTTTAATAAGCATTGGTAGATGCAAGACGTGATGGATATCTGAGAATATACCTTTGTTGGGTTATAAATGGAGGGCGATCTAATTTTGATGCTACACGGCATGCACCGGTTTTTTTTATTTCCCTTTCAGAGATCATTAATATGGAAGTGGATAGACATAGAAACAATAGCACAAATAGACACAAATAGGTACAAATAGATACATAGCTAGCTAGACTGAGAGATTCAAAGAGACTAATATATAGATAGAGAAATGGATAGATAGATAGATAGACTGACAGATTCAAAGAGACTAATATATAGATAGAGAAATGGATAGATAGATAGATAGACTGACAGATTCAAAGAGACAAAGATAGATAGAAAAGATATATAGATAGATAGAAATAGATAGACTGACAGATTCAAATGAGACTATAGATAGCTAGCTAGCTAGAATAGATAGATAGATGACAGATCAAAGAGACTAATAGATAGATAGATAGATAGATAGCTAGATAGATAGACTGACAGATTCAAAGAGACTAATAGATAGATAGGATAGATGGCTAGATAGATAGACTGACAGATTCAAAGAGACTAATAGATAGATGATAGAGAGAGAGAGAGAGAGATAGATAGACAGATTCCAAAGAGCAAATAGGAAAATAGACTAGATTAGATAGATAGATAGATAGATTCAAAAGACTAATATATATACATATATATTATATAATATATATATATTATAAGAGAGGATGAGAGAGAGAGAGATGAGAGAGAGAGAGAGAGTTAGATAGAATAGATAGACTGAAAAGATTCAACCAGACTATATAATTATGGACTCTCTTGTCGATTTTTCACATATAGGTCAACATACAATGAACACCTGCAAGTGATTCTTTAGATAGTGGTGAAGGCTTGTGTTGCACATTCAACATTTTGGCAAAGTCGATAGGAAAAATAATTGGTGCATCAACAGGTTTCCACCAAACCCAATCAACGACCGACCCCGAGGAATTTATGTCAGAGTTATTCCTCTCCTAGACTAGTTTACCTACAAGACCGAAGGCCCATATTCTGCTACTTCTTCACTTATTTCGCAACCGTACTATCTTGAGGTATATATCACCTTTTCCCCTATCCCAACTAACTTCGTCTAGGATGAACTATATATTCAATATTTATTATATATATATTATTATATTATATATTATCGTCTAGGAATTGTCTTTATTTTATAGTATAATATTAAATAGTTCTACTTATAATATATATATATATATATTATATATATATATATATGAGTAGAAAGGTGGAATGAAAACACACACAATGCTGTTAAAGAAGAAACCACCACTTCCTATTAAATAATGCATACTGGCCCACTTGATCAAAATATTTCGATTTTATACAAAATCTATCATCAGAGCTCATTCATCCCCGTAGTTGTTTGGTCGAGAGGAAAGTCAAAATGAGTTTACAAACAAAAAACCTTAATACTGCCAAAAAACGAAAGACGTATACAATATTCACCTACGTGGGCATTCGCGCATATAATGTCGGTCATGATCCACGTATCTTTTGACAACAAATGTAGCGAATTTATTGAGATGTGCAACAAGGCAAAACAATAAACGGAAGGGATGGGTGTTAAGGATGTGACTGTTGGAATTCAAAAGACTTTTAGTTTAAAAATTTTTATTTTTATTTACGATTAAATGTTTTTATTATTTAATTTTATTTTAAGTTCTGTAATTCATAAATGATTTAATATTACTGTAATTAGTTATATATAAAGTGAAAATTATGAGCGATATGTTAATATTTTAGGAAAAGATTTATATATTTTTATTTACGATTTAATTATTTTTAAATTTCTATTATATTATTATTATCTGTATTTAATAAATGATAAATATTAATGTGTTTTGTTTTCGAGAGAGAGAGAGTGAGAGAGAGGGTTTATGGGCGAATTGGTTATTATTTTTAGAAATGTAAGCGATTTGGATCTCAATGTAAGTATTATTTTAAACCGAAAAAAAACAAAATAAAACGGAAAAATCTTATTCATAAAAACAAACAATAAACCAAATTTTAATTTAATGGACCCGTAAATAACGGAAAAAGTTATGTGAAGGAAGATTTTACTGGTTTCTTTAATAAGATCGCTAGAGTAAGGGGATATATTAAAGAAACTTGTCTTTGGTATGGTTATGGGTAAGAATACACAAGATTCCATATTCTACGCTGTGTTTTATCGTATTGTGGGTAATATTTTAGCACCTTGTGAATCAAAGGTATGATTGAGATCAATGATTTTAGCTAATGCATTGTTTGAAACACGCTTTATGTGAATTTTGTGTTCCGATAACGTTGTTAAGGATGGGAAAGTCTCCCCTAATATTTCTTTTACATTTTCACACAGTTCAAATAGTGTAACTCCAGCTTCAGAATGTGTTGTCTGGGGTTATTTATATTTTGAAGATTTCTTCACTGGTCTTCGTGGGGTGTGAGCCGACAGTTTTTATACAATCTTACTTAATGTTTCATTTATTTTATCAAAAGGATTATTTGGAAGTATGATGGTGTATCTATCAGAGACGTTATTACTATTATGTGTGTTGTCTTGTTTGCGGAATGTATATTAAATTATCTGGGTT
>CM042173.1:6180464-6182964 GCA_023376005.1 Doryteuthis pealeii
TAAAGCATCATATCACTTCCCCTGAAATATTTTAATAAAAGTTTTAATAAAATTCTAATAAAAATTTTTTTAATAAATCATATTTAATAAAATATATTATTTTTTTAAATACTTACTTAAAAAGCATCATATTCACTCCCCTGAAATATTTTAATAGAATTTTAATAAAATATTTTAATAAAAATTTTTGATAAAATTATTTTTAATAAAATAAAATGATATTTAAAAAAATACTTACTTAAAAAGCATCATATAAATATGTGAAACATGTGTTTTGTTTTACGACACTAAGGGCCTCAAAGACATTTCTAAAAAATTCTGATTTACTTATTCAGATTCTTATCTTTATAGAAAGATTTAATAATAATACGAGTAAAATATATTTTGTTCGGATTTCATAAAATGAAATAAGGGGGATGACCTTGTAAAAAATATTCCCTAATATATTTTAGGAAAAAACTATTTTAAACATAAATTCTTCTAAAGGTGAATAGGTATCAAATTTTTAGTGACAATTTAACCCTTAATTGATTTTTCATACAATTTTTCAAAAATTACTGTGACGTAGTAGTGACGCATTTTTGGTTACAGACAAAAAGAGACCGAATCTCCATTATCAATAGAGATTAGATAGGAATACTGGAAACTATATAGCAATGTGAAAACTATTTGTAATACAGAATAATTTATATATATATAAATTATATATATATTATATATATATATATATATATATATATATATACGTACGAGGCAGGAAGCAACACATGGTAAATTTCTTAAGCGGAGTTTAACAGGTTTGAATTCAGAATTTTGCTTCTCCTAGACTGGTTACCTAGCCATGGTTAAAGAGTCCAGTCAGCCCTGCTATTTGCCCATAGTTGGAGGGAGAATTGGATTCATACATTTCCCAAGGGTATTAGCGCCATGTGAAATGCCAACAGCTTCGTCAAGAATTGAACTCGGGTTGACGAGTCCATTTCCTGCGACTCTAACCATTAGTCCACGCACCTCCATATAATTGATATAGCTGTGTGCAACAATCTTTCAAGAAAGATCTACAAAAAATGTAAATATTAATGTATGATAATATTTCACTGAATTTTTGAGATGAGGCTTGATAATTTCTATTTGTATTTGAAAAGAATGTTCCCGAGGTCGAGAAGAAATATCTAAAGAAATCCGGGAGACATATCGACCGAAACGGTGTGTAGTTAATAATAGAGATGAGTACAATTTTGACCCCCAAAACCAAATACATAACATATCAAAAACAAACAAAACAAAAGAATCATGGAATTGAACTTCTCGTCGGTTTTTCTATTGGAATGAGGAACATTCTACAGCCCGCTCGCTTTATGGTAAGTTTCCATTACTTATCAAGTAACTTTCTTCTTCAGATGAGTACAATAGTCCGACTAACCCAAATAATTCACTGCAAGATATATGCAGTTCTTTACATCTAGGCATATAATAACCCCAGATGGGTTGACATGCCATTAAAATGAGTCTATCAGCAACTAGTAAAAAGTGTTTCGTAGTTTAACGTATCATTAGAAGGTTACCATGTATGCATGTATATAAACATGTGTGTGTGTATGTGTGTGTGTGTGTGTGTGTGTCTGCATGCACATAAGTATGCGCAGATAGATACACGAGGTTATACACTCTGTTACTTGTATAATCTAAAATTAGTTAATTGCCGGGAAAACTTTGCTCTCTCTCTCTCTCTCTCTCTCTCTCTCTCTCTCTCTCTCTCTCTCTCTCTCTCACACACACACACACACACACACACACATACACACACATATATACAGACATACACAGATCCCTCTCTGTCTCTTTAATTTCTCTCTTTTTCTCTTTCTCTTTCACGCACACATACACACACACTTTATATCCCTCTTTCTCTATATATTTCACACACACATATATATACACATACAGACACACACATGTATATATATATATATATAGACATACAATACATACGCTCTCTCTCTCTCTCTCTCTCTCTCTCTCTCTCTCTCTCTCTCTCTCTCTCTCTCTTTATTTACTCTTTTCTCTTTTGACACTCTCTCACTCTACTGTTCCTCTCCATATTTCTGGCTTACTCCCACATGTTCTCTCTCTCTCTCTCTCTCTCTCTCTCTCTCTCTATCTATCTATCTATCTATCTAGCCATATCCGAAATTGCCTTCCGTCTCTCTCCCCCCTCTCTCTCTCTCTCCATATTCCAAACACTTTTAGACTATCTTGCTCTGTATCTCTCAACTCTTCTCTCTTCTATTTCTCTCTCTCTTCTCTCTCTCTCTCTCTCTCTCTCTCTCTCTCTCTCTTTCGTACAGACACATACACACACAAATATACGTTTCTCTCTCTCTCTCTCTCTCTCTCTCTCTCTTTCTACACACACACATACACACACAAATATACGTCTCTCTCTCCTCTCCTCTCTCTCTCCAAACTTCGAAATTGCCCCGCCCCCCCTCTCCCCTCT
>CM042173.1:6185464-6242964 GCA_023376005.1 Doryteuthis pealeii
AGGGGTTGGGGCTTGCCATAAGGGCAATAGGGTTGGGGAAAATCATATAGGTGCTAGGGCTTGACGTGACCAGCCGATTGATCGGAGGGGGCCTCTCTGACCGCCCGTCTAGCCCAAGATTACTTCCTATTTAAATTCAGTAAAAGGCTTTTCACAATTCTGTATAAACAGGGCTCTAATATTCATTGAGTAAATCTGGCACACGGTTGAATAGGGAAAGACATGTGATACATTTCCTACGGCATCCGTGCCGTTAAATTACACGAAAATCGGCATTGTGCTGTTGTTGCCTTGAGAATCAATCAACCAGCATTTTTTCTCCTCTACATGTTCCGTTTTTGAACATCTGCCAACCGTTAATCAAAGCCAAATAAATATTCAGTTAATCCCGGAAAATCTCTTTAAATGAACACTTAACATCAATTTCAAACCCAATACATTTTTTGAAGTATGAAAATGAATAGCAAAATAAAAACAGATAAAATAAGACAAACAATTAAAAAAACTTAGGTTAAATCTAGCAAGAATAGTGAGTTTAAAACAAAATTCGGTTAAATCCTACTTAACAGACATAAATTCCACCATCATATATCACCCCGCCGAAAGAGAAAAAATACCAAAAATTAGGGAATTAACCGAATTTAATGACATTTTCAGTATTGATATATTAATTAATAAAAGATATAATGCACCAGTTATTTTTTTTTTTTTTAAATACATTTTTTCAGATAGTTAACTTTATACTACGTATCTTTGAGAATATGTGTTACGTCTCAAAGATATGTGGTTCAAAGTTAACTGACCTGAAAAATGTAAAAGTTTTTAAATAATTTTTTTTATTGATAGTATATGAACACTGAAAATGTCATTAGATTCGGTTAATTCCATAATTTTTGTTTATTTTCTTTCGGCGGGATGACATATAATGGTGGAATTTTGGTCCATTAAGTTCAATTTCACCAAAACTTGTCTCTTTTCTGTATTGTTTTCTTTTCTCTGCTTCTTCGTTATTTTCACGGATTAATAAAGGACCGATAGCCACCTTAAAGGAAGTCTTATTACAGCTTGTCTGGTCATCGACATAACGACTTGTTAGGGTGTTACATAATAATTGGATCTCTAATACATTTAAGGTAGGTGAAATCATTATGGCGATCAGTACAAGCTGATGGCCTTTGAAAGTGTTTGACCTCACTCTACCTTGCTTTCTGTGGACAGGACCGTGAGAAAGGAACCCGATAGAAAGTCCCCTTCCGGTTTAAGGATACTAAGTAAGTAACTTTAGTCAGTTAGAAGTTAGAAGCCAAGCTAGCAAGATGTAAGGATCGCGCGCATTGTCTGGTCTGGGGATCTACGAATAAGTAACTCATCGTAAATCGAAGTCTTGTGTTTATTTACTAAAAACTAACAATGACACAGGGCTTCTGATAACAAGAAATCCCTAGCAACGGAAACCAGACCCAGAATCTCAATAGAAGACCAGACGAGACCTGTAGACGATATACAAGTCCAAGATAGATAGATGATAGACGATCAGAAACAGCCGGCCAGAAGAATAGACGACCAGAGTAAGACGTAAGAAAGATATATAACATATACCTATTTAGTGCTGTCAAAGAAAAGGCACTACGTCACAAGGGCTCGAAACAGATTAGAGCGAAAAAATAAGAATAAAACTAAAGAATTGAAAAAAGAACAGCAAAACTGGCTGAGTGACACAGGTGACAGTTCTAAAATGTGGGAGGTATTTCTAGGGCAAGTGGTAATGGTAGCTCCATTATCTATTATCTTACTAGTTTTGTTCAATCAGAAAATTTCAAAGCAGAATGAACAAACTGGTAAGACATTAGACTAATATGGAGCTCCATTACCACTTGCCTAAATTTACCTGCATTCAAACAGATAACAGTTTAAATATCGAATATATTTTAGCGCAGCCCTGTACTACTTAATAAACATGCTTCTGTTTTTCGGTGTCGATTGAACAAATTACTGGTAGGCGCGGAGCTGATGGTGGGTTGTGCGCCTCACCTTAAGACGCTAAAAATAATCTCCTTGATTTAGCGCTAGGGAAAAGGGATAGACTCCTCGCTGTCTGGCTTGATACCGACATCAGGCATCCCCGACGACTTTACTTTATTACCGGTTATGGGTAGAAATACCTACCACATTTTAAACAGTTATCTGTGTGATGCAGGTGGACATAGGCAAGTGTAATGGTTAGCTCCATCTAGCTAATATTTACATTTTACTGTTGTTTGCATTGATATAATAATATAATAATATAATTTTTCCTTATTGGTTCGTAAATATAGACATTTTTTCTATCAAAGTTGAAGCTAGGCAAGTGGTAATGGTAGCTCCAATCTAGCTAATTCTTACCATGTTGTTCAATTAGACAATGCTAAAGCAGGAGCCTGTTAATGCAGTAGTACAGGCTGTGACAGAAATACATCTCACATTTTAAACTCTTACCGGTGAGGTGCAAGAGAACTTAGGCAAGTTGTACCGGTAGATCCATCTAGCTAATGCCTTACCTTTTCTTTGAAACTGCCACTTGTGTGGTGCAAGTGATCTTAGGCAAGTGGTAATGGTTGCTCCATCTAGCTAATATCCTACAGGTTTTTTTTATACTGTCATCTGTGAGGTGAAAGGGATCTTAGGCAAGTGGTAATAGTAGCTCCATTTGGCTAATGTTTAACAGTTTTTTTAGTGTTACCTGTGTGATACAAGTGAACTTAGGCAAGTGGTAATGGTAGCTCCATTTAGCTAATATCTTGCAAGTTTTTGTTCAATGAGACAATCCTAAAGCAGAAACATGTTTATGTAGTAGTATATATATTTACCAACCCCTCCGCACGAGCAGGATGCGACACAAGGTCAATTTCTTAAGCGGAGTTTAACAGGTTTGAATTCAGAGTTTTCCTTCTCCTAGACTGGTTGCTATACCATGGTTAAAGAGCCCAGTTTGGCACTACTATTTACCCATAGCTGGAGGGAGAGTAGAATTCTTACCTTCCTAAGTGTATTAGCGCTAAGGGAAATGCAATTACCATGTCCAGGATTTGAACTCGGGGCGGCGAGGCCATTTCCTTTGACTTTACCATTACACCACGCGCTTCCTACTATGTAGTAGTATACGCTGCGACATCACCAATTTCGGAGATGTATTTAGAGATCTTTTGGGGCCGGTTTAGCTCAAGCAGTAGAACATCCGCTTTGGAATCACAATATTCCAGGTTCGATAACGGTTCCCATCAATTCAGCGAATGAGCAGCACAAATTGGTTAAAGCTGACGATAGCTGTAACACTCCATCCCTGCAAAAACAATCTTCCTGGTCTAGTGCTGGCGAAAAGGGGATAGACTCTCACGCTCTTCGGCTGATACCGACATTAGGCCAACTCCGCCACCTTTATAAGGCCGGGTTAGCTCAGTCGATAGAGCGTTTGGCTAGAAACCACAAGGTTCCTAGTTCGATAACGTCCCTCGCCAACTCAACGTATGAGTCGCACAGGGATCGCTGCGGTAAAGTAATGAGCTGATGGTAGGTATAACGCTCCACCTCAGACGCAAAAGCAATCTCCTTGGTCTAGCGCTTTTGAAAAGGGGATAGACTCCCTCGCTGATACCGACTTTAGGCCACCTCGACGACCTAATCGGTGTTAGTTTGCAGGTGCCAGAAGAGATGTCGTATTGCTTTTCTTACTGCGGAATCTGGGTGGGGGTAGGGGTTAGTGTGAAAATTCAGACCGGATCTCAACGTCGGGTTGTTGTTGATAGAATTGGCACGTTACCAATATTTCGCTTGAGGAATGCGAATCGAGGAATCAGAATCCTGTCTTTGGGGATCGATCTTATTGAAGAATGACACCAAACAGTTAAGTGGCAAGTAGAAACGATCAAAAAGCAATCTTGGTTACAATAATATAAATAAATAGACAAACTGAGCGAGCAACAAGGTTGGTTGGCTGATTATATATATATATATATATATATATATATATATATATATATATGTTAATGTATGAGTAGTAGCTTACCGGTGGGTACGGATGTAACCCTGACGAATCAGACGATGAAACTCGAGTAGGTTACTTTTATCCATTTTATAAAAAAAATATATATACATATATATATATATATATATATATATATATATATATAAGTGTTATTTTGTCAGCATTTTTTCGTTTAAACATGTGTTTAATTCTACTGACGATTCGTGTCGGACGAGTTTTTGTTCGATCCTTTCTAATCGTTAGTAGAGCAAATTTATTATCATAGAGGTACACGGTAATAACCTACTCGAGTTTCACCATAAGGATCTTCAGGGTTAAATCCACTGGATTAATAAAGATATTGATTAATTGCAGTCGATTTCACGTGAAATCGATTGCAATTAATTTCACGTGAAATCGACTGCAATTAATCAATATCTTGATTAATCCAGTGGATTTAACCCTGAAGATCCTTATGGTGAAACTCGAATAGATTATTACCGTTTACCTCTATGATTATATATATATATAATATATATATATATATATATATATATATATATATATATATATATATGAGTCACGTTGACATGCTTTGCTTTTATATAGTTTACTTAACATCATAGATTTAACATAAATCATTTCATTTTTTCAATCTTCAATGAGACCACACGAATCTGCTGTTCATCTATATCTATACATATATAAAGTGCGGTTGTGTGTATATGTATGTCCGGAGGAAACTTCGAAAATAAAACACTTAACGACAAATGAATATATACACATTAAATATCACCAGGACTTGGTTTTTGAGCAAAACTAATAGAGATGTGATTTATATTCGTGAAGATAATTAAAAAATAAAATTTAAATAACATGGAATTTTTTTTCATTTATTATTTTAGATAGTAAACATTAACATTTCTTTTCAGAGTAACTGGATCAATGCAAGGTCTATTTTTTTTACATAGGGATTTAAATGGAGCATCCCACGAGGATTCAACTCACGATTCAGTAATAATGGATCTGCGGGACTAACTTTTAAAAAATCCCCCTCTACCCAGGCGATATCGGGTAGCCGCTGCTAGTTTTATATAAATGTAACATATACTGATTATTTTGGACGCTAGAGTAAACGAAATTATTTTCTGTTTAATAATAGAGTATCGAATATTGTAGAAACTATAGTTTTCTAGGCATATTTCACTTCTTATTATATATGTTATTATATATTTACCGAACGAGTGGGTTGTGACACAAGGTCAAAGTCAGTCCTACTAATTATATGGATGGTGAATATTTGGATGCAGACCATTCTCAATATTATTAGCACTATTGGAAATGCAAACAGCTTCGACCATGATTTGAAATGGGGTTGCCGAGTCCGTTTTCTTAGGCTGATAAACCTTACCAAACGCACCCCCAAGATAAGTATATTATAATAACTTGGAAATATTACAATTTTTGGGTTAAACTTGCAAATCATCTTCATAATTAAAACGGAAACTTATTTGGTGGTGGGTGATCCATAACAGTTTAACTTCGGTGTATGAATGAACTTCTTTGCGAATTGGGTTACGGTTTAGGGGTTTGGGGATTAAGGTTGTTTTTAATTACGTATGGCTAAAAAAAACTACAACAAAAAAACAAATTACATTTTTGAATCCAACCTAAGACACATTAGTCTCGGTTGTTTGTGTTAGTATTGCAATGTATAAATTCAATTAAACTTTGGTTTTAAAAAAAATGTTTTTCAACATTAAATGTATAGTAATTTGGGGTTTTTGATGTTGTTGTTTTTTCAGCAATACGTAATTAAAAACAACCTTAACGCCTAAACCGTAACCCAATTCGCAATAAAGTTCATTAATACACTGTAGTTAAACTGTTATGGATCACCACCAAATAAGTTTCCGTTTTAATTTTGACGACGATTTGCAAGTGTTGCATAGCCCTCGACTCGGGCCACAAATCGTACATGTTGCTGGTATACAGCGGAGATCGTTTCTAACCCCTAGACGATGTATCTAGTGGTCGCTTAAATGACATCACAAGGCATGCTCTATGTAGTAGGAGATTTGACTTTATTTCTCTCATCTCGGCTGTACGTGGTGGATGTGGGCGAGTGGCGGCGTTGACAATGGAAACTACTACTACTACTACTACTACTACTACTGTTAGGATCTGAGGCAAAGAGGGTTGGCCGAACCTCACTGACCGCTGGCTGCGATGGTGCGTGACCGGCGTGGTCACGCACGTTCTCGTCCTGTCTCTCACCTTGACTGCTCTCCCCAACTGCTGTTTTGACTCTACCTTAAGTATGTATAGTCCGCCCTCACATCTCTTTGTTCGGTTGACCGGAAGTCCTTTCTCTTTGTTCAAATTCCCGTTTGTCCAGATGAGTCGTTTGTTACACTTCTTTTGTTATACTAAGATTTTTGTCTAGTGCTATCTATTGTTTCTTTTGTTCAATTTCTTCTTGTCTTTTTGTACTTCCCGCGCAAAACACTTGCGACTATCACTAAACCATAACACAAGTTTAACCAATTTTGTATACCCTCCCAATGATTTTGGACAAGAGGATTCCATACCCCCAAGAACTAAGCGCGTCTGTATATGTCTGGCCTGCGCGAGGGAGGGGTTTGTAGCGGGTGACTCGCAGCCTCCTCGTCGAGAGGAGTGGCTCGTAGTCAGACTACTGTCACCCCTGTTGAATTTGCAAATTTAGCACGGGTCGGGCAACGCTGAGTGTGATTAGCTCGGATGTAAGATCTTGGGGAGGACAGTGACTTATTATTAAATGCCTAACTTCCAACACCAGGGACAGTCGTATTTTGATCTTCTTAACCTGAAGAGATACGTGTGTTGAACTATTGACTTTGATAGGGTTGCAGGCAAAAGACTGTGTCAGGGGACTTTTGAGCTTGGGGAAATTGATTACAATGGTTGCTTTCGCCAGTGTAACAATTTCATGAGTCTCTTCAGCATTCCTCATGTGAGGTGCTACAGGCACCGGGCAATATACCCGACCCTGCGCCTTTTAGACGATGGTGTAGGTGTTACCTAAGAGGATGGCTATCTGGGATTCATGCTGATTTATCATATATCTTACGGTCCAATGTGTGTATGCATGTGTGAAGTCATTGCTACTAACCGGATGTTGTCTAGACAATTTTCTGTCAATAATCTAGTTTGCTTTAAGCTGAGTCTTTCTTAAAAAAAATTCAGTAGTACTACAGAATAGTACCCCCCTCCTTAAGATGTTAAAACATAAATAAAAAATAGATTTATTGAACATTGTATAAAATTAATTTTACAAACAACAATTTGTGGTTAGATGACGTCAAGCTGGTTTTGATTGATTGAAGAATGTAGGTTTTTTGTGGGGGGGGTATTTTTTCTATGAAAAAAAAACCATGGATGGTATACAAAAAAGAATTTCAAGCTATTTTGCCATACCAGTCGCAGCGCCGCTGAACTCTGGAATCAGCCTTACGTCGACGGCCTTGTCCGTCATCATGGGAAAAAAAGCTCAAACAAATGCTGAAAATAGCTTGAAATATAGAAATGTTAGTTTACATTGCATCCGATAGCCTGGAGTCGGATTTAATTGGGGGTTCCAGTGGCGCTTCTCAGTATAAAGCGCCTCAAAATACGCCATGTGGTTTATTTGCTGCTGAGGTCCCGTTACCTGACCATAAGCTGGTGGCTGCTCCATGCTAGCTGGGTCTTCCAAGTGAAGGTGTATGATGTTGCAAGACCCGAAATGCCTAATTATCTTGGGATTACATCACTGACGTTATGGTCAGAGGCACCTTTCCTTGAGACGCTAATTTATTTCTAATTAAAATAACCAACGTCATGTTTTGAAACCTTATCTATTACAGGTATAATACCTACATACTGAAAGTCTACAATAATTAAACGAGCTTTATATTGCACTAATTTACTTATCTGACGCAGAGGCATGCCAGGCAAATATTTTTGTAAAAACAAAACAAAAAACAAAAACAAATAAACACGCGCACACATTCACAAAAAAACGAACGTATATTACCTATGAAAACAGAACCAGAGCAGACATACCCCCACCCCACCCAAAGGATGTTAACTGGAAGCGATTTACTCAGTCGATCATCGTGGAATCTCGTGGGATCCCACGTGGTGTAATTGTTATCTACTTAGGATGTGTGACGATTCTTGTCGCTGTTTTAGGCGTTTAGGTCTCAAATTGGTAAATCCAATGCTAGAAAAGGCTGTAATCTCACTAGTAGAAAGTCCACTTGTAGTTCTTGCAATCCTCGGTAGAACAAGAGTGTAATTGCAGCAGAGAATCCAGTTGTAGTCCTTGAAATCCTCGGTAGAACAAGAGTGTAATTGCAGCAGAGAATACTGTAGTCTCAGTTGTAGAAAGTCCAGTCGTAGTACTTGAAATACTACGTAGAACAAGAGTGTCCTTGCAGCAGAGAAGCAAGTTGTAGTCCTTGAAATCCTGGAGAGAACTGTGACGGAGAAAGAGTACTACCGTACTCATTTAGAAAAAGAGCAAGACATTGTCTTGCCTGCTGGAGTCGAACCCGCATCCTCCCGAATGCAAAGAAATGCAATTCAGGCGCTGGATGGACGCGAGATGTAATTCAGGTGTCCGGATGTTGGGGGACTGCGTCCATAAATAAAAAGTGAGTGGAGCGCTGAGGACAAGCAGTTGGCCGACGTGAGACGGCAGTCAGCGACGATGCGCTTTGTGAACGACCCAACAAAGAAATTGATTTTAATCCAACAAAGAAACAAAACTAAATGGGAGTTGCGATTTTTCAGCTGTTAAAACATTTTGACGAAGACGGCTTTTCAGCTGCTGGTCGAATACGAAGACTGTGTTGACCAAAAGAAAGTTTGGCCTGCGAGAAGACAGTGGACTCGCTTCTTTTTGGTCCCCCCTCAGCAGGAACTTGTTGAAGCAAATATATATCCTCCCTCTATTTTTTCCCTTCTATAAGAACAAGTGTAGTTTGTAGCAGAGAATTCAACTGTAATCCTTGAAAAACTTGGTAGAACAAGAGTGTACTTGTAGCAGAGAATTCAACTGTAGTCCTTGCCATCCTGGATAGAACAAGAGTGTACTCGTAGCAAAGAACTCAATTGTAGTCCTTGAAAACCTAGGTAGAACAAGAGTCTACTTGTAGCAGAGAATCCAGTTATATTTGCTTCTGTCTGTTGAACGCTTCCTGCTCTAATAGAAGTTGTAGCCCGTCTCCTCTCCGATGATTCCATTCTCAACGAATCTGATTTCGTTCAGAGCGGCCATGTCGATATTGGATTTTTGGAGATCTTTAGATATTATGGCTTTCCTTCTTTCTGGTCTATTTGAGTTGGGTGTATCGATGTCCAGATATTCCACGACGCAAGTTTGAGATCTTTGTAAGTTTGGACCTTTTTATTCTGGGCGATGTCATGCCAGTACGGGTATTTATTTTTTGTCCAAATACCTATGGCCAATACGCTCTAGAGCATTTATGTGCTTACCCTATTGTAAAAATAAATTGAAATGAATAACTGATCTAGTCAAGGTCGCTAAACACATGTCTGTTCAAATATTTATGCACAGCACTTTCTATAGCATTTGCATTGGTTGTTGTTATATAATGGTCTATTTTTAATTCTGGTGACCAAAAAAATAAAATACTTGTTCTTTTTTTTTTATGATAATTACTGGGGTTGGCTTAGCTCAGTCGGTAGAGCGTCAAACACAAGATTCCTGCACGAGACCATGTCAATCTGTCCGAATTTCGGCACAGTTATAGTTCGGAAATAACGGCAGTTCTCCATGCATCAAATCTAAAGAAATAAGGTGTTGTCCCACCTGATTGCCTTGTCGTCGCACACGTTACCAAAATGAAATTGGAGAATAGCTTTAGGCAAGTGAAATCCTGGTGTTGAATGCAGATTTTATACTCTTCTTAACAGGTTGCCCATCTAAGGTTTCAAAGACGAGTCACCTTTAATATTGACCCATAAGAAGGGGAGAATATATCGATTCAGGCCTTCCCAAGGGGCATTCATTTCTCAGTCGGTAGATCGTCGTACTATTTGTAAAATAAATTGCAATGAATAACTGATCTAGTCAAGGTCGCTAAACACAACAGATTGCGTGTCTGTTCAAATATTTATGCACAGCACTTTCTATAGCCTTTACGTGCATTGGTTGATATTATATAATGGTCTATTTTAAACTTAGGTGACCAAAAAAAAATAAATAAATAAATAAATACTTGTTTTTTGGGTTTTTTTTTTTAAGGATAATTACTAGGGCTGGTTTAGCTCAGTCGGTAGAGCGTCAACCACAAGGTTTTGATTTCGATAGCGGACCTCGCTGACTCATCGCATAAGTATCACAGGTAAAGTGAGGAGCATCTTGGGACACATATATTTGCTTTGAATGAGTCCTCGGGAAAATTTATGTCCCAACTAAAGATTTTTTAATGAAATGTAGGGTTTTTATTTATGATCTGGGGAAACAACTAAAGCCGTCTAACTCCTACATTGTAACCTATCCTGTGTAATTCGTTTCTAAGAACCTATTGAAATGTATTTACAGTTAGCTTAAAACGGTGAGGGAAGAAAAAAGAAAGACACTGGGACACACGGATACGATTTTACTGCGTCCTTTTAGGTTTTTGTGCGTCAGGGACACAGGAGGCGTACCTATGAGCATCTCTATTGTATGATGGTCTGTTTTTAAGTCTCGTGACAAAAAAAAAATTTGTTGACTTTTGTTAGGAAAAGCTAACAAAAATAGAGTTACTCCCCTTTGATAAGTAGGAGACTGACGAGAACCCGGATATGGGAATTCCGCCATGTCACTTTGGACTGGGGTTTGGACTGTGCGGACGTATCTGACCATGCACGTCAACACGGATGGACTAGTTAAGTCACTTTTAGGGTAGAAGCATTCTCTAGACTGTGTTAAATAATCTTGTTAATTTTCCAACAACCTGGTCTTGCATAATCATTTCAGTCTTTTATTTTCGTATTTTTATCTGTATGTTAAAACATATTTTTTTAAATAATCATGAGTAAATTTGGCCTTGGTATCGCAACCAGTCTAGCGGAATGAAAACAATGAATTCAAACCAGCTGTACCCCACTTGAAAATTGTGTAGTGTCCCTGATCCGTGACTGAGGGGTTAGGTAGTACGTACTCAGAAGATAGTTATCAACAATATAGTAGCATGACTCATCTTTTCTTCTTCTATTGTCTTCGGCCGGTTTAGCCCACTCGGTCGAGCGTCTGCCCTGAAACCACAAAGTTGCGTGATGCAATATTTTATGATATATATATAAGGGTAATTCCATGTTAAATCATGATACTATCTTTTTTGTACAAATAATGTTCAATATATATGAAATAACAATAGAAAAAAATTGTCATATCGGGATATATATCTAGCTGTGAAAAAAATCAGAAATCATCAATAACTTAAAATTGTTTAAGTTTAAGATATTTTAAATAGTATTTTTGGATTCCTGGGGCAAAAATGGTCATATAAACCAAATTTTAGGTGTAGGGAAGCACTAGAACTCATTTTACAGACAAAAATAAATTACAAAAAGTCACCATTTTTCGTGAACCCCACCAAATTTTGAGAACTAAAAATTGACATAACTCCGCCAATTTCTGGAATTGGAACCTCAAATTTTGGGGAAATGTCTAACTTTAACACGGTCCACACAAAATTTCAGAAAAATTGAAGGGAGTGATTGACATAGCCTGATGGTTTGACATGGAATTACCCACATATATATTTACAAAACCCCTCCGAACGAACATGATGTGACACAAGGTCAATTTCTTAAGCGGAGTTCAACAGGTTTAGATTCAGAGTTTTCCTTCCCCTGTACCGGTTGCCTACCCAAGGTTAAAGAGCCCAGTCAGCCCTACTATTTATCTATAGCTGGATGGAGAGTAGAATTCATACCTTTCCCAATGGTATTAGCGCTAAGTGAAATGCAATTACCACATCCAGGATTTGAAATCGGGGCGACGAGTCCATTTTCCACAAAAATCTTATCATTGCGGGTTTTGGTACACTCGCCTACTCAGCGCATGAGTAGCACAGCTTGTATCTCTGCTGTAAACTGGTTAGATTACGTATAAAAAGCATTACATTTCAATACTCGTCCATCTAGCCTAAGTAAGGGCAAAAGAGTAGTGTTGCAGGTCATGAACTGCTCAGCCCTCTCCGCCATTCCGTCATTAAGTATTGACTGGTCACGTCTGTTAAGTATCTGGCCGCCATCCTTGGCCAGTTGTAAAGAACTTAAAGTAAATAAGTCCCGAGTTATAGAATCCTTTGGTAAGTGAATAAGTCCTGCGATATAGAATCCTTTGGTAAGTCAATAAGTCCTGTGATATAGAATCCTTTGGTCCGTCGTCCAAGAAGATCCAAGTAGTAATGAGCTAAGATTAGAATCAGCCAGTATAAATGATAATATCAGCAGCAGAGCACTGCCAGTGATTGGACAATAGGTTGGTCACATGTTCATCGGCGAGTCTATAATTAAGAGTAGGCATCTAAGACACACCTTATAACCAGAAAAGTCAACAACGTCAAGCCCTAGCACATATATGATTGCCCCGACCCTATTGCCCTTATGGTAAGCCCTAACTTGTTTTATCATATATGTGCCAGAAAGCGGTGACTGGGGGCTTTCATGTCCTGGGTATGACGTTAAACTCTATCTAATGGTGAGGTTTCAATTCTGGAGGTCTAGAGAAAGTAGAGCACTCCTTTAACCCCATTGTACCCAGGTACACTATGATCCGGAGTGTTAGTACCTATTAGGGTACCATCTATGGGTTAAATAGAAAAAAATATGTTTGAAAAAATTGAGTACCCTTAAAGAAGGGATAAAAGAAAAACGTCTCTGTGTTTAAAAAAATGATTTTAAAAAATGAGTACCCATCCAGAATGAATAAAACAAAACGTCTTCGGCATAAAATGACCCAATAGGTTGACATGCCGTAAAAACCCAACCAACCAACCAATAAACAAACACACCCATGCCCATTAGGTTAGGTCGATTTTCAACTTTTTTTTTACAATGGTATCTTATATTAAGATTATCATCTATTAATTTGTTCCGAACAGAGTTCAAATTTGTCTGTTTTTGTTTCATTGATAACAGAAAAAATAATTGTTTTACAACCAACTTGCAATGTTTTTACTGACGAATCTCAATTAATGAAGAAATGGAGTTTATCTGTCATGTTGGGGTTTGGTGGGGTTTATAATTTTAATTCAAATGTTACTTTTGATATATCTTATTGATTCTATTTAAATAGAATAAATTGATAAACCTTTCTGGGTTAAACTTATTAGATTTTTGAGCAATTTTATATCTAAATGTATTATAAACAGGGATATTGGGAGGCTTCATATTAGATACGATTTTTGATGTATTATAAACAAGGATTTAAAAAATCGGACAAATAGGTTTCTTTTATTTCGTCAGTATGATACAAAAGTTAGTTGTACGCAGAATTATATATTCGCTTAAAAATTAAAAAAAAAAGAAATAAAAGAATCTCTGAAGTTATTTTAAATTTTCGTAATCTTGTTTGATCAAAAAAATCAATCATATTTTACATATTTGCGTCATGAGATTTTATTGAAAAGATTTACGACTGGAAATACAACTGGCGGGTTAGACAGATTATAAAGAAAAATACGAAATCTCCAGACGAAAAAAAAAAAAAATATGCATGAATTTAGCGTTGATCTTTTTTGGAGACAATATGGAATAATCTGGCCGAAACATTGGCCGAAACGTTATACAGATAACAATAAAGATGAGGACAATAGTCAGAATAATCCAAATAACACAAATTATCAAGCCTCATCTAAAAAATCGGACAAATAGGTTTCTTTTATTTCGTCAGTATAATACAAAAGTTAATAGAACACAGAATGATATATTCGCTTAAAAATTAAAAAAGAAAAAAAAGAAATAAAAGAATCTCTGACGTTATTTTAAATTTTGGTAATCTTGTAATAATTTTTGTTCCACTGATAACAGAAAAAATAACTGTTTTACAATATCTTTTAATATTTTCACTGACGAATCTCAATTAATGATGCAAATGGAGCTTATTTGACCTGGTTGGATTTGGTGGGGTTTATAATTTTAATTTAAATGCTACTTTTGATATATCTTATTAATTTTATTTGACTAGAATGAATTGATAAACTTTTCTGGATTAAATAATAAGATTTTTGAGCAATTCTATATCTAAATGTATTATAAACAAGGATATTGGGAGGTTTCATATCAGATGATTTTTAAAACTAAATGCTCAAAAATTAGTGCAAGTTTGAAATCTACTTTTTGATGTCAGTAATTATCATACCAATATCCAACTTTTCTCCGCCCTGTCGTCTGGGGCATTAGAATGCACTGACTGCACCTCTGCAGAGGGGTAAGACTCCCCCAATACGGCCATCTGTTGGCCGTGGGTGGCGACCCGTGATGCTTAAGGATAGAGCCCAGGTGAATGAGCAGTTCATGACTTGCAATACACCACCTTGGTCCTATCTTGAACTAGACGGGTGGTCGGAGAGGCCCCCTCCGATCAATCGGCTGGTCACGTCAAGCCCTAGCACCTATATGATTTTCCCAACCATATTGCCGTTATGGCAAGCCCCAACCCCTTTGTATCATATGGGTGCTAGAAGGCGGTGACTGAGGGTCTACGTGTCCTGGGAATGACGTTGAACTCTACCTGATGGTGAGGTTCCAGTTTTGGAGGTTTGGTGAATGTGGAGCACCCCTTCATCACTACTGCTCCCTGGTTCACTCTGACCCGGAGTGGTAGTACCTTTTAGGGTCCCATCTATGGGTTAAATAAAAAAACATGAGTTCATAAACAAAATTGTATTATGTATTAAGAATGAATTTATTTCACAACTTTGTCGGCATTAAATGATCCACCGAGGTTGATATGCCGTAAAACAAACCAAACCAAACCAAACCAACTTTCCTTGGATGAATCTTTTTGATATTCAAAAAAAGTTGAAAATCGACCTACCCTAATGCCCATCCCATTGTAAATCTACGGGGGTGGGTTATAAAGTAATGCCATTTTGTTTAGGACAGGTATACTTATTCACACAGGAACATGTATCATACATCAAAATGAAGCTGGTCCTCTGTGGATCAAATCCCTTCTCCTCCACATAGTCACTGTTTCTCTCAATAGCAATGATCAACCTTCGAATGAGAGCATGTATCCCTGCCCCGTAAAAATATGTTGATTGTTCTTTGAAATACTTCGTCACTATAAAGTTCACTTCCTCGTCACTGGTAATTATGCCTGTCCTAAACAAAATGGCATTAATCGTAGACAATTTTAAAAACCAAATGCTCAATAATTGGTGCAAGTTAGATATCTAGAAACTACAAGGTTCCTAGTTCGAAACCGGTCCTCGCCAACTCAGCGTATGAGTAGCACAGGGATCTGTGCGGTAAAGTAAGGAGCTGATGGTAAGTGTGGCACTCCACCTCAGATGCTAAAACAATCTCCTTGGTCTAGCGCTATTGAAAAGGGGATAGACTCCCTTGCTGACTGGCTGATACCGACTTTAGGCCGCCCCGACGACTTTACTTACTTTTACTTACTTATCATACCAATACCCAACTTTCCTTTCAAAGAAGGTTGAAAATCGACCTACTCTAATGTCCATCCTGTTGTAAAACTACTTACTAGAACTGGCCTTCCTTCTTTCTTTATGAACTATTCTGATGGATGGTAACAAATTTAAATAAATAAATAAATAAATGAATAAATAAAACAAAAAAGGCTACCAACCTGACGTTACTTTTGTACTTGGAACATGGATTTATATTTGACTAACTGAATAATGTTAGAGTTATCCCCCTCCGCATCCGCACCTTCGCTCCCTCTCCCCACTTGACACCGGAAGAGACTCTCCTGTGAATCACAACAGTGCCTAATGCAAAACTAATTCAATCTTGTTGATTTCTACGCAAAGCCATTAAATCATTATCACTGCCACCAAGGAAAACGGACAGGTGCGCTAAAAAACAAATGGCCAATGGGACGCCATTTTGTTTTTACTTTGTTTTTTTTTTCTTTGTTTTTTTTCTTCTTGATCTTTTATATTGTTGCCACTTATAAATTGTCAAAAAAAAAAGAATCAGACGGCTACGACTGCAATTACTTATCTACTACGATTCAAAACACAGATATAGAATAAAAGAAATAAACTACAATCCTATGAAAGTTGTTGTCATACACTTTTGTCACAGAATATATACGAGTTAACTGCAGGTTGCTGCGCAAGGACTTTTATAAAAAGAAATTCTACAATAGTTTGGTATCATGAGATCTAATATGACTAGTGAGTTCAGCTTTGGACTTACAAATCCTACTATATATTTTAAATATCCGTTCAGGCTGTAAAGTGTCAAGAACCGAGAACGACTCCTGTTTAAATAGAGGAATAAATATCTATTAATAATGGAGATTTGTTTCCGGTTTTTGTCTGCAACAAGAACTACGTCACTGCTTACGTCACATTACCCAAAATCGTCATAACATAGAATAAATACACTCAACATGCAACATTAGACAGTCCTCATTGTTTTTTAAAACACGTTTTGATAAATACATGACTGGTATTATATATCTATATATAGTTTGTTTTATTTTAATACATCTTTAAAGTTTACATTTCAAATTGTTTTATTTTTTTAATCCTTTAATGAATTTGATGATTTTACTTACTTAGGGTACAAACTCGCTGGCATTGAATTTTTAACTCCCACCCCTCAGGCAATATGTTTCAAAAATCTATTTTTACATCGCCCGGAGGGTGGTTTTATTTTGCTAGTATGAAGAAATAAACAAACAGCATTCCTATAAAAGTGGTTTGGTTTTGCTGTGTTAGATTTACGACATGTCAAATCATGTTGTTACTGACTTTGTCACAGAATAGACACGAGTTTTGGTATTTCACTGGAGGCTGAGTGACAACAAGTCTCCGATTTCAGTAGTGCAGTAGTTTGGATGGTCTCAATTCTTCCTCTGATTTCCAGATCCTCCAGTCTTTTTCCCAGGTTTATTGGGACCGTTCCAGGTGCACCAACTACAATTGGTATCACTTTCACTCTCATATTCCACAGCTTTTTCAGTTCTCTGGCAAGGTCCAGGTATTTATCCATCTTTTCATTTTCCTTCAAGTTCACTCTGTGATCTTCTGGAACCGCCAAGTCCACCAGTTGACCATACAACAAAATGGTATATGCATAAACCAGAATCTGTTCTTGAGAATGTAACGCATAAAATTCTCTGGAACTTCGAAATAAAGACGGATCATCTTATCCCAGCAATGAGATCAGTCCTATTATTGATTAACAAAAAAGAGAGAAATTGTCAATTGGTGGACTTTGTGTGGTTCCAGTAGATCACAAAGTGAAGATGAAAGAAAACAAAAAGATAAACGAATACCTGGACCTTTCCAGAGAATTGAAAAAGCTGTGGAATATGAGGGTGAAAGTGATACCAATTGTAGTTGGTGCACTTGGAACGGTTCCCAAAAGCTTGAAAAAAGAAAGACTGGAGGATCTGGAAATCAGAGGAGGAATTGGGACAATCCAGACTACTGCATTGTTGCAATCGGCTAGAATACACAGAAGAGTCCTGGAGACCAGCGGAGACTTGTTGTCACTCAAACTCCAATCAAAAACCTTCAGCTAACGCTGGTGTGAAAATAATAATAATAACGCTGGAGTGAAATAATAATAATAATAATGACAAATCGGAGAGGTTGCACATAAAAAGACTTGGAACATGGTTAAGAAGAAGAAACCTCAAGAGAGGAACAATCCCCAAATCTCTGGAAAAGAATTTCGGTGAACTGGAAATCAGAGGAGGAATCGAGACCATCCAAACTACAGCACTGTTTGTATCGGCTAGAATACTCAGAAGAGTCCTGGAGACCTGAGGAGACTTGCTGTCACTCAGCCTCCAGTGAACAACCAGCTACCGCAGGTGTGAAAAACCAATAATAATAATAATAATAATAACGCATAAAATTCTCTGGGACTTTGAAATAAAAACGGACCACCTTATCCCAGCAAGAAGACCAGACCTAGTGTTGATTAACAAAAAAGAAAGAACTTGTCAACTGGTGGATTTTGGAGTGCCAGCAGATCACAGGGTGAAGCCGAAGGAAAATGAAAAAATGGACAAATATCTGGACCTTGCAAGAGAACTGAAAAAGTTATGGAATAAGAAAGTGAAAGTGATACTAATTGTAGTTGGTGCACTTGGAACAGTCCCAAAAGGATTGGAAAAAGGGCCTGGAAAGTTTGGAAATCAGAGGAAGAATTAAAACCATTCAGAACACTGCACTTCTGCAATCTACCAGAATACTCAGAAGAGTCATGGAGACCTGAGGAGACTTGCTGTCACTCAGATTCCAGTGAGAGACCATCAGCTAATGCTGATGTGAAAACTCAAAAGGAGTAAATAATAATAATAATAATAATAATAATAATAATAATAAAATAATATAATAATAATAATTAAAAAAACGGCTAGACAAAAAAACAATTTTTACAGATCAAAGAAAATTCCTTTCTGAAGAACTCAGTTGAAAAACAAGATGAAGAATTATTATTCCTCTCTCATTGTACGTTGTTTTCTCCCATATTTTTCAGTAGACAGAAACGTATTTGCGCCTCGATCTATATTCTATTTGCAGATGCGTACCCACACACCGCATGCGCCCAGTGACATATTTTCCCGCCTTTCTTTTGAAGATTTCTTGATCTCTATAAAAAAGTCATGTGTTCCTCTTTTTCCTCTGCGACATTCTCTTCTTCTTCTTCTTTTCTTATTTATTATTATTATCATTATTATTATTATTATTCTTTTGAGTTTTTCACATCAGCGTTAGCTGATGGTATTTCACTGGAGGCTGAGTGACAACAAGTCTCCGATTTCAGCAGTCCAGTAGTTTGGATGGTCTCAATTCTTCCTCTGATTTCCAGATCCTCCAGTCTTTTTTCCAAGTTTATTGGGACCGTTCCAAGTGCACCAACTACAATTGGTATCACTCTCACTCTCATATTCCACAGCTTTTTCAGTTCTCTGGCAAGGTCCAGGTATCTATCCATCTTTTCATTTTCCTTCAAGTTCACCCTGTGATCTTCTGGAACCGCAAAGTCCACCAGTTGACCATACAACAAAATGGTATATGTATAAACCACCAGTTCTTCTTCTTCTTCTTCTTCTTCTTATTATTATTATTATTATTATTATTATTATATTTCACTCCATTCGAGTTTTTTCACACCTGCCGTAGCCATTGGTTTACTGAAGGCTGAGTGACAGCAAGTCTCCTTAGAACTCCAGAATTATAGCCGATCTTAACAATGCTGTAGTCATTTGTCTAATTATTATTATTATTTGAGTTTTCACATCAGTGTTAGCTGATGGTCTTTCACTGGAGTCTGAGTGACAGCAAGTCTCCTCAGGTCTCCAGAGGATCTTCTGAGTATTCTGGCAGATTGCAGCAGTGCAGTGTTCTGAATGGTTTCAATCCTTCCTCTGATATCCAAACTTTCCAAACCCTTTTTCTAATCTTTTGGGACTGTTCCAAGTGCACCAACACAATTGGTATAACTTTCACTTTCATATTCCATACTTTTTCAGTTCTCTGGCAAGGTCCAGATATTTGTCTATATTATTATTATTACTTATTATTATATTATTATTATTATTATTATTATTATTATTATTTATTCTATTTAATTTATTTAATGATTTCTAAACATTGAATCACTCGAAGACCCATCCGTTTTCGGACTGACCTGGTTGCATTATTATTCAACCAGCGTCACCATCTTTGAATGTAAATATTTTTAGCGGGAAGAAAGGCCACCATTTTAATTTAAAATACACAGCAGGCAAACATTCCAATTCGGGAGAAAACAAAAAACGAAAAAAAAAATACCGTTATTTTTAATTTAGATTCTTATTCTGTATCCAAAATAAAATAAAAACTCAACAGTTCCCGGACATTAATTTAAATAATGTACTTCTTGCACAGAATAAGAGTTTATATATATATATATATATATATATATATATATATATATTCTCTTTCTATGCGCATCCGCGTTTGTGTAAACAATATGAGAAATATCGTGTAAACTTGTGGTTAGTGCCGGTTGTCTATTAGTCCTTTAATTTTTATCAATTCATATATTATCTTATTATAATGGAGATTGTGTGCTTTTCTGTTCTGTAACCGAAACTACATTACTACTTAAGTCATAATTTTCCTTAAGTTAATGACATCACATTCTCAATGATTTCATTTTTATTTAAACCTCAATGATAATAAAATTGTTTTACATTATTAATACTGTTAGCCATATCTACACACTACAACATGCAATTATATTTATATATACAACAAAATAGCAGTTTACAGTGTGAACGGGAAGGCTAATTTGCATATTTAATATTAAAAAATCGAATTTAATAAAATATGTGCTTAGTATTATTGATTTCTACTGTTTGGTTTTTTTTAATAAATATAAGCAAAAATCTCTTCAATAAATCTTAAATGAAATCCATTAACAAGAAAAGATAACTGTCATTTTATTCTTTACTTCCTCTTATTTCCTCTTTTAACTAAATACTTAAATTAGGAAAAATAACAATGAAAGACGAGAGTGATGGAGAGTCAGTTTCAGTTGTTCTATTTTTCGATTATACCCCCTTCTGTTTCAATTTGTTTTAACTGCATTCTTATTTAGTTTCATTATCCTTTCTAATTAATATAATATTCTATTACATTAAAACTTAAATACTTGCACCCGGAGGGTGCATATATTTGCTAGTATATATATATATATATATAAGAAACTACCTACATGAGTCAGACACTGGTTCTTCAGGATATTCTGACTCTCTCTCTCTCTCTCTCTCTCTCTCTCTCTCTTTCTATATATATATATATAAATATATTATATATATATATATATATATAGAGAGAGAGAGAGAGAGTCAGAATTATATATAATATACTATATATATATAATATATTATATTATATATATATATTATATATATAATCCAAAGTCCAGAGAAGAAATCTTCCTTACGACATAGGGTTTTTTTAAAAACTTGTCGCAGTTTAAGAGCTCAATGTGCGCTCTTATTGTTAGAGTCACAGAGCAAAATTTATAATTAAAGAAATAACAAAAGACTTAGAGATCCTGCATTATAGACTATTTCAGGGAGCTTAAGACAAAAATGTCTAATTCTCCGACTCCTTATCCTGAAGAACCATTCGGGTGATACCTAGGTACATAGTGTCTGACTCATGTAGGTCCTTATATATATATATTAATAATATTAATGGACTATCCAGTCGATTTTCGACTATGAGGGTTCATACACACAATGAACTCCACACAGGGATTTGTTTATAGTGGTGAAGGCTTGTGTTGGACCATCCACACTTTTTGGCACAGTCGATAGAATTGTGCATCAAGGGTTGCACAAACCAATCAAATGACCGAGCTCAAGAATTTTGAATTCAGAGTCATCCCTAGTCTCTCCCTAGACTGGTTACCTATCCAAGGCTGAAAAGCCCAGTCTGTACTACTACTTAACCCATAGCTGGAGGGAATATATGGATTTATATATATATATATATATATATTATATATATTATATAAGAGAAAGTAAACTGAATTGAAATTGACTATGTGTCGCAATCCTTTTTATCATATATATATTACAAACTCCTCCGCACGAGCAGGATGTGACACAAGGTCAATTTCTTAAGCGGAGTTCAACAGGTTTGAATTCAGAGTTTTCCTTCTCCTAGACTGGTTACCTAGCCATGGTTAAAGAACCCAGTCTGTCCTGCTATTTAACCATAGCTGGAGGGAGAGTAGGATTCATACCTTTCCCAAGGGTATTAGCGCTTTTTATCATATATGTGCAAGAAAGCGATGGCTGAGTGTCTTCGTGTCCTATAATGTTGTTTGTTTGCCTTTGATTAATTCTTAATATTTCAAGATAAAGATCCCTTGGTCAAAAGATTTCTGAAAGCTAAATCTGCAGCTGTTTGTTGCTAGGATCTGTCCATTCTGTTGTATGCCTGGGAATATCTTCCAAATTCTCTGTGTGTGGGGTGGGGGGTATATGTGTGGGTCTGTCTAACATGTATATATGAGACAACTGCATAATCTTTTCAGATCACTGGCGTCACTCATAATCTTACAAACTGTGAATTCTGAGATAATGATTAAAACCATAGAGGCCCCTTATGACCTTATCAACAAAAAAGGCCCCTTATGACCTTATCAAAAGGATCTAGAGTGGCCCAATTGTGCTGCATGTTACCAAAATATTGCAAAACTTTTGACTCACCCTAGTAATATGAACTAATATATCTTTTTAATCTGGCCGGGTTAGCTCAGTCGGTAGAGCATCTAGTAGTGAAGTTTCAACTCTGGAGCTTTGAGGAGAATGGAGAACTCCTTGATTGCCATTACTCTCATATTCACCCTGATCGGGGATGGTAGATAGGGTCCCATCTATGGTCTAAATAGATAAAATGTTAGTTTTAGAATTTGAAGTCTAAATAGGGTTATCTTCCCTTGCTGCGGTTCGTTCGCGGATAGGTGGCGTGAGTATTTGGCCACAAAGCGGGAATTCTGAATTCCTATCTCTTTCCTCTCAGACCGGCCACGAATACACATGGGTTAGGCACCTGACGTATCTACCCCTTAGGTGAGGGACTTTGTCCCCCAACCAGCTACCAGTAAGTGACATCCCCTACGACGCAAGTCGTACGCCTATTTCCTCAGAATGCGTTTATGTACCTATTTTGTATATCTTTGTCTTAAATGTTTCTCTATCATTAACGAAATAAATATTGTCATCGTTTGTATACCCTTGTCGGAACATTTTTTTTTTAATGTACACACTTATATCCACGTTGGGAGGTTACTTTAAGCCTTCCAACATTAATATAACTATGCCATTTTTTCAGCAGGACAACACAACCACACACACTTCTAAGCTCACCAAAGACTGGTTTACATTTTTTTTTAGATATTAAAGTTTTGGACTGGCCCACTAAGTCTCTATATTTAAACCCAATAGAAAATTTGTGGAGAATTTTGTCAAGAAGAGGTTTGGTTTGTTTTGTTTTACGGCATATCAACCTCCGTGGGTCATTTAATGCCGATTAAGTTTTGAAATAAATCAATTCTTAATGGATAATACAATTTTTTTATAAATACATTTTTCTATTTAACCCATAGATGGGACCCTAACAGATACTACCACACTCCGGTCAGAGTGGAACAGGGTGCAATGGTGATGAAGGGGTGCTCCACATTCCCAAACCTCCAAAAACTGGAATCTCACCATCAGATAGAGTTTAACGTCATTCCCGGACATGTAGACCAACAGCCACCGCCTTCTATCACCCATATGATAAAAAGGGATTGGGGCTTGCCATAAGGGCAATAGGGTTGGGAAATCATATAGGTGCTAGGGCTTGACGTGACAGCCGATTGATCGGAGGGGTCTCTCCGACCGCCTATCTAGCCCAAGATAGGGCCAAAATGGAGTATTGATGTCATGAACTGCTCATTCCACCTGGGCTCTATCCTTAAACATCACGGGTCGCCACCCACGGCAAACAGGTGGCCCATTGGGGAGTCTTACCCTCTGCAGAGGTGCAGTCGGTGCATTCTAATGCCCCAGCCGACAGGGTGGTTGGTCAAGAAGAGTATACAAAAATAAACGTCAAATTTGAAGATAGAGAAACTTTCAAAATCTTGCATTAAACAGTATTGGAATATAAATTCCATCTGAAACTCTCAGAAAACTTATTGATTCAATGCAAAACAGGTGTGTTGAAGTATGACAATTGAAAGGGAATAAATGTAAGTATTGAATTTGTACAATTTTTGCTGTTAAATTCAAATTTTCAAATCTGTCTTATACTTATTTCCACACTCGAAAACTTATTTTTTCTTAATATTTTTTTGGGGGGTGGAAAGTTGTTATAAAATCCAATATGTATACTAATACCATCGAATCTGGGTACCACACACACATTTTCAGAGGAATTTGTGCAATAATAAGAAAATTATTATCAATTTAGGGCCAGGTTAGCTCAGTCGGTAGAGCGTTCGGCTAGAAACCACAAGGTTCCTAGTTCTATACCGGTCCTCGCCAACTCAGCGTATGAGTAGCACAGGGATCTGTGCGTTAAAGTAAGGAGCTGATGGTAGGTGTGGCGCTCCACCTCAGATGCTAAAACAATCTCCTTGGTCTAGCGCTATTGAAAAGGGGATAGACTCCCTCGCTGACTGGTTGATACCGACTTTAGGCCGCCCCGACGACTTTACTTACTTATACTTATTTCCACTTAGCGCTAATACCCTTGGGAAAGGTATGAATTCTACTCACCCTCCATCTATGGGTAAGTAGTAGGGCAGATTGGGCTCTTTAACCTTGGTTAGGCAACCAGTCTAGGAGAAGGTAAACTCTGAATTTAAACCTGTTAAACTCCGCTTAAGAAATTGACCTTGTGTCACATCCTGCTCGTGCAGAGGGGTTTGGTATATATATATATATACTTATTTCCACCACTGTATATGTAGATGATATATAACACACATCACAGGATTTTAAACACTTTAATAATATGGGCCGCTTTGAGGCAAATCTATTTCAGCTCGACCTTAATAGAAACATTATTAATAAATAAGATGCTAATTAAGATTAAATAATGATTATTCAATAACCACAGAGAATATAGTGTAAATAAGTAAGGGAATTGGGACATTGGTGGGGACGCAGTTTCGGTTATTGACAGTAAGACACACAATCTTCTTTATAATAAGATGAGACGTCGTTCTGCGCAGACTCGGAATTGTAACATAATAACCATAGAGAATATAGTGTAAATAAGTAAGGGAGTTGTGATGTTGGTGGAGACGCAGTTTCGGTTACTGACAGAAAGACACACAATCTTCATTATAATAAGATAAGACGTCGTTCTGCGCAGACTCGGAATTGTGACATAAGAACCATAGAGAATATAGTGTAAATAAATAAGGGAATTGTGGCGTTGGTGGGGACGCAGTTTCGGTTACTGACAGAAAGACACACAATCTTCATTATAATAAGATAAGACGTCGTTCTGCGCAGACTCGGAATTGTGGACATAAGAACCATAGAGAATATATTGTAAATAAATAAGGGAATTGTGACGTTGGTGGGGACGCAGTTTCGGTTACTGACAGAAAGACACACAATCTTCATTATAATAAGATAAGACGTCGTTCTGCGCAGACTCGGAATTGTGACATAATAACCACAGAGAATATAGTGTAAATAAATAAGGGAATTGTGACGTTGGTGGAGACGCAATTTCGGTTACTGACAGAAAGACACACAATCTTCATTATAATAAGATAACACGTCGTTCTGCGCAGACTCGGAATTGTGACATAAGAACCATAGAGAATATATTGTAAATAAATAAGGGAATTGTGGCGTTGGTGGGACGCAGTTTCGGTTACTGACAGAAAGACACACAATCTTCATTATAATAAGATAAGACGTCGTTCTGCGCAGACTCGGAATTGTGACATAAGAACCATAGAGAATATAGTGTAAATAAATAAGGGAATTGTGACGTTGATGGGGACGCAGTTTCGGTTACTGACAGAAGGACAGAGAATCTTCATTATAATAAGATAAGACGTCGATCTGCGCAGACTCGGAATTGTGACATAAGAACCACAGAGAATATAGTGTAAATAAATAAGGGAATTGTGATGTTGGCGGCGCACGCTGTGAGCTGATATTGTTTTGAGGAAGTAACAGGCTCGCTTAAAAATCAATATAACGGGCGGCGGCGGCGGCGGCGGCGGCGGCGGCGGCGACGCGGCAGTACGGCGGTGATGGTGGTAGTGGCGGCAGTGTTGACGGTGGTAAAAATGGCGGAGGCTGCAGTGTCTGTTCGGCGCAGAGGCACTGGATATTTACAGGTAAAATGTTTGTTTCTCCGCCTTCTTCTTTTGACTTCCTTAGATGCCAAAGCAATTTCCACGCAAAAAAAACACAACGGTAAAGACAAGAAAAAAAAGAAAAAGAAAAAAGAAAAAGAAAAAAAATGAAAGACAGGAAGTGGCGGTACCGCTGCGTCCATGAAATAAAATGGCTGACTGACTGGCTGGCTGGCTGGCTGGCGGGAAGCTTCTACGCATGCGTCAATTCCGCTTGCGTGTTCGCGCACGCTTCCCAGTCTACGAATCGTCTCTGCCGGGAGAAAACATCGCAATACAAAATTATGCACAGGGGTATAAACATATATATATATACGTATATACATAAACATAAGTATATACGTATATACATATACATATATATATATATACGTATATACATAAACATATATATATATATACGTATATACACAGGTACCTTGACTTACGAGTTTAATTCGTTCCGTTCGTAACTCAATTCTCTCTGCTGAAATAAACTGCAATGCCATTAATCCGTTCCAGCCCTTCCATCAGATAACCAGGAGTTACATTTTTGCATTTCACCCAGGACGATTTCAATGGTAAACCAGAGGGTGTTGCAAGATGATAACGGTCGTACAATTAAGGAACACGAGTACTGATATATAGATGGTACATATTTGTACCACTACGTAAGTAAAAGTAAGTAAAGTCGTCGGGGCGGCCTAATGTCGGTATAAGCCAATCAGCGAGGGAGTCTATCCTCTTTTCATTAGCGCTAGACAAAGGAGATTGTTTTTGCGTCTGAGGTGGTGCGCCACACCTACCATCAGCTCCTTACTTTACCGCACAGATCCCTGTGCTACTCATACGCTGAGTTGGCGAGGGCCGGTATCGAACAAGGAACCTTGCGGTTTCTAGCCGAACGCTCTACCGACGTACCCAGCCCTGTCGACTGGGGCTTTGGAAACACCGACTGCACCTCTGCAGTGATGTTAGACCGCACCAATGGGGCCACCTGTTGGCCATGGGTGGCGACAGGTGATGCTTAAGCACTGAATCTTGGTGGATGAGCAGTCTATGGCATGCAACACTCCATGTAGACACTTACTTAGGCTAGACTGACGACGGAGCGGCCCTCTCCGATCAGTCGGCTGGTCATGTCAAGCCCTAGCACCTATATGATTGCCCAAACCCTAATGCCCTTGTGACAAGTCCCAACCCCTTTTACCATATATGTGCTAGAAGGCGTGCATTGAGCTCGGCTTCATCAGTCGTTTATTTGATCATTAAAGCATCATACATGTGTTCCAATTCACCCAACCTCCTCCCCAAATCCACCCCTCTCACTTTGTCTTCTATAAAAGACATGTATGATGCTTTAATGATCAAATAAACGACTGATGAAGCCGAGCTCAATGCACGACGAAATATATCTGATACATATACGTGGCTGAGTTTTGTTGCTTTGTCCATATTTCTTCTTCTAATATTTATTACATTCTGTTAGATTTACTCCTATGCTCCTATCCTCATATATATATATATATGTGTGTGTGTGTGTGTGTGTTTGTGTGTGTGTTTTAAAACCGAATGGGTTAAAATCTTCCGACTATAGTTTCACGCAGTAGCGAATCTTCAGAGAGAACTCCCTGAAGATTCGCTACTGCGTGAAACTATAGTCGGAGGATTTAAACCCATTCGGTTTTAAAACATATATTTAGCTCTTTTTATTGAGCACCATTTAAATCGATTTTAATTAATGCAGAAGTAAAAATATTTGTTTGCTTCGTGGATTGGCAATGGGTTAGCTCAGTCGGTAGAGCGTTCGGCTAGAAACCACAAGGTTCCTAGTTCGATACCGGCCCTCGCCAACTCAGCGTATGAGTAGCACGGGGATCTGTGCGGTAAAGTAAGGAGCTGATGGTAGGTGTGGCGCTCCACCCTAGACGCTAAAATAATCTCCTTGGTCTAGCGCTAGTGAAAAGGGGATAGACTCCCTCGCTGCATGGCTGATACCGACATTAGGCCGCCCCGACGACTTTACTTTTTACTTATATATATATATATATATATATATATACTCATAACAATTCCTACTACCATTTACCATTCGTACATGACTTACTCCATCTCCACCAAACCCAGTGCATATGACCTACCCACGACCTCTCTCAACACCTAACACCTGTAGCATCATTATCAGAACCTCACTGCTACACACCCCATCTGGAGAGAAAAAATAGAACTCCCACTACCAACTCCTGCTAACACCAACAATTGACCACCCCTCCCCTATTTACGACCTTCTGACTCACCAGTATGAAAATGTTCACCGTTGATACAAGAACTCAATCCAACACCTTGAAGAAGGTCTAACAGACCGAAACGTTATAACGTTGACAGCACTACCCACAATAAAAATCCATTTTGTACACCATCCCGTGTTTGTCTACCCTTTTCCAGACACACACACACACACACACACACACACACACATATATATATACATATATATAAGCACATATTCTCTCTATAAATATATAATATCCCAATATATATATATATATATCTCCCCAAATATATATATATATATATATATATTATATAACTATAAGGGCTCTATAAACTTGTGACCCCCCCCTAATAATTCCTACTGCTACTGTCTGTTTAAAAGAAACTTGTAATCCCCTCCTTCTACTAATTCCTATTGTTACTGTTTGTTTAAAAATAAACAATGGAAACATCTCACCAGTTCCACAATTGATGATGACACTAAGTTGTGCAGAAAGCGCTCGATAAACTTGTGAGAGTCTCCTCCTACTAATTCCTACTGCTACTGTTTGTTTAAAATGAAACAATATACATATATCTATTAATGTTGATATTACAGTCTGCTATATTTATAAGTAAATAGTGCTCAATATCAGGGATAGAGCATGCGTGTCTAAGGGTAGGATGGGCATGAAGTGAACAGCTCTTCGTTATTAACAGCTTCTTGCTTATATGATTCTCAAACCAAGCAGTTAGAATATATATATATATATATATATATATATATATATATATGTGTGTGTGTGTGTGTGTGTGTGTGTGTGTGTAAATTGAAAATGGAAGTGAATCCGACGGTATGTTGAAAAGAGAAATAAAGGAAAGAAAGTATTGAGTGGATAAAATAGGATATTTTAATTAATATAACTTACACGTGTTTCGGTCAGGAGTTTATCCATATGTACATTATTCTATCTATTATTATTTTTACATAACAAGATGAAATGAAATAATAACAATAGAAAAAATGTAGAAATGTTCAGCACACAAAGAAAATATCGACCTTCCTCAGAGTAAATCCTTACTTAAAAAAAAAAAGAAGAATTTACTCTTACACTCTTTCAACACATATATATATGTATATATATATATATATATATATATATATATATATATATATATATATGAAATTTAACATTTTTGAAAAGACAAATGGTTTCTAACGGATATTTTTCTTTTTCTTTTCCCGTCTGTGTTGCTCGTGAAGATGACCAATTTATCGATTCGGTCGAAACAGATTTCTGTCAGCAATTACATAACACCATTTTGTTTTTCAAAAATGTTAAATTTCATAGTGTCGGATAAATTTCCATCTATTTTTCATATATATATATATATATATATATGTGTGTGTGTGTGTGTGTGTGTGTGTGTGTGTGTGTTCACATGCTGAGATTTTAGCATTTTTTTTTTTTTGCTATTTCTATTATTTTTTGCAATTTGGGTGAAGTTTCCAATGTGCAACGTTTTTAGATTTAATTTTAACCAAGCCCATAACACAGTTTAATCCCTAATCTAAAATAATTGATCCCCGCAAGCCCAGGGATGGTCCATGGTTAAGCTTTCATATTTTCATCATTTCCTATTAAGTTATTGAAAAAAATGTCTAAATATAACTATGACTTTCTCCGGAAAAAAAAAAGAAAGAAAGAAATTCCAGATGATTTCTGGGAAGGTTGCTCCTTCCCTGATAATCCAATATTTCCCTGGGAAATGAAATATCGAGGGTTGGGACACAAAGGTTGAGGGAAAATACGACCAGAAATTTTTTAAAAAAAGGAAAATAATATATGTTAGCTCCATACGTATTTATATGTGTGGATGTAGATCCGTATAGGAACAAAGTATCAGTTAGAGAGGGTTTAAGAAAGCCATAGAAATATACGACCACCTTGATTTGAGGCAACTTAAAAATATCTTTATGTGACTAGTTTTAAGAGAAAATAGGTCTTGAAAAATCAATGATTGGAAAATTGGCGTCCAGTGGTCTAGAAATAAAGTAATGTACACAATTTTAGGAGAAATTGGAGTCATAAGATATGACTGAAAAAGTTAGGATCAGTTTCTGGGTGGTCGAATCCAAGAAGTTATGGATGGAAGAATTCTGCATTTATTCAGCCGGCTCGAACCCCTTAAGCAGACTGAGATCGGCCGTTGGAGTGAGATCTTCGTCAAGTGGGCAGTTGATAGACAGAAAATAAGTCCCACACGACAGAAAGTCAGACTTGTAGGTTATTCTAGCAGCTGAATTAAGAGAACTTCTTGTCATCTGACGACATACATTTAGATACCCTCTGCACAAAAGTATAACACCTTCCTCCTTCATCAGTGTCCTGTCATAAAACTCTGGAAAAGTTGAAGTGATTTCTTATGCTTGTGATCCTGTCTCTAGCTCGGGCCGTTCGAACCGGCCAGCACAGATTATTACAACGTGGGTTCATCAACTTTATGCAACATTGGTGCGTGAGGGCAGAGCAGGGTTAATTTCACAAGGGGTTAAAATTGACTTTAAAAAATTAAAGCTATAATAGAACATTGAGGATGGGCAATTGAACACTACAATTTATTTATTTATTTGTTAATAAGTTCTCCCATTTTTTCCTGAATATGTTTGAGATATGCCTGCACTATTAAACAGCGCTGTGTGGCGTCCCCAGTTATGTTATTACTGGTTCATTGGGAGATTTCGTGTTTTTCAGCATTAAACTCTTTCGCCAGTTAGATCTCACTAGGAACGATCAGCCACTAGTGTGTCACCCATCTGATTCAACGCTAGCAGCTATCTATGTTTTTGTGCACCGGATTGGCTAATGCTGGAGCCATTCAGTGTGTGGAATGTGTCTTATAATCAGGTCTACGTGGCGCTGACACATTTTTTTTTTATTCAGGCAGGGTTGTAACTAGCGGAAAGTTTAAAATTCCTTTTTAACAAACTGAAACAAATTCCGATCCAAACCTAATCAAATGAAGTTAATAAAGGTAATTTATACCAATTTGAAGATATTAAGAACTTGAAATATAGAAACTTTTATCAAAATGACTTGTTTCGACATTAAATGACCCGAAAATTGTTGATATGCCGTAAAACAAACCAAATCAAATGACTTTAATGAAAATTATTCATACCAATTTGAAAATATTAAAAACTTGAAACATATCAAAATAACTTGGGTTATTTCCTATAAGTCTAACATAAACAAAGGGGAACCACTCTTGACTGATAAATTATTTATTTATTTATTGATCTACTAGAAAAAATGAAGACGGGGTTAGGGTTAGGGTTTAGGGTTAGTTTAATGGTAAAATAAATAAAGAGAAAGAGTGAGATAGATAGATAGATAGACATACAGACAGAGAAAAGGGACTACTAAGACTTTTATTCAAAGAGAGAGAGACAGACAGACAGACAGACAGACAGAGTCATAGAGGTTATTTCCTATAAGTCTAACATAAACAAAGGGGAACCACTCTTGACTGATAAATTATTTATTTATTTATTGATCTACTAGGAAAAATGAAGACGGGGTTAGGGTTAGGGTTTAGGGTTAGTTTAATGGTAAAATAAATAAATAATTCATCAGTTAAGAGTGGTTCCCCTTTGTTTATGTTGGAGTTATAGGAAATAACCATAACTTGCTTCATACATTGCTTTTATACAGCTATGTACTAATCTGAATGGGACTCATTTGTATTTTAAAAAAACAAAGACAAAAAAAGTAGGAATAAATAAAAGAATGAATTTATTTAAAGACAATACACCAGAATTGTAAGAAGTAAGACGAAATAGTGTAAAGAGGTCTGTCTCGGCTACATATCACTTGTATACAATATAATTTCTGGTTATTTCCTATAAGTAAAAAAAAAAGACAAAGGGGAACCACTCTTGACTGATAAATTATTTATTTATTTTTTGATCTACTAGGAAAAATGAAGACGGGGTTAGGGTTAGGGTTTAGGGTTAGTTTAATGGGGAAATAAATAAATAATTTATCAGTCAAGAGTTTGTTAATGTTGGAGTTATAGGAAATAACCATAATTTGCTTCGGCATTAAATGTCCTGAAAAGGGTCGATATGCCATTAAAGGAACCAAACCAAACCGAACTAAACCAAATTAGATTAATGAAAATTATTTATACCAACTTGAAGATAATAAGAACTTAAATATTAAACCAACCAAATGTAAATTATTTATACCAATTTCAAGATATTAATAACTTGAAAAATTAAAACATTTTATCAAAATGATTTCGTTCGGCATTACATTGTGATATATTGCCTGCACCTGGGACCGGACTACACGCAAGAAGTGCGTGGGTGTCAAATGCGAGCTGGAAACAAAAACAGGATATGGCCTTGGACTGACCTTTGGCACCTAAAGATGCATATGTATATTTGACACTGTTTAGGTGCAGAAAATCTGTAGGCGTAGCGCATAACCAATGAAAACAGGCTGCGTGGGTGAATAGGTGTGTCTACAGAAAGAGGCGTGACATCGGGAGTTAGAGAACAATAAATAAAGCCAGTGGAAATCGATTTAGCAGACAAAGATCAGGTTCGAGATCGCTTGCGGAGAACCCCCGAAGGCTCCACGTTTGCGTAACCCCTGCTAACGACTCTCAGTCTGCACACAACCGAGGAAATAAAGATATCATCTTATATTTCCATAAATCTGCTGAATGGTACAGAACCTTCCCTGAAAAAAAAATTTTTGATTGCAATATCTTTAAGATGAAATTATCCCTCAAATTGGATCTGATGAATCACAAATTGTTTCACGATCAAAGCAAGCACACCTGTGATATCAGCAGTAGAATGTATTGACTGAATTCATCATTGGAAATACACAAGAAGAAGAATGTTTTAAATTGTAAAGTTTGCCAAAAAAAGTATTCTCAAGAGTTGATGACTGCCAATAGAAACATGTAATATAATATATATATATATATATATATATATATATATATATATATATATATATGCATGTTGAATTAAACAATTCTTTGGTGGACTAATCCACAAATTCCACCCAAATATTAAAAAGTTGGCCAGAAAACTTGAAAAAATCACAAATAGAATTGTTAAACAGGAGATGTGTCTTTTGTTTAATTCAACATGCATAAATGAAAGAATGCTGCCCAAATACACACACACATATATATATATATATATATATATATATATATATATATATATATATATATATATACACACACACACAAACACACACATACACACACACAAACACTTACTGATGGTTTGTTGAGATTTTTCTTTCTTATTGAAAGTGTAAATTTTGCTCTGTATATAATTAATCTATTATCATACATTGAGCTCTCTTAGGGATTTGAAATAATCCTTGTATAGATTTATAGGTGTGCATCTGCAGGAGCATGCATTGTGGATATACGGATTATATAGATGATCCCAAATAGAATCATCCTCAACTTACCTGTCTATTGGATACTTTTATCTTATATACTCTCTCACACACACATACACACACACACATACACACACACACACACATAAAATGTAAAATGTAAAAGGTTTTTTCTTGTGATACTCAAATGAATAGAATGGATCCAAGTCATTGACTCGTTCATAGTTGGAAAGACACAATGGATACTCAGATAGGCCAGAAATGTTATACAAATAACAATAAAGATGAGGACAATAGTCCAAATAATCCAAATAATATTAATTATCAATCCTCATCTATAAATAATCAGAGAAATAAAATAAGATTGAGTATTTTTATCTAAGTATTTGAATTGATCTAACGGTGTTTTGATACAATATGAGATTGATCGTTTTGATATCTAAGTCCTGAAATTTAAGAATTTAGGTACATGCTTATCAGCTAAAGTAAGAAACGCATAACGATTAAAAAAGATTCTAGTTTTGTTTGAAAATAATGCAGAGAGAATTATTCAGAATTTTACGGAATTTTACGTTTTCCTTTTGCAAGCTGAACTGCAAACACAAAATCCTTAACATATTTGTCGAAGAAATTGAAAATGTGATCTACATCTGATGAACACAAAATTATTAAATTAGTTCTGATTATACATTGCGCCTATAAATTGAAAAGTGGAAAGTGCACAATGTATGTGAACCAGGAAAATAAAATTTTGTGAATCTCCAGTGTGGTATGAAGAAGCCTTGGCCATAGCGGCCAGGAATTCTTGGCATAATTTTAGTTGTTTTTTACCAAATCAGTTAGCTTTTGGAATTATTCCAACTTTGCCAAATGTGATAAATATTACAGAGAGAAATTAATTTTTTTAAAAAACAAGCAAATTTGTTGGAAAAGCAAAATAACCAAACCAAATCTATTAATTCCTGCGTAACCTGCGAGGCAAGCATAGGTTAACTACTATACATTTCGGAAGGACACGCATTTAAGTTAATCATCAGTATCATTTCACGTATTATTTCCTTCGTCCCCCGATGCTAGTTTGTGTTACTAATTCCTCTTCTGTGTAATTCGTTCATGGCGTTCCATTTTCGAACTCAAGCACCGTTTACCAATTCCTAGTTTAATTAATTCCTGGAAATTATCGCAGACTAAATTGAATTGTTCCATTGCTAATAATCCCCCACCCCTGCCAGCGACAATTATTTTCTGATACCTCGGTGCGATTTCAGGCATTGCTAATCCCAGATTCACACCTGATCGCGAAATCGATTAGGAATACCGTTTCCCGTTTTTCTTGGAGACTCACTCACAAGAGAATACATGATTTGTTGACAGAAGGAATAACAAAAACAAGTGGTTTCTCATTAATCTTTAATCCAAGCCCCAAAATGGTAACTTAGTTACTCTAATCCTAATCCGAACTCATGTTGATAATCCCATTCCTATATCATAGGAGTTTTACAAAAATCCCGAGAAACTGTATGATTAGTGTTATTTGAATTATTCGGACTATTTTCCTCACCTTTTATTAGGAGCGTTCGTCTAGGAACCACAAGGTTCCTGGTTCGATACCGGCCCTCGCCAACCCAGCGTGTGAGTAGCACAGTGATCTGTGCGGTAAAGTAAGGAGCTGATGATAGGTGTGTTGGCTCTACCTCAGACGCAGAAACAATCTCCTTGGTATAGCCCTAGTGAAAAGATGATAGACTCCCAACATTAGGCCGCCCCGACGACTTTACTTTTCTTTACACAACGTTTAAGATAATGTACCTTCCGGTTTTCTTCAGATATTTCTTGTCGTATTTGGGAAGCTTCTCAAACTGTTGCATAGGGCCAAACTCGAGTTGTCGTATAAGTGGTTAGTAGTAGTAGTCGTTAGTTCAGAAACAACATACGCCAGTCGTATAGTCACAAGGGGGTGTTTATTTATTTCTAGCTCGTGGGTTCTTTTTCAGAGAGTAGGATATAATAATATATATATATATATATATATATTATATATATATATATATATAAGAGAGAGAGAGAGAGAGAGAGAGAGAGAGAGAGAGAGAGAAAGAGAGAGAGAGAGAGGAGTAAGGTCAAATTATTATATCGTAAATCATGTTGGATACTACGATGCGCAACCAAATACGGGGGAAAGCCGGGAAGCCCCGTCTGCCTCTCCGGACGCCCAGCTGAAAAGAGACCGATTTTCCTCTTCTTCCATTTGTCGTCCCGGGGTTGGGAGGGTCATTTCCGCTCCTCCACAGAAACTAGAACTTCTGGTTTTATTTTTAACTTTCGGGGTCATTGGTCGGTCAATTGAGTTCCAAACTTTAACCTCTCTTTGTTCTTATTTCTTTCTCCCTTCTTTCTCCAGAAATCCGAATACCGCTTTATTTTCAATCCCCAAATTCCCCGTAGACCATAATAATTACGCTACAGAACTCTGGAACCTTCTCTTCGGGCGCGGGGGAACCTTCTAGTCAAACTCGGGATCCTTCATGCCGTAATCGGAAGCCTTCATGGAACTTCGAACCGATTCCTTTATTCAATCCACAGGAGTAGACTGTTCTCATTCTGTTAAACACGACTGGGTACAAGTGTTAAGCCGTGTTAATTATTTTATGTTACTATCACCCTTGATCTGGTTTGAACCTACGTTTAGAGATGACTGTCACTTAGAACTATATTAAAACAATACCTATATCCGTTGCGACATGTGTCCAAATTCAGAGAAATAAAGTGCGTGATGTTCAGATTTTGAACCCGAACGGTATAGAAATTTTTTGTATATTTTGCTATCTCTATATTTACCAACCCTCCGCATTTACCCCCCCCCCAGCTATAGATAAATATTCACACATACTGTTGGAATATCTTGGGTATAAGTTGTGCGAAAAATCACTACTTATACGAAGAGACTGTTCTAAGTAGGGTTGACTCAATTGACAAATCAAAAACGCCCAAACATTTATTTAATTTACTATTTAACAGCGTTGCTAAATTGTCCTAAAATTCTTGCTTATATAATATAATATATATATATATATATATATATTATATATATATATATATATAAGTGGAAACAGTCTGTACGATATTCTACACACCGAGAGATCCTTTGCCGGGATTACACTTGTCCAGTTCATTTTCTATAAGAAAAAAGTATCGAATTTTATGCGATATATGCATTGTTAAGTGCCTTCAAGTAAAAATTTTATATATATATATATAATTATATATATATATATATATATATATATATATATATGTGTGTGTGTGTGTTTGTGTGTGTGTGTGTGTGTTTATTTTCATTTCTGTAACCCGTATGAGGCAATTCTTAAATAAATATAATGAATTTGTACGATGTGTTATTAAATGTTCAATTCTAAAACTGTTTCAAGACTCTGTGGAAACCCTGTATATGAATAGGTATATATTCATTCATTCATATATAATATATATATATATATATATATATATATATATATATATATATATATATATATATATATATATATATAGTTAACTGTAATTAACCAATATCTTGATTAATTCAGTGGAATTAACACTGAAGTAATTAATATATCTTGATTAATTCCGTGGAATTAACCCTGAAGATTTTTATGGTGAAACTCGAGTAGGTTATTTCTATACACAGTATAATGCTATATATATATATATTAATAATCGCGCACGAGACCATGTCTCTCTGTTCGAATTTCGGCACAGTTATAGTTCGGAAAAAACGGCAGTTCTCCATGTATCAAATCTAAGGCAAGAAGGTGTTGTCCCACCTGGCCGCAGTGTCGTCGCACACGTTGCCAGAATGAAATAGGAGAATAGCTTTAGGCAAGTGAAATCCTGATGTTGAATGCAGATTTTATACTCTTCTTAACAGGTTGTCCATCTAAGGTTTCAAAGACGAGTCACCTTTAATATTGACCCATAAGAAGGGGAGAATATATCGATTCAGACCTTCCCTAAGAGCATTCATTTCTCAACCCTTTTCATCTCACGGCACAACGAACTGGACAATAAATTGATCGAGGTACACTATCAGTATATAATGGAATAAAAGGTATACATTGTCACAAAGGAATTACTTAAGTAGAAATAACAGTTTCTAAGACAAAGTATTTCAAAGGGTGTGCAAAAACATTAGAATGATAAAACAAAAGAATATATTAACGTAAAATATTCACATGTTAAAATAAAATTTAAAAAAAGTATTAAATGGAGTAAAAATATAAATTTTCACTAAAAAATTAATCATGTAAAAGTAAAAATATCTGTTTCTAAGGCAGAGTTGAAAAAAATTTTAATTAAAACAAAAAATATCAAATAAGATTTTTGGGTGTTTTTTTTAATTTTTTTTTTTAGAAGCATTGTTGAATAAAGTATATATTATATTTTTGCTTGAAAGCAATTACAATGCATGTATCGCATAAAATTCGATACTTTTTTTTATATAGAAAATGAACTTGACAAGTGTAATCCCGGCAAAGGATCGCTCGGTGTGTAGAATATCGTACAGACTGTTTCGACAGTCTGTATGATATTCTACACACCGAGATTACATTTGTCAAGTTCATAAAATTCGATACTTTTTTTTAACATAGAAAATGAACTTGACAAGTATAATCCCGGCAAAGGATCGCTCGGTGTGTAGAACATCGTACAGACTGTCGAAACAGTCTGTACGATGTTCTACACACCGAGATTACACTTGTCAAGTTCATTTTCTATATTAAAAAAAAAGTATCGCATAAATTCGATACATGCATTGTAATTGCCTTCAAGCAAAAATATAATATAAAAAATATTAAATTAACACAAAAAAGGCATCGAATTGTTAGAGAAGCGTTGGAATCAGTGTATCACCCTAGATCAGACTTTTTCAACCTTTTTCATTTCACGGCACAATGAACTGGGCAATAAATTGATCGAGGTACACCATTAGTATATAAACATATAAATATTTTATCATTTGAATTTTAAAAGAAAAGGAATAGTGAAAATGTGTTGAAAGTGTAAAAGAAAAGAATGTAATTTTATTTCTAAAGGTTTATTTTTAATCATGGCAAACACAAACGTAGATAAAAACATTAGAAACTTCTTTAACGCATCAATGAGAAATCTGCGCTTGGTGTTGTTTCGTTATTTTACTTACCCGAGGTTGAAGGGTTGATAAATTATATTTATATAGAAGGGGGGTATATGGGGCGAAATAGACCTTCGAATCAACAAGCTCCCGCCAAGGGCGAACCAAAAACAAGTGAGTTCCCAGTCTTCTCACAAGTCAGACCCTCTGTTGGTCAGCACATTCTTCGTCTAGCAGCTGGAAAATCCGTCGTCGTAGTCGAAATAATCTTTAGCAGTTCGAAATCACATTTCCTATTTAGTTTTGTTTCTGTTCGACTAAAATCCATTTCTTTACTGAAAAGCGCTTCGTCGTCGACTGCTTCTGCTGCTGCTGACTGCTGACTGCCCAGCGCTCGACTCACTTGTTATTTTATGGGCATATTAGCCAAACGTCCGGGCACATCAGTCGAACCTCGCGTCCATCCAGTGCCCAAAACGCATTTGTTTTTGCATGTGGGAGGACGTGAGTTCGATCCCGGCAGGCAAGACAATGTCTTGCTCCTTTTCCTTTCTCGTTCTCCGTCACAATTTACTTAAAACAAAAAAATTAAATTAAAACAAAAAATATCAAATTAAAACAAAAAATATTAACGTAATAGAAATATAAGAGGATGATCAACCGTCCTCAACTATTTGTAAAATAAATTGCAATGAATAACTGATCTAGTTAAGGTCGCTAAAAATAACAGATTGCGTGTCTGTTCAAATATTTATGCGCAGCACTTTCTATAGCCTTTAAGTGCATTGGTTGTTATTATATAATGGTCTATTTTTAACTCTAGTGACCAAAAAAAAAAAAAAATACTTGTTCATTTTTTTAAATGATAATTACTGGGGCTGGCTTAGCTCAGTCGGTAGAGCGTCAACCACAAGGTTCTGGGTTCGATACTGGCCCTTAACCAACTCAGCGTATGAGTAGCACAGGGGTCTATGCGATAAAGTGAGGAGCTGGTGGTAGGTGTGGCGCTCCACCTCAGACGCCGAAAAAAACCTCCTTGGTCTAGCGCTAGTGAAAAGGGGATAAACTCTGTCTGGCTGATACCGAATTTAGGCCACCCGACGACTTTACTTACTTATATATTTTTGGAGGATATGTGCTTAATTGAAGTCATACCTAATTTTGAAAATTAATTATTTAATAATTAATGAATTTAGGCGGGCATATATGTTCAAATGTAAGGCTAAACAAACCGAGAAAATGTCAATCCCTGAATGTACATTTCGACCTATTAGGTCTCATCACCAAGGTTATAGACATAGGAGACTGCTCCGTGTGTTTGCATATCACAATAAATAGAAATATTTTAGGAGATAATACAAAAATACTTCATACTGACAATAATATTAAAAAAATTAAAAGTCCGAAAAACTTATATAAAATATAGACAACCCACTATTAATAGAATTAACTTTGAAATGATTGATAATATTTTTAAATATTTAAAATAGATTGTTAGAACAATTTATATTCAAAAATGCTTAAAGTAGATAGAATAATTTTTGTTCTAAATACGTTAAACCTAGCTTAATAGAAATATCAGAAAATAAAAATAAACTGACACTGTTGCTTAGCGTCACCTTGGTAACAAAAACAATACAATTACTTTACTAGTTATATTAACATTACTTATACAGTTTTAATAATGAAAGATCCATACTCTACATTGATAATGGTTTGGATACGAACCGAAAGTACTCGGTCAGACAAAAATAGCTCTTTTGGAGAAATCATTAATGCTTTCCACGATTGTAAGATTTTATCTAGGAAGGAGGGTTGCTAGATACTCTGCAGGATGAATAATAAGAACTGTAAATGGACGGAGGAAGCTTCTTATCTAAACGGCCATCTAGCATATTATTTCTGAAGTTGAACTTGTATACACTTGGTAGTGTCAGAGCCATGCCGTCGGGAACTTTGGCTGAACTTGCACAAAAGTGTCAAAATTAGGGTGACCCAGAAAAAACAGCACCCAGTTTATTTATTTATTTAATTTCCCATTAAACTAACCTTAAACCCCAACCCCAACCCTAAGCCTAACCCCTAAGCCTAACCCCTAACCCTAAACCCCCCTAGTTAAAAATTAACAGTTTTTTATTACAAGATTTGTGGGTATGTTTTTTCTGGGTCACCGGTATATTAATCTTAACCCTAACTAACCTTAAACCCTAACCCTAGACCCCCATAGTTAGAATTAACAGTTTTATTACAAAATTTGTGAGTTCTCTTTTTTCTGGGTCACCCTAATTTTTGACACCTTTGTGCAAGTTCAGCCCGGAAGTTTACGTCGTAGGGCCACTCAAAGCCGACAGATTTGGTACTCAGTGGTATTAGGGCAAACAACGACACAAGTCCTGATGCAGGGGGGCTTATGTTTGAAAAAATATATGAAAGCGTCTACGGCTGTCAGAATCACGGCTTTGGTGGCGGCCCCGCGCGCCCACCCGAATTGGTCACTCCGGTCTTGTGAAAAATCTGCGGCAAATGAGCGGGCATCTCTCCTTTGGTAACCGGGATTATGCTGCTGGGGTTTTGGAGAGACCACTTAGTTGATAGATTTTCCTAATTTCTTTGTTACTACATACCATGACATCACCACATGGTTATGTTTCGTGGAGGGAGCCCCGTTGTTCAAACCCCCGACCCCAGGTGGTAAATGCCTAAATTAAGAAACTGACACAGAAAATAATCAAGCAGTGCTTGAAAATGATTCTGGTACACAACCTGCTGAATGGTTTTGGGGATGATCCAAAAGAAAATAAAAGGTATGGGTTCTTCTTGGAACACCAGGGATGAATTGACAATTTTCTGGGACCACCCCGGTAGAATGCTCACTTTTTTCCATTGCTTGCAATCATATTTAGAAAATAAATATTGGCGCGGAAATTCTAATTTATTGCGTGGGCAGAATGCTTTTGTCTGCTCTCGTTTTTTATTTCGACGACAAGAGTTAATATTTTTTGTTTCTCCTGAAGGTCTCCGGATTAAAAGCTCACGTAACTTGTGTTCATTTAATTTTTTATTTTTTATTTTATAATTTTTTTATTTCTTTGTTTTTACCTTTTCTTGAAGAATTTTAATAATAAACTGATCTTTGAGATTCCTTCGTGGGCTGTTGTCATGCCTTCATCGCCCAAGACGTCGATCATGAAGCCAAAATGATGGGAATTTAGTGGATCATATGGGGCAGGCACTGAGAATCACCGCAGAATATTTTAATTATTTCCAAAACACCGCATTTTGGTATTGCCTTTTTTTTTTTTTTTTATTTTTTTTTTTTTTTTTCCCCAAAATGAGCGCAGTCTATCGTGACTTCAGAGAAATTATTCTTCAGGCGATGTTGATAGCTTAAACGCGACCTCACCTACCCCAATGTTCAGGGCCGCCATTAACAGTTCCCTGCATTACCATCTATGAAACTAGAAAGCCGTTTCTGATTATTTTTATTTTATGTTTCTCTTCTTTTTATTTGCCTCGTTGTTTTGATCTTCACGTTTGATGACCCCCTTTCTCTTTTCCTCTTCTCTTTCGCTATTCTCTCTCTCTTTTCTCTCCTCTCCTCTTTTCACTCTCTCAATCGGTTCTCTCCTCTCTCCTCTTTCCGCTGCTTCTTCCTCCCTCCCATCTTCTCTCTTCTCTCTCTCTCTCTCTCTCTCTTCTCGTCTTCTCCTTCATTTGCTCTCTCTCTGTCTTTATTCTGTTTCTCCTCCTCTTTGAAATCTAATCCTCTCTCTCTCGCTCTCTGAGACAATTCTGATTATTTTATTTTCTTAATTTTGTATTTATCTTTTTTTGCTTTATTTCCCTCTCTCTCTACTTTTATTCATCTGTTGATCTTTCGTTGTAGATGGATATACCACCCTCTCGCTTTTTTCCTCTTCTTCCCTCTTCCTCTCTCTCGTTCTCAACTTCTCTTTCGTTCCTTCTCTCTCCCCTCTCCTCCTCTCTCTCTTTCGTTTCATTCTCCTTCCCCTCCTCTCCTCCTCTCATTCTCCTTGCCTCAATTTCTGTTTCTCTGATGTATTTATTTCTGTTTTTTTTTCTTGAATTTCACAAACAAGATTGTGTTTTTTCTTTTTCGTCCTCCTCTTTGAATTCTTTCCCTTCTCCTCTCTCTCGCTCTCTCTCTGCTGCTCTACCTCCTCTCTACTCTCCCATCACCCTTCCATCTCTCTCTCCTCCTCTCTCCCCTCCTCTCATTTTTTTTTTTCTCTCTCTCCTCTGCTCTTATTTTTCTATTTTCTCCTCCTCTTTGAATCTTCTCTCTGCCTCTGTCTGACGACATTCTGATTTTTTTATCTTTATTTATTTATTTATTTTTTTTTTATGTTTCTCCTCTCTTTATTTCATTCTGTTGAATCTTACGCGTTTTGATGAATCATCCCTCTCTTTCTCTCCTCTCGTCTCTCCTTCAGTTCCTCTCTCTCTCCTCTCCCTCTCCCTTCCCCTCTCTTGTTTTTTCCGTCACTCTCCACCCCCTCTCTTCTCTCATTGTAAAAGCTTTTCTCCCTCTTTAGATTGCTTCTCGTTCATGTATTTAATTTTTTCCTTCGTTCCTCTTCTTCATCAAAAATTGCTTTTTTCTCCTCCTTGAATCCCCTTTCTCTCTCTCTCTCTCTCTCTCTCTCTCTCTCTCTCTCTCTTTCTCTCTCTCTCTCACTCGTCACCTCTCATTCTCTCCTTTCTTCTGTTCTGCCTTCTCCTTTAATGAATCTTTTCTCCTCCTCTTTGAATTTCTCTCTCTTCCTCTCTCTCCTCTCTCTTCCCTCTCTCTCTCTCTCCTTCTCTTTCCTCCTCTCTTCTCTCCTCCTCTCTCTCTCTCATTATCTCTCTTATTCTGGTTTCTGGTTATATATTTCGCTTTCGCTTTTCAAAATTGTTTTTTTTCTCCTCTCTTGATCCCCCCCTCCGTCCTCCCTTCTATCTCTTCGGGGGCTCTCTCTCTCTCTGATTTATTCTTTCTTTCTCTGTCTGTCAACTCTCTGTCTCTGTTCGGCTGCTCATCTCTCTCTCTCTCCGTCTCTCTCTCTCTCTCTCCTCTCTCTCTCTCTCTCCTCTGATGATTTTTCTTTCTCTCTGTCTGTCAACTCTCTGTCTCTGTCTGTCTGCCCTCTCTCTCTCTCTCTTCTCTCTCTCTCTCTCCTCCTCTCTCTCTCTTTATTCTTCTTATCCTGTCTTTTCGTTCTCTTCAATATTTTCTTTTTTCCCTCTCTCTCTCTCTTCTCTCTCTCTCTTCCTCTCTCTCTCTCTTCTCTCCTCTCTATTTCTCTCTGGATAGCTCACGTCGTTAGAGCGGTCGGCTAAAAACCACAGTTCCTGAGTCGATAACGTCCTCTCAATAGCTTATGAAGAGCATATGTCGTCGTAAAAGTAAGACTGATGTAGGTGTGGGGCTCCACCTCAGAGTAAAACCAATCCTTTGGTTCTGAGCGCATATGAAAGGGGATAACACTCGTCGGGCTATGGGCTATTACTGACTTTAGTGCACGTTCACGTATATAAATATATATTCATTATTAAAAATATATATATATATATATATATATAATATATACTATATATATATCAACTTTTCATTCTTATTACGTGCCTACCTCATTCTTAGGTTATCCCTGTCATCCCCACTAAGTCTTCATACCTTTCGGTTTAATATCTATCTTCATTTTCCTCCTTCTTCTCTTTTCCGTTCTTCATCGTCATTTATTTTGATTCTTCCTATATTTATTCTTTCTATCTCCTTTCTTTCTTGATTTATTTTCTTCCTTCCTTTTCCTTCTTTCTTTCCAGTTTCTCTTTTTTCATTTTTCTTTCTTCAGTTTTAATCTCTTCTTTCTTTCTTTCTTTTCTTTTCTTCTTTCTTCTTTCTTTTCCAGTCTCTTTTTTCATTTTCCTTCTTCATTTAAGCGCTTCTTTCTTTTCTTTCTTTCTTCTTTCTTTCTTTCTTTTCAAATCTCTTTTAATTTTCTTTCTTTTCTTGTCATTTTTTAAAATCTTCTTTCTTTCTTTTTCATTTCTTCTTTCTTCAAATCTCTTCATTTCTTTCTTTCTTTCAGTTTTTTAATCTCTTCTTTCTTTCTTTCTTTCTTTCTTTCTCTTCCAGTCTCTTTTCATTTCTTTTCTTTTTTCATTTTTAATCTCTTCTTTTTTCTCTTTTTTTCAAGTCTCTTTTTCATTTTTCTTTCTTTCTATTCTTTCTTTCTTTCTTTCATTCTTTTCAAGTCTCGTTTCTATTTTGTTCTGTTCTTTTTTTCTTCTTCAAACATTATCTTTCAGAACACATTCTTTCCTCTCCTTCCCCTCCTCCTTCCCTCTCTCCTCCATTTCCCTCCTCTCCTGTCCCTCCTCCTCTTTCCCTCCTCCTCCTTCACTCTCCTTCCCCTCTCCTTCATCCTTCTCCCTTCCTCCTCCTCGTCTGCCTTCCCTTCCTGCCTTCTAATTAGTTCTTCTTCACAAAACACCGACAATTGCTATATAAAAGTTCGCATCTGTTGCAAATCTTCTTACTTTGATTTAATCACTAGACGAATTGATCACAGTTAATTCTTTAACAGACTTCACTCGTGCGAACGACGACTTGAAGAAAAGAAAAAGAACACAAAGAAAAGAAAAAAGAAAAAGAAAAAGAAAATAAAGAAAAAGAAAACAATACAAAACGAAGAAAACATTAACACATAATAAAGAAAGAGAGAGCGAATCAGAAAGACAAAACTAAATAACAGGTAAAATGAAATAAAAAAAATAAGGATAAGTACTACGCATGCGCAAGAAATCGACTCTTTTAAAAGAAAAAAAATAAACACGAAAAAAAAGTTTAGTGTAAATACTATTTAGGTTCGTCTTTATAGAATTCAAACTCGTTTTTTTTTTTTAATATTTTCATTTTCTTTGAAATGACAAAGAACGTATTCTTCTTGTTATATTCTTGCATGTACCCGACACGTGACAAGCGGTCATATAATCATATATATATATATATATATATATATATGATATATATATTTTTGTATTTCTGCTGACAGGCAATTGATAACGTGCATGTATCCGCATAAAATTCGATAAATTATGAAGAAAATACATCTTGACCAAGTAGTTTATCACCGGCAAAGGCATGGCTCGCTATGCAGAAGCACCCCCGGTACAGGGAACTGTTTCGACTTTATTAAGTCTCTTCAGCGATGTATTACTAACGGACTTCCCCTCCGACTTGGAATCGAGAAAACCGAATCCTATTGCCTCGCGGACTTCACTGTTCAGATTATTCTCATACTTATCCGACATTAATGCGATACATGCATATAATTCCTTCAAGCAAAATATAAATATTAATAATTTATTCAACAATGCTTCTATAAAAAAACAAACATCAAAAATCTTATATATAATATTTAAAATGATCCCTTAAAAAGTATCAGGTTACCTTCACTATGTTGATTCGTCTCTATACGTGATTCGAGTACTCGCATGAACTCGGTGTACGCTCTATATGCATAATAGCTCGGTAGTGATGATAGTATGATATATATATATATAGTCATATAAAATGTTTCTGGTTTCAAGGGAGAAAAGTTCAATATTTTATAAAAAGGAGAGGGTCTGCAGAGAGAGTGTGATTTTGTTCTCAGAAAAATTTGTTAATTCTTTTGTTTTACATTTGCGCAGAACAGGTCAGAGATTCTCTGGTATTTTTTATCTTCTNGAGAAGAGGGAGAAGAAAAAGAAACAAGACAGAGAGGAGAGAAGGAGAAATGAAGAGAGAGAGAAAGAGAGAGAGACAGAGAGATGAAGGATACCATTTGTGAGGAAATAAAACAAGGGGGTGAGGGAGAAAGAAGAGAAAAGTGAGAGATAATAGAATCAAAGAGGAGAGAGAGAGACAGAGACAGAGACAGAGACAGAGACAGAGAGAGACAGAGAGAGAGAGAGAGAGACCTGTGAGAGGGAGAGAGGGGGAGATAGAAAGAGAGAGAGAAAACAGAAACCTGAGAAAGAGAAAGAGATGAGAGAGAGAAAGAGAAATAGAGAGGGGGGAGAGAGAAAACAGAAACCTGAGAGAGAGAGAGAGAGAGAGAGAGAGAGAGAGAGAGAGAGAGAGAGAGAGATACCATTTGACTGGAAGACATTTTTGAGGAAATAAAACAACGGAGGTGGGTAGGGGGAGAAGATGTTGGGGAGAAGAAAAAGCGAGAGGTAAAAGATTCGAAGAGGAGAGACAAAAAGGAACAGCTTTGAAAAGAGAAGAAAAAAGAAACTGAGAGAGAAAGAGAGAGAAAGAGAGAGAGAGGGGGGGATACCATTGTGAGAAAATAAAACAGGGGGAGAGGGGGGGAAAGAGACAGTTCTGAAAAGAGGAGAAACAAGAGAGAGGCAGAGAAAGTGAGAAGGAAAGAGAAAGAAAAAGAAAGAAAAAAAGTCAATCTGTATGTACATTTCGGCAGAGATTGACTTTTTCTCGATTTGTTTACGCCTTATATTTGAACAGGTATACTCGCCTAATTCATTAATTATCAACTAATTAATTTTCAAATTAGGTATGACTTCATTTAAGCACATATTCTCCCCAAAATTGTCGGCTATCGCCATCTCAAACAGATTGTTTGTTTACTTTCATATATATATATATATATATATATATATATATATAAGAGAGAGAGAGAGAGAGAGAGAGACTGGAAGACATTTTTGTGGAAATACAACGGGGGAAGAGAAAAGTCTAGAATCTAGAACCTTGCGACTCCTAGGCGAATGCTCTACCAACTGAGCTTACTGAAATCCAAAAAGTTACATTCCAATAGCAGGAATTAAACCGGGTTGGTTGGTTGGTTGGTTGAATGTTACGGTAAGTTAAACCCTTGTTGGGTTATTTTGTTTTATTCATTCTTGTTGGGTAATCAATTTTAATACCTATTTTTTTATCTATTCAACTCATAGATAGGACCCTAACAGGTACTACCACTCCGAGTCAAAGTCGACCTGGGAGTAATGACGATAAAGAAGTATTCCACATTCCCCAGTGTTTCAGATTTGGAACTTTACCACTATATGAAATTTAATGTCATATCCTGGACAGTAAGACTCTTAGCCACCGACTTTTAGCACATATATGACATGACCAGCCGATCGATTGAAAGGGGCCTCTCCGATCGCCCGTCTAGCCTAAGTAAGGGCTACAGTGGAGTGTTGCGTGACATGGACTGCTCAGCCACCAGGGTACCGTCCTTAAGCATTACGGGTCGACAGCCACGGCCAATAGGTGGCCGCATTCAAGTGGGGTCTTAACACTCTGAAGAGGTACAGTTTTAGTATTCTACAGCCCCAGTCGACAGGGCGGCAAAAATTATTATAGAAGAAGAGCTCACCCGATAAAAAAATCTCTCTAATCAATAACAATGTATTTGAACCCCCAAGGAAGCTTAAAGGATTAGATTTTTCGTGTACTAATCTCTTCAATTGAGCCGTTCTTTTTAAATCCGGATCAATGAATCCCTTCCCGCTCAAATATTGCTTTTTGCATCAATTTATATTCCCTTAATTTTTTACGCCATATATACTGAGTGGATGCGCGAGGTGTAATGGTTATCGTCGCAAGAAATGGACTCGTCCACCCGAGTTCATTTGCTGGACGAAGCTGTTTACATTTTCACATGGTGCTAATACCATTGGGAAAGGCATGAACCCAGTTCTCCCTCCAGCTATGGGTAAATAGCAGGGTAGACTAGCCATATTAATACGTCAATGGAGGCGCGTTGTATAATGGTTATCGTCACAGGAAATGGACAAAGACGAGTTCAAATCCCAGATGAGTCTGTTTGCATTTCACATAGCGCTAATACTATTGGGAAAGGTATGATTCCAACTATTCTCACTCCAGCTATGGGTAAATAGTAAGGCAGACATGGCTCTTTCACCTTGGTTAGGCAACGATCTAATAGAACGAAAACTCTGAATTCAAACCCGTTAAACTCCGCTTAAGAAACTGACCTTGTGTCGCATCCTGCTCCTGCGGAGGGGTTGGTAAAATATATATGCTTAGTGGATGCGCAAGGTGTAATGGTTATCCTCGTAAGACATGGACTCGTCCACCTGAGTTCAAATCCTGTTTGCATTTCACATAGCGCTAATACCCTTGGGAAAGGCGTGCATCCAACTACTCTCCCTCCAGCTATGGGTAATTAGTAGGGCAGACTAGGCTCTTTACCTTGGGTAGGGTAACTGTCAGAATTTGTTAAATTTATGAATAAATTTGACAAGTTAAAAATAGTTTATTAACACACGTTGTCTTTGTAATGTAATTTAAATTAAGTGAAATGGGGTATTGCTCATCTGGTCTGCTGTTCATTTGAACAAAGGACGAACAAGAGTTGCTGCCCTTAGACTCGAGATGTAAACAGAACCAGACGATAGTTTTAAGGAGCGAAAAAAAAATCAGTTAGAGAGATAAGGAAGTTGGAATCGGTTGATTGATGGAAAAAGACATTAAGAAGAAGTTAGAAAGACTAGAGTCGTCTGGTCGGATGGGGACGTTAGTGAAGAAAGTTAGAATCGGTTAGTTGATGGAAAAAGACGTAAAGTTGAAGGAAGTGAGTTAGAGAAATAATTTAGTGAGAGACGGTCAATTGCAAAAGAAAAACGGAACTGAACGGAACAAAGAAAGACATTAGGTAAAACTTGCAAATCATACTCAAAATCCCATGACTCAGAAAAAACAGAACCCACAAATTTTGTTAGGGTTAGGGGTTGGGTGGGTTAGGGGTTAATTTAATAGGAAATAAATAAATAATTGTGGTTCTGTTTTTCCTGGGTCACCCTGCTTATACAGGGTGACCTAGAAAAAAACAGAACCCACAATTATTTTATTATTATGTAGCACGACTGAAGTCATACTGTTAAGTATTTGACCGGCATCCTTGGTTCCAGATGTAGTAAGTAAGTAAGCAAGCCAATAAGAATCCGGTGTTATAGTATTCTTTGTAAGTCCGACGTCCAAGATGGTCCAAATAGCAATGAGACATGGTTAAGAATCAGACCTCTATAAATACACCAACAGCAGCAGCAGCACTGCCAGTGATTGGACAATGGATTGCCTTCGGTGGTCACGTGGTAGTCAACGAGTCTATATTTAGGAGTGACCATTTGCCCCATGCCTTATATATAAAAAAAACTGCAACACATACAAGAGATTCTAACAAGTTCTACCATTCTGGGTCAGAGTGGACCTGAGAGTAATGCCAATAAAGAATCACTCCACATTCCACAAAGCACCAAAATTTAAACGCTACCATTAGATTCAGTTTAACGTCATACCATGACACTAAGTCCCTTAGTCACAGCCTTCCAGCACATATATGATAAAACGGGTTGGGGTTTTTTCATATGGGCACTAAATAGGTTTGGGACAATCATATAGGTGCTAGGGTTTGATGTGATTCATCAGCCAGTTGATCAGAGGGTGTTCGCCTCTTTTAGAATATGCACATTGAAATGAATATTAAAATAAATAAATAAAATATAGTTTGTATTGTAAAATAACGGGTGCAAGAAAAATAAAACATTTAATACAAAAACGCGGACATAAAATGGGGGCTCAGTTTATTTTATGGTAGGAATTTACGAGCAAATAGTTCTTCATTACCGAAAAGAGTGTAGTTTCAGAAAATACTCCTTGTACCAGAAAGTTTGTTGTATTCATTGAAATCCTAAAGAAAATTGTTCTAGTTTTGGTAGATACTCTTTTATAGGCAGAAAGTCTTTCGTATTTCTTGAAATCCGAGGAAAAAAGGGTGTTTGTAGTTTTGGTAAATGCTTCTTATAGCAGAACGTCTGTTGTATTCCTTGAAATCCGAGGAAAAAAGGGTGTAGTTTTGGTAAATGCTTCTTATAGCAGAACGTCTGTTGTATCCTTGAAAATTTTAGGGAAAAAAAGTGTGTAAGTTTCAGTAGATCACTTCCTGTAGCAGAAAGTCTGTATTATTCCTTGTAATCCTCCTCTGTAGGTCTTGATCTCAGGAAGTTCTATTTGTAATTGATTTCAGCCCAAATACCAACGAATTTAAATGCTATTTGGGAAAGTCCATAAACAAAAGTGGTGATTTGTCGTACGTCTTATACTACCGATAGTCTAATAATACAGCACCAGAAAATGTAAACCTCAAGTCAGTTATGCAGTAAGACCTCTCTCTCTCTCTCTCTCTCTCTCTCTCTCTCTCTCTCTCTCTCCTCCTCTCTCTCCTCTCTCACACACACACACACAAACACACACACACTCACACGCACACACAGTAGTCGGTTTTTCTTCTTCAACTAAGATAGAGGTCAATCTCTCTCCCCCATCAACACGGACATAAAATGGGGGTTCTCGCGAGCTGACCTCAAACTCCAATGTGACTTTCTGAATATTCAAGGATAGCTCATCATAGGACTGCTTCGTCGATATCGGAGGGATCTTTACGTTTTCATCTTCCTGACGTCTACAAATCTGCACCGAATGACTCCGCAAACAGAGGATATAATGACGAATGTAAAGTCATTTAATTGATTGGTTCTTTGTTCGTTTGTTTGTTCGTTTGTTTGTTTGTTTGTTTGGTTGGTTGGTTGGTTTGTTGGTTTTTACTGAATGTCAACCCCTTGGGTCCTTTAGGGCCGAATACGTTTTAATTTCATTCATTCTAGACAGGTATTTATTTATAACTCATATCTAAACACATCTTAAACATTTTGTATACAGTGCGCTATCAAGTATCTGTAGTACTGTAAGTACGCCCAGATTGTATAAAGTTTGAGAACCACTGAGTTAACTTAATAACATATTAGTCCTATTTGTGTATACAGTGCGCTATCAAGTATCTGTAGTACTGTAAGTACGCCCAGATTGTATAAAGTTTGAGAACCACTGAGTTAACTTAATAACATATTAGTTCTATTTTGTATACAGTGCGCTATCAAGTATATGTAATACTGTAAGTACGCCCAGACTGTATAAAGTTTAAGGACCAGTAATATATATACCCACATTGACACTACTAATTGGTGTGTGTGAGATAAAGATTTCTTCGATAAGAAAGTTTTTCAGGGACAGAGAGAGATGTCATATAGAGAGATAGATTAGACTTACTTGGTGAGGAGATCTTATTTCTTTCTTGCTGATCCCTCTACCATCTCTTCTGGCTGCCATCTTGTTGTCTAGTTGAGTTGACTTCTAACTAATCTTCTTAACTAAGGGAGTTGAGTTCTTCTAAGGGCTGTTTCTTCTGACTAAGGGCTGATTTGGTCATTGCAATTGAATTAACAAGACATTTTTTCACAGCTTTTATTTTATCTAGCGCATGATTCCTACTCCCCGCGCGGGGAGACTGAACTCATTGACGGCCAGGCTGAATCTCAATAATCTCACCTCTCACTTTTCCTTTCTCTGCTTCGCCACGTATTATTCCTCGTCCAATCAAAAACAATGCCACGTGTCTTTGCTGATATCACCATTCAATTTTTTCCGTTACTGATCACGACATCACTCAAACCACCATCATGGTTCCACGTTATAACCATCTATACATATATAAAGGGCAGTTGTGTATATGTGTATGTCCGGAGGAAACTTCGAAAATAAAACAATTAACGACAAAGTATATATATATATACATTCACTATCACCAGGGCTTGGTTTTTGAGCAAAAATAATGAAGATTATATTTATATTTGGGATGATATTTAAAAATTAAAATTTGTATAGTAACAGAAGGTATGATGAAATATGATGTTGATTGATTGAATTAATCGCCTCATTTATATTATATTTTTTTAATTGTAAATTATTGAATTAAAATTTCTTACTATATTGTTATTTATTTATTTGAGGATTTTATGGGGCATCTAGTGAGGATCTAACTAGTGATAAGTAATAATGGATCTGCGAGAATAACTTTTGAAAATCCCCACTCTACCCAGGCGATGCCAGGTAGCTACTTCTAGTTGTGTCATAAGTTCCTTTTACTCTGGAAGCCTGGTTTCTGATAGAGCTGCAATACTCATGTTGTTGTTTTTTTTTTGTTTTTTTTTGTTTGTTTGTTTAGTTTGGTTAAGAACCCGTGCAATAATTGCAGATCTGCGTTCAGGGTTTTTCTTGTTGTTGAAGTGTATAGGAATTGGCCCCTATATTTTTACGGCATGTGGAATTGACCAAATTAAAATAATTAAGTTTTCTTAAATAACTAGTTTTACAATTATATAAGCTAAGTTTAAAAAGATGTAAACAAAAGAGAATCAAATAAATATTAGTTTAGAAATATTTTAACAACAATAGAAACAATGGTTTAAATTCCATGGGAAAATATGTACGCCATCGGAATGTACCAAAATCATTCATTCGATATTGCATCATTGCAAATCACCTGAATTTGATGAATATTTTAGCTTAATGATCGTAGACAATGACAAAAAGAAAATTATAAAAAGGCCCATAGAGCTGAAAAAAGACAGATAGTGGGAGTTTACGCTCTTCCCGACTCGACAGAGTTGGAGCTGATGCTCATAACTCGACAGTAGGAGCGAAAGTTCTCCCCCAACATCGACACAATGGGGAGAAGTCGCTGCCCGAAGACACAAAATGATATATCAGGTTGGTCTCGTATTTTCGTTTCCAATTCTCTCTCTCTCTCTCTCTCTCTCTCTCTCTCTCTCTCTCTCTCTCTCTCTCTCTCTCTCTCTCTCTCTCTCCACACCCACAAGTTTCAATCATAGACAAAACTGCTACAATGTTGACACAACCAATCGCACAAATATAAACAATACATGTCACACTTGTCACACACAACTATGTACAGACACATACAGTCGGCAACATCGCTGAAAGAACAATTGAATATACCAATTGTAAATTAATGTATATAAAGTTTGTTTCTTTTATCAATTTTGTCTTCTTTTGTTTTCTATGGAAATTTCATTTCCGTAGTCTTATACATTTAAATTTTGGGGACCCATAACTCGGATCTTCTTCAACTCCTCAACTAAACACTCACCAAACAACCACGGTCCCCACAAGTGTCCTTATGTTCCAAAATGCTATGAACATGTTTGTTTCGTTAATTTTGTTTTTTTCTGAAATTGTAGCAAGATTGCATTTGGCAAGGACTACTAATGGAAGGAGGAGAAGAAAGAAATAAGTGAGAGATTAAAGGTTTTAAAAAGAGTAATGAACACAAAACAGTTTGACCGGAGCATGACCTCCCGAATGGAGAATTGAATGTCAACCGTCGGGTGTTGACCTGAACCGGAACTCACGTGGTGACGTGGAACAACGAAGAAAGGTCCCGGCTCTTTTTTGCTTTCCGTCGTCATAGGGTACGGATCGGGCCTCTAGTGACTAGTATGGGGTCACAGTAATTTAACAGTGTCCTCTCTCTCTTTCTCTCTGCCTTTCCTCTGTCTGATACGAACCCACGAGTCGAGCATGATAATAAAGGCTAGCAGTTGTGACTACATATTTCTCGCGTTGTAATTTTTATCAACAAGATGACCGCCACGTGCAGAAACATTTTTAGTACCGTGAATATATCACTGCCGCCACGTTACGTACTGTGACTATAAACGACAACGTTACAAAATTTCGTTAGGTTTATAAAATGCTTTAAAATCTATGCAGGCGACGCCAGGTAGCTACTTCTAGTTGTGTCATAAAGTTCATTTTACTCTGGAAGTCTGGTTTCTGATAGAGCTGCAATACTCATGTTTTTTTTTTTTGTTTAAGAACCTATGCAATTGTTGCATAGCGCCTTCTTTACCGGCACTAAATAGGTATATGTTATATACTGGTCTTTTCACTAAGCCAAATCAGCATATAACGTTATATACCTTTCTTTAATTCTTACTCTGGTCGTCTATCATCTATCTTGGTCTGATATATCTTCTAAGGTCTCGTGTGGTCTTCTATTGAGGATTCCGGGTCTGGTTTCTGTTGCTAGGGATTTCTTGTTATCAGAAGCCCTGTGTCATTGTTAGTTTTTAGTAATAAACACAAGACTTTGATTTACGATGATGTTACTTTATTCGTAGATCCCCAGACCAGACAATGCGCGCGGAGACTCACATCTTGCTAGCTTGGCTTCTAATTTCTAACTGACTAACTGAGTTGCTTACTCCTTAAACCGGAAGGGGGCTTTCTATGGGGGTTCCGTTTCACGGTCTATCCCCAGAAAGCAAGGTCAGAGTGAGGTCAAACGCTGTCACTCACTCTCAAGGCCATCAGCTGTACTGATCGCCATAATGATTTCTACACTACCTTAAAAAGATATTAGGGTTCCAATAATTATGTAACACAATAATTGCAGATCTATGATCACGGTTTTTTTTGTTGTTGAAGTCTCCTAATGTTCCAAAATGCTATGAACATGTTTGTTTCGTTAATTTTGGATTTTCTGAAATTTCGTTAGGTTTATAAAATGCTGAGAGAGACAGTAAATATAAATGCAGCAGTAAACTTTATTCCTTTGCGTATTGTAGTTTATAGCGAGTACATATCTCCAAAAATATCGATTTAAATTTATGTCATTCGAAAGAAAATATAAAGCGCTTTTCTCGAAGAGACAGTTTTTTTTTTCTGACGCAAATAGATTGCATCATCTTCATATTAATACTCTTCTTCCTTAATTTTCTGAACGTTATCATCTTGCAACAACCTCTTGTTAAAAATGAGACCGTCCAAATGGATCGAGATGAAATGCAAACATTATAAATATACAGGGTGTCCACAAAGTCTGGGTACATGGAGGTTTCACTTTTGTATTTATTTATGCCATAAATTTTAATCTTGCAATTAAATCAAGTTATGCATTGAAAATGATGAAAATTATATTGAAAATATCATTTATTAACATTATCATCATCATCAATCATCATGTCGCGCAATTTGCACGGATATCCATGACGATCTCTCGCCAACCCTCCCTATCATTCATTCGGCTCTGGGAGCCTCTCCGCGCAGCAGCCAGCATCCTTACATAGTTGGTCGATGTAGGTCCTGGTTGGGCGGCCCACATTAGCATGTCCATGTGTTGGCCTGCACAGTAGAACGTAGCTTACGAGCTCATCCTTGCTTCCCCAGTAGTGTCCTGCATGCCTAACCCTCCTTACTCGTATGGTTTGTGATATGGGAGGCAGGTGGCCATACAATTGCTTTTTGTGGGGTGCTATTTCCACGACTTATTCAAGACCGGTCTTGAATTAATATTATGATTAAATAAAATTGTTTTGTTTTAAAAGTATGTGTTAATCCCCGGGTACCCAGACTTTGTGGATACCCTGTTCATAAATATGATTTTAAATAAATATCATATAATCGCCGAATTTTTATTTCTTATGAGTATCGTTACCTCAGCTAAATAATGGACCATTCCGTTTTTATTATAAAGAAGAAAGGGAAGAAAAGGACATGCTACACAGAAAAATATAATAAGAAAGAAAGAAAAGATAAAGATAAATATGTTGTATACTCTCTTTCCTTACTTCTATCATTCTTCTGCTCATCTTTGGTATCTTACGTTCTACTTCCAGCGCCTGGACTTCGTCTTGGGGACTTCGTGTCTGGTCTTCCATTGGGGATTTCTCTTTATCAGAAGCCCTGTGCCATTGGTAGTTTTTAGATAATAACACAAGACTTCGATTTGCTTTAGATCATATTTTATTCCGAAATCCCCACCAGACTACCTGCGCAGATTGAGTCGGCCGTGAACTTAACACGACTTAGCACCATCGTGGTTTGGCCGATACTGACTAAAAACTCTTTCTAATCTAAACCGGAAGAGGGTCTTCTTCACCGATTCTCACGGTATCCACCGGAAAGATCAGGATGAGGTCAAGCCTTGTCATTCAATCCTTCAAGGCCACCGGCTGCAACTTATAACAGCCATTTTGGTTTCTACACTACTGTAAATAAGTGTTAGGTTACTAACAATTATGTAACTAACAGAGGGGGTTAGCGCGCGGAAGTGATAACTCTAATCTGTTAAACATCAGACCGTCTAAATAATCCAGGATGAAATGCAACAAAATTCTGATTATCTGGTGCTGCTTATGTGTCGAAATCTTATTTCTTATGAGATTCATTCCCTAAACAATATAATGGACCATTTCGTTTTTATTAGAAAGAAAGAAAGAAAGAAAGAAAGAAAGTATGCTATGAGTTATGAGCCCTATCGACGGGGCTTAAAATACGCCGACTCTAACCCTTGCAGCGGGGTAAGACCCCACCCAAAAAGTGTGCCCCGCGTATGACTCTAAACTCCAATTCTGGATATCAGTAGAGAGTAGTGTATCCCTTCATTCCCATTACTTCCAAAGTCTTGTCAGCTGGGGCGGTAGAATACACAGACTGCATCTCTGCAGAAGGGTAAACCTCCCTCCAATAGAGCCACCTGTTAGCCGTGGGTGGCGACCCGTGGTGCGTAAGGAGGAATCCTAGTGGCTAAGCAGTCCATAAATGCAACACCCACTTTGGCCTTACTTAGGCTAGACGGACGGTCAGAGAGGCACCCGC
>CM042173.1:6247964-6250464 GCA_023376005.1 Doryteuthis pealeii
TCAATGAATCTTAAATGAAATCCATTAACAAGAAAAAAATAACTGTCATTTTATTCTTTACTTCCTCTTTTAACTAAATACTTAAATTAGAAAAAATAACAATGGAAGACGAGAGTGATGGAAGAGTAAGTTTCAGTTGTTTTGTTTTTCGATTATACCCCCTCTGTTTCAAATCTTTTTATCTGCATTCAATATAATATTTTATTACATTTAAACTTGAATACTTGCACCCGGAGGGTGCATATATTTGCTAGTATATATAATAATAAAATTCGAAGGCAATACAATGCGTAAAAATTAAAGACAAAAAGATGTTTTATATGTCTAATCGATTTCAAAGCAAAGCTTTATCATCAGAGTGTATTTTCAGAAATGACGTGCTTATGTTTTTTTTAATTGTGTGGTTATAATTTCTCTTCTTATTTCCATTTCCTCTCCTTTTTTTCCTCTCTTTCTTCTTCTCCTCCTTTATGAATGGGCGAATAACTGTAATTTCTTATTTCTCTCTTTTCTTTTTTCTTTTTTAAAAGTTTGTTGAGAACAAAGCTGACATCCGGTAAGATGTTGCAATATGTTGCGACCGTGTGGAAATGTCAAAATTTTTTTGAAAACAAAAATGAACAAATAAATAAAAACCGTTAATAGAAAATTTTTTACATACTTAGCTTTTGTTTCACTTTCACCTTTCCTTTCTTATTCTTTCTCCCTCTCTTTCTTTTTTTTTTCTTGTGTTATTTCTCTTCTTTTTCTTTTTTTTTCTTTTTTTATCCCCTTTGTTCTCTAATTTAAATTTTTTTTTTATAGTAAATAAGTAAATAAAAGATTATCTTAAATTATGTATTAGTATTGATAGAAAAAATAAATAATTCTTTTTTATTATTTTTTTTTAAGAAAATCTCTCTCTCTCTCTCTCTCTCTCTCTCTCTATATATATATATATTATATATATATATATATATATATATATAATCCAAAAGTCCAGAGAAGAAATCTTCCTTACGACACAAGAGTTTTATTTAAACAAAACCAAGTCGCAGTTTTAAGAGCTGAATGTGTGCTCTTAATGTTAGAGTCACAGAGCAAATATATAAGTAAAGAAATAACAAAAGACTTAGAGATTTAGTATTACAGTTAAGAGATACCTTTTTCGCCGACCGATTTTTTGTGGCGGAAGTTGAAACTGCAACTTAAAAACGTTTTCCTTTTGCAACATCAAAAGATTTACATTTGGAATTCATATCACAAGACTACAAAATTCTAAAAATTTTTTAAAAATATATAAATAAAAATCTGTTTTCAAATGCCTTTAAAGTAATAAAAAATTTCATCATTCGCATCTGATGAGTCGGGAGAGTTAGACTATTTGTCTAAGCTCCCTGAAATAGACTATAACGCTAAATCTCTAAGTCTTTTATTATTTCTTTACTCATATCTTATTATAATGGAGATTATGTGTTTTTCTGTCTGTAACCGAAACTATATTACTACTCAAGTCACAATTCCCTTAATTATTTACGTCAAATTCTCCATGATTTCATTCTTTTAAACCTTCAGTTATTAATAAAAATTGTTTTACATTATTAATACTGTTGATCATATCTACGTACTAATAACATGCAATTGTATTTATATATACAACAAAATAGCGGTTTACAGTTTGAACGAGAAGGCTAATTTGCATATTGATATTTAAAATTTTATTTTAATAAATATGTGCTTGGTATTATTGATTTCTAATTGTTTGGTTTTATCTTAAGAAATATAAACAAAAATCTCGTGGATAAATCTTAAAAGAAATTTATTTACAAGAAAAAATAACTGTAATATTATCCTTTACTTCCTATTTTAACTAAATAGTTAAATTAGGAAAATTTACCAATGAAAGAAGGGAGTAATGGAAAATGATGGAATAGTTAATTTCAAAGTTGTTCTATTTTTCGATTATACCCCCTCTGTTGCAGATCTTTTTATCTGCATTCTTAGTCAGTTTCATTAGCCTTTCTAATTTAATATGATATTTTATTATATCAAAACTTAAATACTTGCACCCGGAGGGTGCATATATTTGCTAGTATATATATATATATATATGTGTGTGTGTGTGTGTGTGTGTGTGTGTGTGTGTGTGTGTAAAGAAAACAACTGCTTGTATTTATTTTTTAAACAATGTATAGTTAAATAGGAAATGAATAATGACTTTAGAAATCGATAATTGGTAAATATTAAGAATTCATGAAATGTTTTCATTAAACACACGGAAACATAATGCAAATGAAATTGTGTTTATGTTAGAAATATTTGATATCCATAAAAATGTATAAAATATTGATATTGTTGCTAGGTAGCATATACATATACGTACATGAAGGGTGAAGGATTTGAATAAATCCAACAGAATGTGGTTGGGAATAGAGGAAAGTGTGGATATAACAACACAGACAGTTGAATTCGGTTAATATTTCGTTTCATTGTATGAAGCTTTTTTCAAAGCTTTTTTTCA
>CM042173.1:6254105-6256605 GCA_023376005.1 Doryteuthis pealeii
CCGCGAGATACACGACATATGAGAATAAGTAAACAATATATATATACTATATATTATATATATACCAAACCTCCACAAGCAGATTGACACGCACGGTCAATTTATTAGCGAGCAATTTAAAAGATTCGAAAGTCAGAGTTTTCTTTCTAAGACTTCCCTATTATATATAAGTATAATATAATACTATAAGTATAATAGTATTATTATATATGTTGAAATGAAAAATAAAGGAAAATGGTAGAATGGATAAAATAGGATTTATCTTAGTTTATTTTACTGACACGTGTTTTTCGGCCAGGAGTTTATCCATGCATACAGTATTCTATCTATTATTATTTTAAATTACAAATAAAATAACAATAACAATAATAGAAAAAATCTACGAAATGTTTAGTATACAAATAAATAGCGCCTTCCTCCTGCTTTGAAAATTAAAATTCACCTGACTTGTTCTTATATTCTCCAGCCATCTTTTCTCGTTTTCAAAATCCGTCGCATGCGACGATGACGTAAAACATAACTGTTTTCTCCATCGCATTAAAAACACTTTCTACAAGCGATTTCAAAAAAAGTTCTTTTTTCGAACATCTCAAAATTCTCCGTATTTTGACCGATTTCATTAAAATAATAAGGATTTACTCTGATGAAGGTCGCTATTTATTTGTATACTAAACATTTCTGTATTTTTTTCTATTATTGTCATTTTATTTTACTTTGTATTTAAAATAATAATAGATAGAATACATTATACATAGATAAACTCCTGGCCGAAACAACGTGTCAGCAAAATAAAAATAAGATGAATCCTATTTTATCCATTCTACACTTTCTTTCCTTTATTTTTCATTTCAGCACACACAACACACACACACACACACACACACATATATATAATATAATTATATATATATATATATATATATATTAATATATATATATATATAGGGCAGACGGAGCTCTTTGAACTTGGTTAGACAACCAGTCTAGAAAAAAAAACCTGACTTCGAATCTTTTAAATGTCCTTAATAGATTGACCGTGTGTCACAACCTGCCTTGTCTGTGAGGTTTGGTATATATATATATATATATATTTATATAATATATACTTGTTTTACTTACTGTCTCATACTGTCGTGTAGCAAGTCAATAAGTGTAATATAAATAAGTTCAAAACAAACGAATAATTTGGTTATGGCCAGCTAGTGTAATGGTTAGAATCCCCACGTGTCAGCTTGGCAGTCCAGGTTTCGAGTCACACACGTTGGAGTCTCCCATGTCTATAACCTTACTGATGATACCTAATAGGTCGAAATGTACATTCAGGGATTGACATTTTCTCGATTTGTTTAGCCTTACATTTGAACATATATGCCCGCCTAAATTCATTAATTATTAACTAATTAATTTTCAAAAATTAGGTATGACTTCAATTAAGCACATACCCTCCAAAAATTATCGGCTAAAAGCCATATCAAATAAACACATTGCTTGTTTACTTACTCTCAATAATATATATATATATATATATATATATATATTATAATATATGTTGTGTGTGTGTGTGTGTGTGTGTGTTCAAGTATGAGTAGTGGCTTACCGGTGGGTACGAGTACGATCGTTGGAAGCGCACAGTATCCAGGAGACTGAGGAAAAAACAATTACAAAGTGCTCAATACAATGTAGAGCAAAATTTATTTATATAATGGATAAAAGTAACCTACTCGAGTTTCATCGTCTGATTCGTCAGGGTTACATCCGTTGAATTAATCGAGTTTCGATTAATCTTAGTTGGTACAATACATGCCCATTGGAATGGGATTTTATAGTTCGTCTATTAAAAGATAAGTCCCATTCCAACGGGCATGTATTTTACCAACTGAGATTAATCGAAAACTCGATTAATTCAACGGATGTAACCCTGACGAATCAGACGATGAAACTCGAGTAGGTTACTTTTATCCAATATATATATTAATATATAATATATATATATATATTATTATATATATTGTTATGGTCAGCAGATATTTAGATCTTTCCTCACCGTTATGAGACATGCAACCCCTAACCATTACAGATTGAGAGAATTTTACTCTTTTTCAGGCATTTGGCATCATATCTCTTAGATGATTTTCTCCAGACATGATGCCATGAATAGGGAAGTAAATACAAAATCATGATTGATCACAGAAGATAACCTGGTTCCATTGTTCAACAGACCAATTCTAATGTTCTCTAGTTCATATTGAACGCTTTTGTTCCTGTTTAAATATCAGTAGTGGCTTCGAAATTGACATCCAGCGATCTATCTATCTATCTATCTATCTATCTATCTATCTATATATATATATAATATATATATATATATATATATATATATATATATCACACTGTTGAAAGGTGAAACCTTGAAACATATGTCTGTGGATTAATTATTTATTATATATACTCCGACTTTGGTTGAGTTCTCTGAATAGGGATTTAATTGCAGATTCACCGT
>CM042173.1:6261605-6285905 GCA_023376005.1 Doryteuthis pealeii
GAGAAAGAGAGAAAGAAAGAGAAATAAGAGAGCATACAGAGAGAGTAAGAGAGCAAGAGAAGAGAGAGAGAGAGAGAGAGAGATAGAGAGAGAGAGGGAGGGTGGCAGATAGATATAGAGAGAAAAACCGAGAGAGAAAGAAGATAAATAAGTACCGAAAAAATAGACTTGAACAGGCAGAAAGAAAGAAAGAAGAAAAGAAAGAAGAAAAGAAAGAAGAAAAGAAAGAGAGAGAGAGAGAAAGAGAGAGAGAGAATAAGAATCGATAAAATAGACATGGACAGGAATATATATATAGAGAGAGAGAAACAGAGAGAGACAGAGAGAAAGAGAGAGAAAGAGAGAGGAAATAGAGAGAGAGAGAGGGGGAGAGAATAAGAATCGATAAAATAAACATGAACAGGAATATATATATATATATATATATAGAGAGAGAGAGAGGGAGAGAGAGAGAGGGAGAGAGAGGGGGAGAGAAAGCACGACAGATGCTTTGAAGAAAACACACTTTAAAATAAATGACAGTATCAATAAAGCTTCCCTTCTTTGAGGAATCGACAAAATAACATTTGTTTTTAATCATGTTATTTTTCCCGCGTTTGTTTCCCGCTTTTTTTCGCCATTTTTTTTTTTTTTTTTTTTTTTCATTATTATATTTTTGCTTTTGATTTCATGCATTAATAATTTACTTTGGTGAATCCGCCCCGTCCGAATTCATAGTTTTGTTGGCTTAATCTTGCTCGTCCTTTTTATCTTATAAAATGGATGACCGTGGCCTTTTCAGTTCACGCCCATAAATCACTTCTAGATCAACCCAGCTTCCTCGGCATTAAAAATAACCCGCATCGATATTTCCCCACGGCCTGCTCAAGGGGTGGAGGAGGACGACAGTACGGTGAAACAGATTTGTATTTGTGCGATCAATAAACCTCATTTCGCTGCCGATTGACAAGGTCAAGTTTGTTTATTGATATATCGATACATTGTGTCGATTGGAATCAAAGAATACTCTCATTATATTCACAATACCTTGATTCGATTTCAATGTTGTTCATTGACATTCTCCGATATTCACCTGGCGCCATTTTAATTTTCTGAAAATAAAAGGTATTGCTTACTTTACAAGATACACAGTTGATACTCACAATTTTTCATAGTGTCTACCGTTTCTATCCCGCCCTGTCGGCTGGGCCTGTAAAATCTTCACCAAACGCCATTTCTTTTTTTCTTTCAAGATAACCAGTTGATACTCACAATTCCCATAGTGTCTCCCATTTCTGTCCCACTCTGTCGGCAGGGGCTATTGATCTTCACCAGGAACCAGTTCTTTGTTTAAAATTAGAGGTATTGTTTACTTTACTAGATAACCAGTTGATACTTACAATTTTCATAGTGTCCACCGTTTCTATCCCGCCCTGTCGGCTGGGACTGTAAATCTTCACCAAATACCATTTTCCTTCTTTTTTAAATTAGAGGTATTGTTTACTTTACTAGATAAACAGTTGATACTCACAATTTTCATAGTGTCTACCGTTTCTATCCCACCCTGTCGGCTGGGGCTATTGATCTGCACCAGGAACAATTTCTTTGTTTAAAATTAGAGGTATTGTTTACTTCACTAGATAACCAGTTGATACACACAATTTCCACAGTGTCTCCCATTTCTGTCCCACCCTGTCGCCTGGGTCTGTTGATCTTCACCAGGAACCATTTCTTTGTTTAAAATTAGAGGTATTGCTTACTTTACTAGATACGCAGTTGATACTCACAATTTTCATAGTGACTACCGTTTCTATCCCGCCCTGTCGGCTGGGTCTGTAGATCTTCACCAAACGCCATATCTTTTTTTTAATAAGAGGTATTGCTTACTTTACTAGATAAACAGTTGATACTCACAATTTTCATAGTGTCTACCGTTTCTATCCCGCCCTGTCGGCTGGGTCTATAAATCTTCACCAAACGCCATTTCTTCTTTTTTTTTTTTTTTTTTTAAATAAGAGGTATTGCTTATTTCACTAGATAACCAGTTGATACTCACAATTTCTATAGTCTCCCATTTCTGTCCCACTCTGTCGACAGGGGCTATTGATTTGCACCAGGATCAATTTCTTTGTTTAAAATTAGAGGTATTGCTTACTTTACTAGATAAACAGTTGATACTCACAATTTCCATAGTGTCTACCGTTTCTATCCCGCCCTGTCGGCTGTGAATGTAAATCTTCACCAAACGCTATTTCTTTTCTTTTTTTAAATAAGAGGTATTGCTTACTTCACTAGATAACCACTTGATATTCACAATTTCCATAGTGTCTCCCATTTTTGTCCCACTCTGTCGGCTGGGTCTGTAGATCTTCACCAAACGTCATTTCTTTTTTTTTAAATAAGAGGTATTGCTTACTTTACTAGATACGCAGTTGATACTCACAATTCCCATAGTGTCACCCATTTCTGTCCCACCCTGTCGCCTGGGTCTGTAGATCTTCACCAGGAACCATTTCTTTGTTTAAAATTAGAGGCATTGCTTACTTTACTAGATAACCAGTTGATACTCACAATTTTCGTAGTGTCTACCGTTTCTATCCCATCCTGCTAGCATGGACTGTAGGTCTTCACCAAATGACATTTCTTTAAAAAGAAATAAGAGGTATCATTACTTTACTAGATACACTTTAGATAATCACAATTTTCACAGTGTCAACCCTTTCTATCCCGCCTTGTCTGCAGGGCCTGTAATGCAGGCGCTAGTGATTGACATGACCAGCCGATTGATCGGAGGGGGTTCTCCGACCACCCGTTTAGCCAAAGTAAGGTCCAAAGTGAAGTGTTGCATGACATGGACTGCTCATCCACCAGGATTCAGTGCTTAAGCATTACGGGTCGCAACCATCGGCCAACAGGTGTCCCCATCGGGTGAATCTTACTCCTCTGCAGAGGTACAGTCGGCGTATTCTAACACCCCAAGCGACAGGGCGGCTCTCTTATTGTAAAAACCTCAGTTAATTCAGTAACTATTACTATAGGGGACTACTTCGATGATAGAGATTATCATACTGTGGTATATCCAGAGGTCCTGCTAGTAATTTTAAATAAGTTTATACTTTTATTGTGGCTATGTGTTTAAAAATGTTGATATATATATATTTAACAACCCCTCCGCACGAGCAGGATGTGACACAAGGTCAATTTCTTAAGCGGAGTTCAACAGGTTTGAATTCAGAGTTTTCCTTCTCCTAGACCGGTTGCCTAACCAAGGTTAAAGAGCCCAGTCTGCCCTACTATTTACCCATAGCTGGAGGGAGAGGAGGATTCATACCTTTCCCAAGGGTATTAGCGCTAAGTGAAATGCAATTAGCACGTCCAGGATTTGAACTCGGGGCGACGAGTCCATTTCCCATGACTTTAACCATTACACCACGCGCTTCCTTAAAAAAAATGTTGATAAAAGGTGTGCTCTAGTTCCACGCCTATATTTATAGACTAGGCGAGATCATGTGGTCTATTCTTTAGCCAATCGTTGGTCATACTGCGTGGCTGATATATTACTTAAGTGCTGATTCTTTCTCAGTATACTTGCGACCATTGACAAAGGAACCTAGGATTCTCTACAAGAGAGGATTAACAAATGATTCGGTATCGGAGGACTCTTTACCTAGAATCAACTGGCCAACGATGGCCCTTAAAATCTTTACAGTTAAGTTAAATGTTAAAGTTGATACTAACAATGACATCAGGACATGCATTGAAAAAATTGAAATATTCTATTTTTAATTATTTTAATTTATTATCTAGATATATAAATGAATTATTTATATTATATCTACATCAAGATAATAAATGCTATGTTATATGAACAAAATACTTTTTACAATATCATGATTTTTCATTGAGGGAACGGTCCTTTTCGGAATACATGTCCGATACCTAATCTTTGACTCCCTGCTACTAAGCTACAGTCCTAGAGGCGAAAAGTGCTTTGCTTAAATCTCTATTATTTTTGCTCAAAAACCAAGCTCTGGTAATATTTAATGTGTATATATATATATTTGCTTTGTCTTTAATTGTTTTATTTTCGAAGTTTCCTCCGGACGTCCGTATACACACAACTTCCCTTTATATATGTATAGATTAAATTCTAAAAAGACTTGATTAGTTAATGTTGGATTTTTTTGGATATAAGGTGTGCGCTAGTTTCCTGCCAAGACTTATAGACTAGGTGAGATCATGTGGTCTATTCTTTAGCCAATCGCTGGCCATACTGCGTGGCTGATATATTACTTAAACGTTGATTCTTTCTCAGTCTACTCGCGACATTCGACGAAGGAACCTAGGAATCTCTACCTTAGAGGATTACCAAAGTATTTGGTATCGGAGGACTCTTTACCTAGAGGAAGGCCCTTAAAAACTTAACACTATGTACCAAATTATCCACGGCCCGGTACCTATCTTCGGACCGGTGACGCTCCTCTGCCCAGAAGTCGGGAACTACTTCGATGACAGTAACCGCCTACGAAGTAGAGAAAGGAAGTATCTTTTCAACTGATATTGCTTGAAGAACGTTTCTTATTGCCACCAAGTGTTGTCAAATCGATTTATTACACCAACATCAATCAAAAGTGTTTTGATTTTTCCGATCAATCCTCACGGTATAGAAAAAAATCGATATTTTTTTTTATTAGGATATTTTTTTTTTAAATACTTCTAAGCTTTCCCGTTAGCCTTAATCGAAATAATTAAGACACTTTCAAAATCGATACGGGATAATCGATGAAAAGTGGCAATTGTTGACTCACACTGATGCAGTAAACTGGCAATCGTCTCTTTAAGTGCACGATGCAAATGTGCATCTCTCTCAAATCTCTCTCTCTCTCCTCTCCCCTCTCTCTCTCTCTCCTTCTCTCTCTCTCTATCTATCTCCGTATCTCTCTCACTCTATTTATCTATCTCTCTCTCCGTATCTCTCTCTATCTATCTATCTATCTCCGTATCTCTCTTTCCTCTCTCTCTCTCTCTCTATCTATCTATCTATCTATCTATCTATCTTTCCTTCTCTCCGTATCTCTCTCTCTCTCTTTCTCTATCTATCTATCTATCTATCTATTTCCGTATCTCTCTATATATATATCTCTCTCTCCGTCTCTCTCTCTCTCTCTCTCTCTCTCTCTCTCTCTCTCTCTCTATCTATCTATCTATCTATCTCCGTCTCTCTCTCTCTCTCTCTCTCTCTCTCTCTCTCTCTCTCTATCTATCTATCTATCTATCTATTTCCTTCTCTCACCGTATCTCTCTCTCTCTATCTATCTATCTTCTCTCCGTCTCTCTCTCTCTCTCTCTCTCTCTCTCTCTCTCTCTCTCTCTCTCTCTCTCTCTCTCTCTCTTTATCCTCTTCCGAAACTGCTCATGAAATCTTCTTATAACACCGGCAACAATATGTTAAACATTTTTAATCACTTACGCACAAACCTTAGCAACCCTCAAAAAATAAAATAGACTCTCCTAATTGAACCCACCCTGTCGGCTGGGGAGTTAGAATGCACCGACTGCACCTCTGCAGAGGGGTAAGACTCCCCCAATGGGGCTACCTGTTGGCCGCGGGTGTCGACCCGTGATGCTTAAGGATAGAGCCCAGGGGGATGAGCAGTTCATGACATGCAATACTCCACTTTGGCCCTATCTTGGGCTAGACGGGCGGTCGGAGAGGCCCCCTCCGATCAATCGGCTGGTCACGTCAAGCCCAAGCACCTATATGATTTTCTCAACCCTATTGGCTTTATGGCAAGCCCCAACCCCTTTTTATCATATGGATGCTAGAAGGCGGTGGCTGAGGGTCTACATGTCCTGGGAATGACGTTAAACTCTATCTGATGGTGAGGTTCCAGTTTTGGAGGTTTGGGGAATGTGGAGCACCCCTTCATCACCATTGCTCCCTGGTCCACTCTGACCCGGAGTGGTAGTACCTGTTAGGGTCCCATCTATGGGTTAAATAGAAAAATGTATTTATAAAAAAAATTGTATTATCCATTAAGAATTGATTTATTTCAAAACTTTACCGGCATCAAATGACCCACTGAGGTTGATATGCCGTAAAACAAAACAAACCAAACCAAACCTAATTGAACATAAAATTAAACAATGAATAAATAGATGAATGAATAAATTAAAATTGATAAAAACAATCTATCTATCTTTCCTTCTCTCTCCGTATCTCTCTCACTCACTCTCTCTCTCTCTATCTATCTATCTCCGTATCTCTCTCTCTCTCTCTCTCTCTCTCTCTCTCTCTCTCTCCTCCGTCTCTCTCTCTCTCTCCGTCTATCTATCTATCTATCTATCTCCGTATCTCTCTCTCTTTCTCTATCTATCTATCTATCTCTATCTATCCTCCGTATCTCTCTCTCTCTCTCTCTCTCTCTCTCTCTCTCTCTCTCTCTCTCTCTCTCTCCTCTTCGAAACCGCTCATGAAATCTTATTATAACACCGGCAACAATATATTAAACATTTTTAATCACTTACACACAAACCTTAGCAACCCTCAAAAAATAAAATAGACTCTCCTAACTGAATAAACAATGAATAAATAAATGAATGAATAAATTAAAATTAATAAAACCAAACAAACACTATAAACTCAACCCCAAAAGGACGACCAGCAAATATGGTTGAAAGCGCTTGGGTAGGAAATATGGGACAATTTCTCCACCATCTGGATCCCGATCTACAAAATATTATAAAAAGACTTGAACGACTACAAGTGAACATCTTAACGAAGAAATATTCCCTGGTCTTTAACAATACCGGCCTAAATAACACACACACACACACACACACACACACACATATATATATATATATATATATATATGTATATGTATAAGTATTAACTTACCGGTGGGTATAAGAACGATCGTTGGAAGCGCACAATATCCAGAGGTTAAGGTTGAGAAAAGACAAATACTAATAAAATTCAGCAATATTGAGAAATAAAGGTTTACCTAATATCTTATTATAATGGAGATTGTGGGTTTGTATGTCTGTAACCGAAACTATATTACTATTCAAGTCATAATTCCCTTTGTTATTTACATCATATTCTCCATGATTTTATTTTTATTTAAACCTCAATTATTAATAAAATTGTTTTATATTATTAAGACTGTTGACCATATCTACATACGAATAACATGCAATTCTATTTATATATACAACAAAATAGCCGTTTACAGTGTGAATTGGAAGGTTAATTTGCATATTGATCTTAAAAAATTGATTTTAATAAATATATGCTTAGTATTATTGATTTCTAATTGTTTGGTTTTATCTTATTGAATATGAGCAAAAATCTCTTCAATAAATCTTAAAATAAATCCCTTAACAAGAAGAAATAACTGTAATAGTATTCTTTACTTCCTATTTTAACTAAACAGTTTAATTAGGAAAATTTACCAATGAAATACGGGAGTAACGGAAAATGATGGAAGAGTTAGTTTCAAAGTTGTTCTATTTTTCAATCATACCCCCTCTGTTTCAAATCTTTTTGTCTACATTCTTATTCAGTTTCATTAGCCTTTCTAATTTAATATGATATTTTATTATAAAATTTAACTAAAATACTTGCACCCGGAGGGTGCATATATTTGCTAGTATATATAATCAATGGTAATATTATGGTTTTACACTCATAACTTAAAGTTTCATGGTAATCCAATCATCAGATGAGATCAATGGTTGAGATGTTAAAAACCAGCCGTGAAATGGTTGAGATGTTAAAAACCAAATTTTTTAGCGTTTATATGAAGCGTTTTTCACGCGATGGAAAATGTAAAGGAAGTTTTTAACATCTCAACCATTGAACTCATCTGATGATTGGATTACCATGAAACTTCAAGTTATGAGTGTAAACCCATAATATTACCATTGATTATAAATCTGCTCTGCTTTATTAGCATTGAGCACCTTTCCATGCAAATACTTTTCTCATTTTTTCATTCACTATTCATTATATATATATATATATATATATATATATATATATACTAGACAAAATGTGACCCGTTGGGTCACCCATTCAACTCTCGGTAGATAATTGGGATTAGGGAAAAGGGTGTTAGCAAAGGGAGAAAAAAATACGACCGGAGGAAACCATAAAATCATTTTGTAAGCTTTTGGCCTCATTTAAGCTACGGGTTGCTGGTTGCGAAATTTAACATAGAAATATATTTCAAATTCTCCCGTCTCTCTCTCTCTCTCTCTCTCTCTTTCTCTCTCTCTCTCTCTCTCTCTCTCTCTCTCTCTCTCTCTCTCTCTCTTCTTCTTCTTCTTCTTCTTCTTCCGAAACCGTTCATGAAATCTTATTATAATGAAGATTCTGTGTTTGGCTGTCTGTAACCGAAACTACATCTCTGCTTGCGTAACAATACACTCAGGAATTGCGTAAGGTTACCAATGAGCTAAAATCATTAATACATAAAATACATTTATAAATCTTATTCATTAACGATGTTTTCCATGAAAATCTGAGTTAGATTCGCCTCAAAACAGCCCATGTTATTAATGCGTTTAAAATTCTGCAATATGTCTTATAAACCATTGAGAAATAAAGGTTTACCTAATATATGAATAATATACGAAAAAATCTTCGTTATCTTATTATAATCGAGTTTCAGCGACTATCTGTAACCAAAACTACGTCCCTGCTTACGTCATAATACCTACAGGAATTGTGTAAGTTTATCAATGAGTAATTATCTTATATCATAATCAAAATAATTAATACATCGCATATATCTTATTTATTATCGATGTCTCTATGAAAATCTGAGTTACATTCGCCTCAAAACAGCCCATGTTATTAATGAGTTTACAATTTTTCAATATGACTTATATACTACTAAGAAATAAAGGTTTACATAATATATGGGGTGGTTAATTTGCGTACTGGTCTTAACAAAACCGGGTTGATAAATAATTACTTGGTGTTATTGATCTCTAATATTAGTGTTTTATTCTCCAACGTATTAAAATCAATCCTATGAATAATTTTATGTAGGGACCAATTAACATATAAGTAAAATAACTATAATCTTTTTATGTGCGTTCTTATTTAATTACGTTAGTCTTTCTAATTTAATATATTCCATTACCTTAAAACTTAAATACCTACGCTAGGATGATGTTTATTCTTGCTTGTAAAGAAAACAGCAAAGTGACGTTTGTGTTAGCTACATATTCATTCTTTCTTTTTTGGATTTTACGGCATATCAACCCTTGTTGGGTTGTTTTATGCCGTTTGATGTTTTGTTCTATTCATTCTTGAAAACATAGAAACACATTTTATCAACTCATTTTCTTCTTCTTAACCCAAAGATGTGACCCTAACATGTACTACCACTCCGTTTCAGAGTGGACCTGGGAGTAATTGCGATGAAGGGGAATTCCACACTCTCCATAACTCCACCATTAAAAGCAGTTTAACGTCATACCCAGGACATTAAGACCCTCAGCTACTGCCTTCTAGTAAATATATGATAAAAGGGATGGGGGTTTACCATAAGTAATAGGGTTGGGATTATCATATAGGTACTAGGGCTTGACGTGAACAGCCGATTGATCGGAGGGAGTCTTCCCGATCGCCTGTCTAGCCTAATTAAGTACCAAAGTTGAATGTTGCATGTAATGGAACCCTGTCGGTTGGGGCTTCAGAATACATCGACTGCACCTCTGCAGAAGAGTAAGATCCCTCCATTTGGACCTTCTGTTGGCCGTGCATGGTGACCCGTAATGGATAAGGGTAGAAACCTGGAGGCTGAGCAGCCCATGACATGCAACACCCCACTTTTGCCCTCGTCCCAACCCTACTACCCTTTGACAATCCCCAACTGTATTTTATCAAGTATATGCTAGAAGGAGGTGGCTGAGGGTCTTATTGTCCTGGGTATGACATTAAGCTGTATCTGATCGGGAGGTTTACGTTCGGAAGCTCTGGGGAATGTGGAGTACCCCTTCATCACCATTACTCCCAGGTCCACTCTGACCCGGAGTGGTAGTACTTGTTCGGCTCTCATCTATGGGTTAAATAGACAAAAATGTGTTCTAAAAAATGTATTTTGTAAAATTGAGTTTTAAAAATATCAAATGCCGATGAAGAATGAATAAAACAAAAACGTCTTTGGCCTAAAATGATCCAATGAGTTGACATGCCGTAAAACCCAACCAACCAACCAACCAACCAACGGGAATTGGTGAAAGAGGATAGTGTCAACAATAAAGAAGAATTGATTTATAGATTTATTTGAAAAGAAAAAGAAATCGTTCATTTTTATTGTAAATTCCAGCAATAAAGAAAACGATAACAGTTTTCATTGATTTTCTCTCTCTCTCTCTCTCTCTCTCTCTCTCTCTCTCTCTCTCTCTCTCTCTCTCTCTCTCTCTCTCTCTCTCTTTCTTCTCCGTGATAGCATTTTCCTTTCTTTCTTTCTTTCTTTCTTTCTTCCCTTATTTCTTTCTTTCTTTTTTCTTTTTCTTTTTCTTTCTTTCTTTCTTTCTTTCTTTCTTTCTTCTTTTTCTTTCTTTCCTTTTTCTTTCTTCTTCTTCCTTCTTTCTTTCTTTCTTCCTTCTTTCTTTCTTTCTTTCCTTCTTTCTTCCTTCTTTCTTTCTTTCTTTCTTTCCTTCTTTCTTTCCTTTTTTCCTTCTTTCTTCTTTTCTTCTCTTTTTTCTTTCCTTCTTCTCCGTGATAGCATTTTCCTTCCTTTCTTTCATTCTTTTTTCTTTCTTTCTTTCCTTCTTCTTTCCTTCTTTCTTTCTTTCTGTCGTTCTTTCTTTTTTCCTTCTTTCTTTCCTTTTTTTCTTTTCTTCTTTCCTTCTTTCTTTCTTTCTTTCTTTCCACCTTTCTTTCCTTCTTTCTTTTTTTCCTTCTTTCTTCCCTCCTTTCTTTCATTATTTCCTTCTTTCTTTTTTTCCTTCTTTCTTTCCCTCCTTTCTTTCATTATTTCCTTCTTTCTTTTTTTCCTTCTTTCTTTCCCTCCTATCTTTCATTATTCCTTCTTTCTTTCCCTCTTTCTTTCTTTCTTGTCCGTGATAGCATTTTCCTTCCTTCCTTCCTTTCTTTCATTCTTTCTTTCATTCTTTACTATTATGACACTTTTCTTTTTGAATTTCCTTCTTCCTTTTCACTGCAGCCCTGTTGAGTGGAGCCGTAGAATACATTGACTGCACCTCTGCAGAGATGTAAGACCCTTACATGTGGCCACCTGTTAGCCGTGAGTGGCGAGCCGTGATGCTTAAGGATATAATCCTGTTGGCTGAGTATTCCATGACATATAATACTATACTTTGGCCCTTACGAGAAGACGGGGGCTAAGGGTCTTATTGTCCTGGGCATGACTTGAAACTCTAGCTGATGGTGAGGTTCCAGTTCTGAAGGCCTGGGTAATGTGGAGTGATCCTTCATCACAATTGTTCCCAGGTCCACTCTGACTCAGAGTGGTAGTACCTGTTAGTGTCCCATCAATGGGTTAAATGAAAACAAATGTAAATGAAAAAAAAGTAAGTACCCATCAAGAATCAATAAACAAAGTTTTCGGCCTATTGGCCTCATCTTCATTGTTATCTGTACAACGTTTCGGCTGATGTGCCCCCCGGTCTTCTTCAGGTATTTCTTTCGGACTCGGGAACCTTCCCGGACTCGGAACCTTCCCGAACTCGGGAACCTTCTTGTTCTAATCGAGAACCTTCTTCAATTGGACACATGGTCTAGTGGATAAAGGGCTTAGGTTAAAACATCTAAGTGACAGTTATCTCTATACATCAGGTTCAATCCTGGCCAGGAGCAGCAGTAACATAGAATAATAATTAACACAGCTTAACACCTTTACCCCAGCTATGGTTAGCGGAATGAGAACAAAATACCTCCGTGGACTGAATAAAGGGTTAGGTTCAAAGTTCCGTGATGGCTCCCGATTACGACAAGAAGGTTCCCGAGTCCGAGAAGGTACTCGAGTCCGACAAGAAATACATGAAGAAGCCCGGAGCGCACACCGACCAAGACGTTGTACAGATAACAATGAAGATGAGAAAATAGTCTGAATAATACAAATACAGATATTTTCTTTCCTTCTTTCTGTCTTTCTTTCTTTCTTTCTTCTTCGTAATAGTAATTTCCTCCTTTCTTTCTTTTGATAATAGATCATTTGTTTCTTTATTTCCTTCTTTCTTTCCAACGATATATATTTTCTATTGATCGGAGCTCCGATTAATCGACCGGTACATCAAACCCAAGCACCTATAGGATTCTCCCGACCCTATTTCTCTTAACACTTTTTTATCGTATATGTGCTAGAAATCGGTGGCTGAAGATCTTAGTATCATTTCATCGCCATTACTCCCAGATCCACCTTGACCCTGAGCGGATGTACCTGTTAGTTTCCCATCAATGGATTGAATAGAAAAAATGAGTTAAAAAAATTGAATACCCTCAAGATTGAATAAAACATAAAATAAGCCAACAAGGGTTGACATGCCGTAAAATTCAACCAACAGTATTGAATAGGAATAGTTACTTGAAACCAAAAGATTTATCTAGGAGCACTTAAATTAATTTGCATTAACTAAACGGGTTGACATGCCGTTAAAATCAATCAATTAATCAACCAATGATACTTATTTTTGTTCTGAAACATCCGGTGTATTTTATCAAAATCATAGCAAATATCTTTTTTATAGACAATTCACAGAACGTGAACAAATAAAAGTGACAAGTAACAAGTAAAATCAAAGACATCAAAAAATAAAAATAAATAATAATAATAATAATAATAATAATAATAATAATAATAATAATAATTGGAAGAAGTAAAACAAAAGATATCGGCTCTAGAAGGAAGACTCAAAAGGTATCGAGAAAGAACTAAACAGTACAGACAAAATAGGACCTTCCAAAACAATGAAAAGAGATTTTACGAACAAATCAATGGAGCAAAAACAAACATTAGTGAACACCCAAATGCAACAGAAGCAGAAACGTTTTGGAGTGATATATGGATGAGGAAAGAACATAATAAGCAGGATAATAAGCATGGATAAGTGATATTAAGAATGAACTGATGGACATTGAGGAAGGACCTGTAGCCAGTGTTCATGTAATTACGCTTAAATCAGTACTCAAGAAAGTAGCAAATTGAAAAACACCAGGCCATGATGGCATACATGGATTCTGGTTCAAAAAATTTACGTCTATCCACACAAAAATGGCCCAGCAACTGAACAGATGTCTCCAAGAAACAGAAGTACCCGAATGGATGACGAAAGGAATAACTATCCTAATCCAGAAAGACCCTCAAAAAGGAAACATCCCCAGCAATTATAGACCGATAACTTGTCTACCGATGATGTGGAAAATATTGACTGCCATTATAAAAGAAGAAATATACTTTTCACTCAATTGGCGAAACCTTTTCCCAGAAGAACAGAAAGGATGCCACAAGGGAAAAAGAGGAACACACGATTTACTGTATATAGACCAATACATTCTTAAAGAAGTAAAAAATAGACGGAAAAATATTGCAATGGCCTGGATCGACTACAGAAAAGCATATGACGTGGTCCCACATACCTGGATTTTAGAATGTTTAAAAATGTACAAAATTTCCAACAACATCATAAATTTCATTGAAAAAGCCATGGAAAACTGGCGAGTTCAATTAAATGCTGGAAAACAATCCCTGGCAGACGTAAAAATCCAAAGAGGTATCTTCCAAGGAGACTCATTATCACCACTACTCTTTATTATAGCAATGATGCCGCTCAGTCATATACTTAAAAATGTACATGGGGGATACAAATTCACTAACTCACAAGAAAAGATAAACCACCTTATGTACATGGATGACATAAAACTTTTTGCAAAAAATAAAAAAGAATTAGAGAGCCTAATACAAACTAATAGAATATATAGCCAGGATATAGGGATGGAATTTGGAATCGAAAAATGTGCTATGCTTGTAATAAAAAGGGGTGAAAGAAAACTAAAAGATGGAATACAACTGCCAAATCAGGAAACTATAAAATCACTTGATGAAAATGGAAGCTACAAATACTTAGGAATTTTAGAAGCGGACAATATCATGCAAGCAGAAATGAAAGGAAAAGTTTAAAAAGAATATCTCAGGAGAACTAGAAAACTTCTAGAAACCAAACTTAACAGCAGAAATCTGATCAAAGGAATCAATACCTGGGCTGTCCCCATTATAAAATACTCAGGACCATTCTTAAAATGGACAAAAGAAGAACTCAGACATATTGACCAAAGGACGAGAAAATTAATGAACATGCACAAGGCTCTCCACCCTAGAGATGATAGAGATAGATTATATGTGTCAAGAAATGAAGGGGGAAGATGTCTTGCCAACATAGAGGAATGCGTAGAAACCACAATCCAACAACTTGATGATTACACAAGGAAGAGCAAAGACAAACTACTTATGGCAGCCAACAATAGAAGCGATAGATGGACAAACAGAAAAACAACAAAGACTAAACGACAAAAATGGGAAGAAAAACAATTATATGGACGCTTCAAACGACAAATCGAAGAGGTTGCACATCAAAAGACTTAGACATGGTTAAGAAAGGGAAACCTCAAAAGAGAAACAGAATCATTAATAATTGCTGCACAAAATAATGACATAAGGACAAACTACATCAAAGCGAAAATTGATAGGACCCAACAAAATAGTAACTGTAGACTTTGCGGGAATAGAGATGAGACTGTAAACCATATACTCTGCGAATGTAACAAACTAGCACAACAAGAATACAAAACTAGACACGACTGGGTTGGGAAGGTGATCCACTGGGAATTATGCAAAAAATTTAATTTTGACCATACAACAAAATGGTATATGCATAAACCAGAATCTGTTCTTGAGAACGAAACTCATAAAATTCTCTGGGACTTTGAAATAAAAACGGATCACCTTATCCCAGCAAGAAGACCAGACCTAGTGTTGATAAACAAAAAAGAAAGAACTTGTCAACTGGTGGATTTTGCAGTGCCAGCAGATCACAGGGTGAAGCTAAAGGAAAATGAAAAAATTGACAAATATCTGGACCTTGCCAGAGGACTGAAAAAGTTATGGAATATGAAAGTGAAAATGATACCAATTGTGGTTGGTGCACTTGGAACAGTCCCAAAAGGATTGGAAATGGGTCTGAAATGTTTGGAAATCAGAAGAAAGGTTGAAACCATTCAGAACACTGCACTGCTGCAATCAGCCAGAATACTCAGAAGAGTCCTGGAAACTTGAGGAGACTTGCTGTCACTCAGACTCCAGTGAAAGACCATCAGCTAATGCTGATGTGAAAACTCAAAAGGAGTAAATAATAATGTGAATTTTACATCAGATTTTTATCACAACCAGACATTATTGTCTTGACTGTCGATTAGTTGTCCTACGGCCATTGTCTATAATAATAATAATAATAATAATAATAATAATAATAATAATGTTGTGAATTTAACATCAGATTTTTAACACAACCAGACACTATTGTCTAGACTGTCGATTAGTTGTCCTACGGCCATTGTCTACGATGAAAGTTACTCTAAGTAAGCATACGAAAGCATACGCTGCAAGATTACACAGACAAGCTTTACAGAGAGATCGCGGATATTATGATAATAACGGATTTTTTTCTCGCTTTGTTTCAATTAATTTGCACAAGTGTACGCACCAACTAGACGGGTTGAAATGCAATTAAAATCAATCAATCAATGATATCTATTTTTTTCTGTAACATCCGGTGTATTTAATCAAAATAATAGCAAATATCTTTTTTATAGACAATTCACAAAACGTGAGCAAATGAACGTGACAATTGACTTGTAAAATAAACAACAACCAATAATAATAATAATAATAATAATACGGTGTGTTTTGATTAAAAAAAAAAACAAATAATACAGAAAAAGATTGAAATAAAAAATAAACAATCTCGTTTCACTTTGCCTCACCCCCACAGATTTTTTTTTTTTGTTTTTTTTTCTGAACATCTGTTTTCTATTATTATTCAAAAAAGCGTAAGAATTGAGCGCAAACTGATCGAATATCGATTGTTATTGATTTTTTTGCCGCCTCTGACTACGCACTTTGCCTCTCAAAGCAAATTCAGCCGTCTGACTTGCATTGAAAAGACGAGATTTTCAATGAGGCAGACGACTGTGGAATTATGGGAAGTGATCATCTTAACAACCAACAAAAATGAAAATGGCGGTACAAATGCAGAATAGTGCGCAGAAGATATCATTAGAATTGCATATTACGTATAAATAGCATTAGATTACGGAAACTCGCGAAGTAGCCTAACACTGACCATAACGATAAAAATGTAGAATAGCGCGCAAGAAATGAAATCATTAGAATCTCATTTTACGTATAAATATCATTAGAATCGTATATATATACATTTTACGTATAAATAGCATTACATTATGGAAACTCCCGAAGTAGCCTAACACTAACCCTAACGATATGAATGTAGAATAGCGTGAAAGAATGGAAATCATTAGAATCGCATTTTACATAATAAATAGCATTAGAATCGTATTTTACGTATAAATAGCATTAGAAATGGAAATTTCCGAAGTATCGTAACACTAACCATAACGATATAAATGAAGGATAGCGCACAAGAAATAATATCATTAGAATTGCATATTACGTATAAATAGCATTAGATTACGGAAACTCCCGAAGAAGCCTAACACTAACATTAACGATATGATGTAGAATAACGCGCAAGAAATGAAATCATTAGAATCTCATTTTACATGATAAATAGCATTAGAATCGTATTTTACGTATAAATAGCATTAGATTGTGAAAACTTCCAAAGTAGCCTAGCACTAACCTTACCGATATAAATGAAGGATTGCACACAAGACATAATATCATTAGAATCGTATATCACGTATAAATAGCATTAAATTACGGAAACTCGCGAAATAGCCTAACACTAACCTTAACGATAGAAATGTAGAATAGCGCGCAAGAAATAATATCATTAGAATCGCATTTTACGTATAAAGAGCATTAGATTACGGAAACTCTCGAAGTAGCCTAACACTAACCTTAACGATAGAAATGTAGAATAGCGCGCAAGAAATAATATCATTAGAATCGCATTTACGTATAAATAGCATTAGATTACGGAAACTCCCGAGGTAGCCTAACACTAACCATTTGGATGTGTGTTCTATAATTTCATTTATTGTGTAGCTGTTTCTGAAGATAATTTTTGCACACATCGAATACAAATAATTTGATCTATTTGACCCATAGAATGGGTCCTAATAGGTAAAACCACTCCGGGTCAGAGTAGACATGGCAATGCATGAAGGGAGTATTCCCGAGTTCCATAAATACCATCAGCTTTGGGCACTAGTTCAGTTGTGCTTAGCTAGTTGCTGTTGTTCAATCCAACAGTATACTAACTGAGCCCTGTCGGTTGAGGCTTAAGAATACACAGACTGCACCTCTGCAGAGCGGTAAGACCACCCAATGGAGCCACCTGTTGGCCGTGGGTGGGGTCTCGTGAAGCTTGAGGGTGGAATCCTTGTGGATGAGCAATCCATGACATGCAACACTTCACTTAGGCTATTACTTGGGCTAGACGGGCGGTTTGAGAGACCACCTCCGATCAATCGACTGGCTATGTCAAGCCTTAGCACCTATATGATTGTTCTTACCCTATTGTCCTTATGGCAACCCCTCAACCCTTTTTATCATATGGGTGCTAGAAGACGGTGGCTGAGAGTCTTCATGTCCTGGGTATGACGTGAAACTCTAACTAACTGGTGAGGTTCAAGTTCTGGAGGTCTGGTGAATTTGAAGCACACCTTCATCATCATTGCTTCCAGTTCCACTCTGACCCGGAGTGGTAGTACCTGTTGGGGTTCCATCAATGGGTTAAATAGAAAAATGTGTTTATAAAAAATTTCAGTATCCATAAAGAACGAATTCCTTTCAAATCTTTGTTGGCATTAAATGACCCACTGAGGTTGATATGCCGTAAAACAAAACAAACAAACAAACAAAATTATATCCCAGTGCTTATTAACTGCAAGTCTGTCATTAACTGTCATAATCACTAAATACACTAGTACAATCGGCTGGAATTAATCAATATCTGATTAATTCAGTGGATTTAACCCTGAAGATTCCTTATTAGTGAAACTCGATTAGGTCATTCCTATATATACCATTATAATAATATATACCTGTTAGGGTCCCATCTATGGGTTAAATAGAAAAATGTATTTATAAAAATTTTTTATCATCCATTAAGAACGAATTTATTTCAAACCTTTGTCGGCATTAAATGACCCACCGAGGTTGATATGCCGTAAAACAAAACAACAAACCCAAAACCAATTATACTAACTCACTTCAACAGTTTAATTTATTTTTATTTGGTTTTATTTTATTTTTTAATCCCCGCATGTTCTTCATGCCCATAGCCTTGTGCCCGTCTTAACATATCGAAGTCAGTCGATCTGTCATGGTTCGACGAACGAATAAGAATTGAATTTTAAGGGATATTCATCTTGCCGAAAATTGAATTATCGACTGCTTTCATTAATTCCTGACATAAAACAAATAGAAGCGGGAAGTTGAAGAAGGAGACAAAAAAATGGCAGGAGAGTTTGAAGTCTCGTCCACGCGAGATAAGAGCCTAACTAAACAAGGACGAGATCTTACATCACATTTCGTATTTAGTTGTTTTTGTTTTACTTTTTTTAAAATTTCATCTTTCATTTTTGCGGGGAGTTTGTTTTTTTTAGCGGGGGAGGGGCTTTCAAGAAGATTACGAACAAAGCAAATAAGATTACAAAAAAAAAAAAATGTCAGCAGTAAATTAAATGATTTTGTTTTCTTAATTTGTTTTCTTATTTTCTCGCTTGATGGCATCTTTGTTAAGCTCTACGCATGCGCATGGGCATGCATAGGGACATGCACAAAAAATATTTAACAGGATTTAGATGTTGTAAAATTTTAGTTTTTATATTCCCTTCTTCTTTCTTCTTCTTCTTCTTCTTCTTCTTCTTCTTCTTCTTCTTCTTCTTCTCACTTTTTCTTAAGACTCTAACAAAAGTGCTCAAACTTTTTAAAAATATTTGTTTTCTTTTTTTTTTTTTTTTCCTTTCTTCTTCTTCTCTTCTTCTTCTTCCTTTTAAGACTGTAATAAACGAACTCAAAAATTTTGAAATTTTCTTCTCTTCTTCTTCTTCTCTTTCTTCTTCTTCTTTTCTTCTTCTTCTTCTTCTTCTTCTTAAGACTGTAATAAACGAACTCAAAATTTGAAATTTTCTTCTTCTTCTTCTTCTCTTCTTCTTTCTTCTTCTTTCTTCTCTTCTTTTCTTCTTCTTTAAGACTCTAACAAACGAGCTCAAATTTCTAAGAATATTGTTTTCTTTCTTTCTTTTTCTTCTTCTTTCATCATCATCTTCTTCTTCTTCTTTTCAGACTGTAATAAACTTCTCTAACAAACGAGCTCAAAGTTTTTAAAATACTGTTCTTTCTTTCTTCTTCTTATTTTTCTTCTGTTCTTTCTTGTTCTTGTTCTTGTTCTTTTTTCTCTCTTTCTATCCCTTTTCTTCTCTTCTTCTTCGTCTTCTCTTTCTATTCCCCTTTTCTTCTTTCTTCTTTCTTCTTTTCTTCTTCTTCTTCTTCTTTCTTCTTCTTTCTTCTTCTTCTTCTTCTATTCCCCTTTACTTCTTCTTTTCTTTTCTTCTTCTTCTTCTTCTTCTTCTTTTCTTCTTCTTCTTTCTTCTTCTTCTTCTTTTTTTCTTCTTTCTTCTTCTTTTTCTTTATTCCCCTTTACTTCTTCTCTTCTTCTTTTCTTCTTTTTCTTTTTCTTCTTCTTTTTCTTCTTCTTTTTCTTCTATTCCCTTTACTTCTTCTTCTTCTTCTTCTTCTTCTTCTTCTTCTTCTATTCCCCTTTACTTCTTCTCTTCTTCTTCTTCTTTCTTCTTCTTCTTCTTCTTCTTATTCCCTTGACTTCTTCTTCTTCTTTTCTTCTTCTTCTTCTTCTTCTTATTTCCCTTACTTCTTCTTCTTCTTCTTCTTCTTCTTCTTCTTCTTTCCTTTACTTTTCTTCTTCTTCTTCTTTCCCTTTACTTTTCTTCTTCTTCTTCTTCTTCTTCTCTTCTTCTTTCCCTTGACTTCTTCTTCTTTCTTCTTCTTCTTCTTCTTCTTCTTCTTCTTCTTTCTTCTTTCCCTTGACTTCTTCTTCTTCTTCTCCTTCTTTCTTTCCCTTACATCTTCTTCTTCTTCTTCTTCTTCTTCTTCTTCTTCTATTCCCCTTACATCTTCTTCTTCTTTCTTCTTTCTTCTATTCCCCTTACATCTTCTTCTTCTTCTTCTTCTTCTTCTTCTTCTCTTCTTCTTCTAAGTCTCTAACATACCAGTTTTACATTTCTTTCTTTTATAAAATCCCCCCCCTGTTTATTTGCTTTTGATTATTAATCAATGGACACATTATTCACTGAACTTGATTTTACCAAACAATTCCCGATGCTTCAATCACACTGCATTGTATTGGTGCAATCGATTTTATTATTAAACTCCAATACCTCGATATTGTACGCCATTCTTTTAAGATTAGATTTCTCTCAAAATCTCCCATTAAAGTTCATCATTTCAGAGTAATATATATATATACATATATATTATTATAATGGTATACACAGGATTAACCTACTCGAGTTTCACTATAAGGATCTTCAGCGTTAAATCCACTGAATTAATCAAGATATTGATTAATTCCAGCCGATTGTACGCATGTATTTAGTGGTTATGACAGTTAATGACAGACTCGCAGTTAATAAACACTGGGATATAATTTGTTTGTTTGTTTGTTTGTTTTGTTTTACGGCATATCAACCTCAGTGGTCATTTAATGCCGATAAAGTTTTTTAAATAAATAAATTCTTAATGGATAATACAATTTTTTTATAAATACATTTTTCTATTTAACCATAGATGGGACCCTAACAGGTACTACCACTCCGGGTCAGGTTAGTTCGGCTAAATATAAAGGTTTGCTAATATATGCCTAAAGTTTTTATTTATTTATTTTTAATATGATAGAATGTGCATTTATATACAGATATATTTATTCATTAAGTGGCCTTATTATTCAATTAATGATAATATATATATATATATATATATATATATATATATATATATATAGTGTGGTGTGTATGGTCACTGTTCAGCTTTTGCTTTTTTTTTTTGAAAATTTCTCGATTTTCCTTGCATTTGAAACATCTTCACCTGATGATGCCTCGCATGAAACCAATATTGGTCGTGAATGTTCCTTTGTCACCTAAAAATAGATATGTAAAACCTTTTATATTTATTTTATTATTATATATATTATATATATATATATATATATATATATTATATATATATGTGTGTGTGTGTGTGTGTGTGTGTGTGTAAATATATATATATATATATATATATATATATATATATATATATATGTCATTATCATCATCACATGTCACGCAATTAGCACGGATATTCATGACAATCTTCTCTATCATTCATTGCCCAAGTGAGGTTTTCTATGCAGCATCCAGTATCCACGCAGAGTTGGTCAATGTAGATCCTTGATGGTCGGCCGACATTAGCATGTCCATGTGCTGGCTTCCACAAAAGAACGTCGCTTATAAGTCCGTCCTTGCTCCTCCACCACTTTATTTACAATTCTCCAATACTATAAAAATACTAATATATATATATATATATATATATATATATATATAAGATTTTTGGATGTTTGTTTTTTTAGAAACATTGTTTAAATAAAAGTATATATTATTATTTATATTTTTGCTTGAAGGCAATTACAATGCGTATATCGTATAAAATTCGATAATTATAGAAGATAACCATGACAAGTGAATATGGCAAACGATTATACGATGCTAGAACATCGTACAGTCTGTTTCAACTTTATTAAGTCTCATTAGCGATGTAAACTAACTAATCGGGAACCTTTTGTCGTAATCGGGAGCCATCACGGAACTTAAACCCAACCCTTTATTCAATCCACGGGGGTATCCTGTTCTCATTCCGCTAACCATAGCTGGGTACAAGTGTTATGATGTGTTAATTATTATTCTATGTTACTGTTGCTTTTGACCAGGATTGAACCTGCAGTCTACAGATTACTGTCACTTAGAACTGTTTTAACCCAACGCCTTTATCCACTATATAGGTATAAACAATTATAGCAATTTCGATATATAACAATCTCGATACACTTTTGACATACCATTGGATATATATTTTTTTAAAAAATCACACTCGGGTCATATAAAGTGTAGATAAGACGTTGTTAATGAATACTCTTTATTCAAATACTATTGATTGCATTTTATCCTATTCTCTCTCTCTCCTCTCTCTCTCCCCCTCTCTCTCTCTTCTCTCTCTCTCTTCTCTCTCTCTCTCTCTCTCTCTGAACACGCTATTAACGATATTTGAAACCTTTAAAACGTTGAAGGACTGGAACTTTTCCGTTTCTTAACTTTTTTGATAAAATAAATAATTTTCAAGATCTTTGCGGGTTTCTGTGATAAGAACACTAATAAACAGACTTATCTATAAAACTCAGCATTTTCTTTATTTAATAATATATATATATATATTTTATATATATATATATATATATAATATATATATATATATATATACGCAATATTGATCATTCTCAGAAATACGAGGTATAAACAATTAGTATTATTTGGATTATTCGGACTATTGTTTTCATCTTTATTGTTATCTGTACAACGTTTCGGCCGATGAGCCCTTCGGCCTTCTTGAGGTATTTCTTGTCGGACTCGGGGTCCTTCTTTTTGAACTCGGAACCTTCTTTTCGAACTCTGGAATCTTCTTGTCGTAATCGGGAGCCATCACGGAACTTTGAACCCAACCCTTTATTCAATCCATGGGGTATCCTGTTCTCATTCTGCTAACCATAGCTGTGTTAATCATTATTCTATGTTACTGTTACTCTTTGTTACATAATCATTAGATCCTAATGATTATGACAATAGTGTAGAAATCATATTAGTGCAGCTGATGGCCTTGAGTGTGAGTGACAGCGTTTGACCTCACTCTGACCTTGCGTTCTGGGGATGATCGTGAGAATCGGAAAGCCAATAGAAGCCCCTTCCGGTTAAGGTGTAAGAACTCAGTCAGTTAGAGTTAGAACTTAGAAGCGAAGCTAGCAAGATGTAAGGATCGCGCGCATTGTCTGGTCGGGGGTTAAAGTACATCATCGTTAATTGAAGTCTTGTTGTTATTACTAAAAGCTAACAATAGCACAGGGCTTCTGATAAGGAGTGATCCCCAACAAAGACCAGACCGGAATTTCCTCAATAGAAGACCAGACGAGACCTTTAGAAGATATACCAGATCCGGCCAGAAGAATAGACGACAGAGTAAGACGTAAGAAGGTATATAACACATAGATATTTAGCGCCGTCAAAGAAAAGGCACTACGTTACATCTTGACCAGAATTGATATGGCTTTTTGCCGACAATTTATGGGAGAATATGTGCTTAAATGAAGTCGTACCTAATTTTGAAAATTAATTGATTAATAATTAATTAATTAGGCGGGAATGCCTATTTAAATGTAAGGCTAAACAAATCGAGAAAAATCAATCTCTGTATGTACATTTCGGCCTATTAGGCCTCATCAGCAGAGCTATAGATAAGAAGACTGCCCTGTGCCCGCTAATTAATTAATTATTAATCAATTAATTTTCAAAATTAGGTACCACTTCAATTAAGCACATATTCCCCCAAAATATATATATATATAAATTCTTATGTAAATAAAAAAAACTGTTAGGTTGGCCTAATGTCAGTATCAGCCAAACAGCGGGAGTCTATCCCCATTTCACTAGCGCTAAACCAAGGAGATTGTTTTTGGCGTATTAGGCGGAGCGCCACACCTATTATCAACTTCTCACTTTATCGCACAGATCCCTGTGGTAATCATAAGCTGAGTTGGCGGGGGCCGGTTTTGCCCCCGTAGCCTTGTGGTTCCTAGTCGGATGCATATAAATATCTCACACATATATATATATATATATATGTATATATATTATAGTATATATATATATATATTATTCTTTATGAATGTATATATATACATAAGATATTGTGTTATATATATAAATATTCTTATGTGTATATATATATACATAAGAATATGGGTCATCTCCTT
>CM042173.1:6286005-6308505 GCA_023376005.1 Doryteuthis pealeii
TAAATCCACAATCTCCATTAATAATAAGATATATGAGTGTATATGTGTTTATGTTTGTGCGTGCATATGAATATATGGGAGTAAATATGGAAATAAATCCGACAATATTAAGAAATTTGAAAAAACAAGTGTTCCAAAAATAAGATGAATTTATTTATTGACGCTTAAACGTTTCGGTTTCTTTAAACCTTCATCAGGATGTATTAAGGGGTGAAGAAATTGATGGATGTTTTATAGATGACAGGAGATAAAAAATCCTTATAGATTTATTTTTTGTTGTTGTGTAACTGTATTTGTTCAGCGTTATATTTGACGCTGAACAAATTAAATATAACGCTGAACAAATACAGTTACAAAAAAAAAGAATTTTATAAAGATTTTTTTATCTCCTGTCATCTATAAAACATCCATCAATTTCTTCACCCCTTAATACATCCTGATGAAGGTTTAAAGATATCGAAACATTTAAGCGTCGATGAATAAATTCATCTTATTTTTGGAATACTTGTTTTTTCAAATTTCTTAATATGAATATATGTATACTAGCAAATATATGCACCCTCCGGGTGCAAGTATTTAAGTTTTAATATGATAAAATATCATATTAAATTAGAAAGGCTAATGAAACTGAATAAGAATGCAGATAAAAAGATTTTGAACAAAGGGGGTATGATTGAAAAATAGAACAACTTGGAAACTAACTCTTCCATCATTTTCCATCACTCGCTTTTTTCAGTGGTAAATTTTCCTAATTTAACTATTTAGTTAAAATAGGAAGTAAAGAATAATATTACAGTTATTTCTTTTTGTTAAAGGATTTCTTTTAAGATTTATATCCGAGATTTTTGCTCATATTCAATAAGATAAAACCAAACAATTAGAAATCAATAATACTAAGCATATATTTATTAAGATCAAATTTCTAATATCATATGCAAATTAGCCTTCCATTTACAACTGTAAACCGCTATTTTTGTTGTAATATATAAATACAATTGTATGTTATTAGTATGTAGATATGGTCAACAATTAATAACGTAAAACAATTTTATTAATAATTGACGTTTAAATAAAAAATAAAATCATGGGAATGTGATGTAAATAACAAAGGGAATTGTGACTTGTATAGTAACATATTTTTGTTTACAGACTGACAAACCCACAATCTCCATTATAATAAGATATGTCTGTGTTTTTTTTTGTTTTTTTTAAGCCTCAGTTGTTTATTGTCTCGTCTACAAAAACCTTTACGGAAATAGAGACGTCTGTTGCTAACCACTTCGATTAAAAGACATAAAATATATTCAGTATTTTTCATCTATTTTCTTTATTTTTCATTTTTTCTTCAATCGGTATTCCTATATAAACACACACACACACACACATACACACACACATATATATATATATATAATATATATATATATTATATATATATATATACTATATGATAGGTATGTAAACACGATGTGTTTGGATATGGCTTTTTGCCGACAATTTATGGGAGAATATGTGCTTAATTGAAGTCGTACCTAATTTTGAAAATAATTGATTAATAATTAATTAATTAGGCGGGAATGCTATTTAAATGTAAGGGTAAAACAAATCGAGAAAAATCAATCTCTGTATGTACATTTCGGCTATTAAGGCCTCATCAGCAGAGCTATAGATGGGAAGACTGCCCTGTGCCCGCTAATTAATTAATTATTAATCAATTAATTTTCAAAATTAGGTACCACTTCAATTAAGCACATATTCTCCCAAAATATATATATATATAAATTCTTATGTAAATAAAAAAGATTGTTAGGTTGGCCTAATGTCAGTATCAGCCAAACAGCGAGGGAGTCTATCCCCATTTCACTAGCGCTAAACCAAGGAGATTGTTTTTGGCGTATTAGGCGGAGCACCACACCTATTATCAACTTCTCACTTTATCGCACAGATCCCTGTGGTACTCATACGCTGAGTTGGCGCGAGCCGGTTTTGAACCCGTAACCTTGTGGTTCCTAGTTGGATGCATATAATTATACTCGTATATATAATATATATATATATATATATATTATATATATATATCTCATGTATGTATATATATATACATAAGAATGTGTGTCTATATTAATATTCTTATGTGTATATATATATACATAAGAATATGTACATATATATACATAAGAATATGAGTATATATACATATTCTTATGTATATACATACATATTATTATATATATATATATATATATATATGTATACATATTCTTATTTATCTCTCTCTCTTCTCTCTCTCTCTCTATATATATATAATATATATATATATAATATTCTATATATGTATATATATACATATTCTTATTATATTATTATATTATATACTCATATATGGAATACGATAGTAATTTAATCCGACAATATGAGAGAAAATATTTTTAAAATATAACAAACACAGATGTTATGGTCAGGAAACAATTTTATGTGTCAAACTTAAAGCATTTCGGTATTTGTACCATTCTTCAGGACACTGTTAATTAATGTTTATGTGAAGGACAAAATATTCACACATTCACTATACACTTAACATCTTTCATTTTGTCCCTCACATAAACATTACTTAACAGTGTCCTGAAGATGGTACAATATACCGAAATGCTTAAGTATTGACACATAAGATTGTTTCCCCTGATCTTAAAATCCTGTGTTTGTTATATTTTAAAATATTTTCTTCTCATACTCATATTATATATATATATATATATATATATATATATTCTTATGTATTATATATATACATATTCTTATTTATATATATTATATTAATATACTCATATATATATATATATATATAAATATATATATATATACATACATATACTCATATATATATATATACTATATATACATATACATGTACATATACATGCAATAGCATAATCTTTACAGATCATTGCCGTCCCTTACAATCCCACAACTCCACCACCAGAACCCTTCCTTGCATGAGCCCTCAAATTACTCATCAAATCTGCTGCCGATCCACAAGGTTTGATGCAAATATGACATTGAAAATACTCCCCCCCCCCCGATGAATGAGATGATTCAGATGAATCAAATGAGTCAGATGATAAAATTTGATGCTTATGCACCACCATATGTCTCTTAAGACCAGAAGCCGACTTACAGACCTTGCCACATATAGCACAAGACACATTGTTTACTCCTGGAATCTGCATGGATTGACACATGTGAGATTTCATATGATTGACATAGCCAGCCCTCGAAAGCAAAACTCGACCACATGTCAGACACTTCCAACCCTCCATGTTCTCTCCAATATGACAGATGTAACCCTTCTAAGTTGACGCTTTAGGTTTTCATGCACGATTCTTTCACTCTCATAACTGGTACAGCCATCATCCACATGAACTACACACACACACACACACACACACACACACACACACACACACACATATATATATATATATATATATATATATATATTATATATATATATTCAATACGATATATACAGGCTGATATATAGCCGACTGTTTACGATTCTATGTGGAAAGGAAGCGACGGCATATTTGTTTTTTTGTCTTTTTTTTATCCTTTATGTCCATCTCTACAAGAAAAGAAAGCTTTTCTTATTTTTTGTTGTTGGGGGGGCAGCAACGGTACAACATATTCAGAAAATCTTCTTATTGGAATTCTTTGTGCGTTTTATTTCTTATCAGTCGATTACTTTTCTTGTCTTTTCCTCGGGGAAATTCCTCCAGTCGTGTCAGGGGTTTTTTTGTTTTTTTTTTAAACCGGAAGTGAGACCGATACGGAAGTCGACTCCATTTTGAGGCGTCTTGTTTTTCCAGACAATCAGCTTTATTCTCTGCTCGAGTAAGTTTCCCATTGTCGGCATATATGTCCAGGACCTAAACTTTGGTAAGCTGAACATTAGCTACATAAACGAGAGTAACATCCCCTTGTTTGTTTCACTTTGAGGAAACCGTCTGTTTTGCTCGGCCATTTTCCTTTCACCGTAATCAATACAAATGCATGTTTTAACACGAAAATATTACGAAATGTGTTCTTAATAACAATTAAGAACATGTTATGATACTTTTGTGTTAAAACATTCAGATGTAGTGATTCGAACAAATTCGTATTTTCACTGTAGATTTATGGTGAAATGAAAATGGCCTCACGAAACAGACGGCTTCCTCAAAGTGAAAGAAACAAGGGGAGGTTACTCTCATTTATGTAGCTAATGTTCAGATTACCTAAACTTTAACCCCGCCCCCTCGTTCCTGTCGTATTTAACTTTCTAGTTTGATTCCATCCTCAGCCTCGTCGCACTGTGTTTATCTTTCTATCATTGAAGCGAAAAGAGTCGTTCGTCCTATGAGCGTGATTAAAATATATACCACAATGAAGATGAGGACAACAGTCCGAAACATCAAAATTATTCACATTATACCTCATCTTAAAAATACATACAAATAAATTCCTTTTTTCATATGTAGGCTGCAGACATATGTTTACTGTAATTTTTCAAATTGTTTAGCAAATTATTTAATTGGTTATATTTTTTTTTTAATTATGAGCCAGTCTTGATACTTTTTTAACAAAATGATTTTTGAGAAACAGAATTGTGCAAGTGCAAAAACTTCCATACTCATCAAACCTAACTTTATGCTAATTTCTTTTACTAAAATGAAATTTCATTTGAAGGTTAAGAATTAAGTATGTACTTTGATTTAACGGCATATCAACCCCTTATGGGTTATTAATGCCGAAATTTGATACATTTGAAAATATTCGATTATAACCACAACGGTTAAACCAAACTTAACGGACCTAAATTCCACCATCATATGTCACCTCACTGAAAGAAAAAAATACCAAAAATCAGGGAATTAACCGTATTTAATGAAATTTTCAATGTTGATATATTAATGAATAAATCTTATTATAATGGAGATTGTGTGTTTGTCTGTCTGTAACCGAAACTAAATCACTATTCAAGTCACAATTCCCTTAGTTATTGACGTCACATTTACCATGAATTTATTTTTATTTAAACCTCACTTATTGATAAAATTGTTATACCTTATTAATACTGTTGACCATATCTACCTATTAATAGCATGTAATTGTATTTATATATACAACAAAATAGCGGTTTACAGTGTGAACTAGAAGGCTAATTTGCATATTGATATTTAAAATTTGATTTTAATAAATATATGCTTAGTATTATTGATTTCTAATTGTTTGGTATTCTCTTAACGAATCTGAGCAAAGATCTCGGGGATAAATCTTAAAAGAAATCCATAAACAAGACGAAAGAACTGTAATTTTATTAAATACTTCATAATCTAACTAAATAGATAAATTAGGAAAAATGAAAGACGGGAGTGAAAGAAAATGATAGAAGAGTTAAATCTAAAGCTGCTCTATTTTTCGATTATACCCCCTCAGTTTATCATTTTCTAAATAGTTTATAATTTGATACAATATTTTATAACATCAAAACCTAAATACTTACACCCGAAGGGTGCATATATTTGCTAGTATGAATAATGCACCAGTTATTTTATTTTAAAACTTTTACATATTTTCAGGTAAGTTAACTTTGAACTAAGTATCTTTGAGAATCTGTGTTACGCCTCACCCGTCTAGCCAGAGTAAGTGCGAAAGAGGAGTGTTGCATGTCATGGACTACTCAGCAAGCAGGATTCCGCCCTTAAGAACTACGGGTCGCCACCAACAGAATGCCTCATGGGTGAGGGATTTTACCCCTCTGCAGAGGTGCAGTCGTTGTATTCTTCTGCCTCAGTCAACAGGGCGACTCGGGTAAGTGCGTCCTTCAGATACGGTGATAACCGTTGCACTTGTGTTGCGTACTAAATCTGAGAATGTAAGCGCTTAAATTGTTTTATGTGTTGCTTCGACTTAACCGGAGCAGCCGCTTAATTGGGACAAATTGTCCGTTTCCTGTTGTCTTCCTGTTAACTCGACTCTGCTCCACTTCAGAATATCACATAGCGTATTATTGCAATGCCCAGGCAATCAATAACGGGTCGTGGTTTACGTCGGGAGTGCGAGACAATGGCAGTAAGGATAAATAACTTGTACCGATCGTAAATAATTCAAGATGCACAACGGTGTAGGCGTTGCTGTATGATCTAGCAAGCTCTTTGTAATACGAGTAAACCAGTTGTATTGCATTGTTCCGAATACACACACACACACACACACCCACACACACTTACACACACACAGAGACACACACATATATATATATATATATATATTATATATATATATATGGTTAAATAGTAGGGCAGACTGGGCCCTTCAACCTTGGGTAGGTAACCAGTCTAGGAGAGGGATAACTCTGAATTCAAAATTCCCTCCAGCTATGGGTTAAATAGTAGGGCAGACTGGGCCCTTCAGTCTTGGGTAGGTAACCAGTCTAGGAGAGGGATAACTATGAATTCAAAATTCCCTCCAGCTATGGGTTAAATAGTAGGGCAGACTGGGCCCTTCAGTCTTGGGTAGGTAACCAATCTAGTAGTGGGATAACTCTGAATTCAAAATTCCTGAGGTTGGTCGTTGATTGGGTTTGTGGCAACCCTTGATACACCAAATCTTTCCTATCGACTGTGCCAAAAAGAGTGGATGGTCCAACACAAACCTTCACCACTATAAACAAATCACTGTGTGGGTGTTCATTGTGTGTGTGAACCCTCATGCGTCGAAAATCGACGAGAGAGTCCATAATATATATATATATATATATATATATATATATAGTAAATGAAGAAAAACTCTAAACTTGCTTCATTACAATAATTTATTTCAACCGTATTACTACGGCATCTTCAGGTAATTACAAGAACATGACTCTTACAGTAAGAGTCATGTTCTTGTGATTACCTGAAGATGCCGTATTTATACGGTTGAAATAAATTATTGTAATGAAGCAAGTTTAGAGTTTTTCTTCATTTACTAAATATCTTGCTCTGTCCTTTTACTCACTGGTATTAGGCACATTGAGATCTCCTTATGGTCTACCTGCATCAGCTTGGTTAAACCACACATGGAAAGACCCTAACTACCGAAAAAAACTATATATATATATATATATATATATATATATATATATGTATTTGTAGAAAAGCTTTTTCTCTGCCATGGTTTCGGTGTTCTTAGTACACCCTCTTCAGGAGAACTAAGTAAATCTAGATGGCTAATGAAATATATCCTCGCCTGGTTTAAGATTTTTATTCTGTATCTCCTAAGAGTATATTAACTTTTGTCTCTAAAGCTTGTTACTTTGAAGTTAGTGCTTAGTCTACCCTATGTTGACAGGCAGAAGTGATTAATGATTCTATCAATCCGTACCACCCCCTATCCTCTATTTTTATTGCTCCCTTTTTATTCACTTCTTACTTATTTGAACTTTTGAAATTCTAGTCCCCTGGTAAGTCTATTGAGCCAGTTTTTTGTGCATATATTATATCATATCTATATTAATCTTAATAATACATTAATGCGTTACGTAACCTGTGCATGCATTTCCCTATGAATTCATCCTTTTTATTCATTAATTCTTTTTGTTTGGGAATCTAATTATCTCTAACTTTGCAAGAAGCATAGATCAATTAAGCCCGGCAAGTATTTGATTTCTTTAATATTTCCCATTTAATAATATGTGTTATATTTTGATGCTTTAAATTCCAAATGTTGCTGGCTAAAGTTGTTACATTCTTTTCAAATATAATTCAATCCTAAAAGTAAGGAATAATTTAGTATAATTTTTGTGTCATTAAACTAAACAGTAAAAAAGCCTTTAGGAAGCGAAAGTTGATTAATTTAATAGATATATTGATAATATGGGTGGTATAGCTCAGTCGGTAGAGCGTTCGGCTAGAAACCACAAGGTTCCTAGTTCGATACCAGCCCTCGCCAACACAGCGTTACGAGTAGCCCAGGGATCTGTGCGGTAAAGTAAGGAGCTGATGGTAGGTGTGGCGCTCCACCTCAGATGCAAAAGCAATCTCCTTGGTCTAGCGCTATTGAAAAGGGGATAGACTCCCTCGCCGATTGGCTGATACCGACATTAGGCCGCTATGGCGACTTTAATTTACTTACTTATTTATAAGTAAATAGGGCTCAATATCGTCGATAGAGCATTTATAAAAAATGCTGTATCGACGATATTGCTTCTAGCCTAAAAGGTCGCTTGGTGTTTGGTCAACGGCGTTTGGCTACTGATGGATTCTCCCATATATATGCTCCCCATATATATGCTCCCCATCCCCCTGGATTTTATATATGTTATTTATTCTCAACTAGTCTCGACCTTAGGTCAACGTCACGAGAAAATGTCTTATTCGAAGAAATTGTTTTTAGATTTTTTGAAAGGGAGCATTATTCATCAAAAAGTTACTACCATGTAAACATTGTAAAATATAGAGCATTAATTAGATTTTAAAACTAGATTCACAAACCAAATACTCTTTCTCTAATATTAAACTAAAAAATGTAACAACTTTAGCCAGCTACATTTGGAATCTAAAGCATCAAAATATAACACCTATTATTTAATGGGAAATATTAAAGAAATCAAGTACTTGCCGGGCTTGATTGATCTATGCTTCTTGTGCTTACAAGAAAAGTTGGAGATAATTAGATTCCCAAATAAAAAAGAATTAATGAATAAAAAGGATGTATTCATAGGGAAATGCACGCACAGGTTACGTAACGCATTAATATATTATTAAGATTAATATAGATATGATATAATATATGCACAAAAAAACTGGCTCAGTAGACCTACCAGGGGACTAGAATTTCAAGAGTTCAAATAAGTAAGAAGTAAATAAAAATAGAGGATAGATGGCGGCACGGATAGATAGAATCATTAATCACTTCTGCCTGTCAACATAGGGTAGACTAAGCACTAACGTCAAGCTTTAGAGACAAAAGTTAATATACTCTTAGGAGATACAGAATAAAAATAATCTTAAACCAGGCGAGGTTATATTTCATTAGCCACCTAGATTTACTTAGTTCTCCTGAAGAGGGTGTACTAAGAACACCGAAACCATGAGTTGTTCCCTTTGAAACGAGAAAATATCTGTAACCAAGTGCCACAGGACCTGTTTATATATATTGATATATCCGGGTTAAAGGAATTTATTATGAAGTTGGTATTTGGTATATTATCGCAGTAGTAGCTGGTACGTCGAATAGCATAACGTCTTCCGGGCAGTCGTGTGGTAGTCTGGTGAGTTTGGGGTATATATCATCATCACTATATTGATATATCCGGGTTAAGGGATATATTATGAAGTTAGTATTTGATATATTATCGCAGTAGTAGCTGGTACGTCGAATAGCAGTACCTCTTCCGAGCAGTCGTGTGGTAGTCTGGCGAGTGTGGGGTATATATCATTATCACTATATTGATATATCCGGGTTAAGGGATATATTATGAAGTTGGTATTTGGTATATTATCGCAGTAGTAGCTGGTACGTCGAATAGCATACGTCTTCCGAGCAGTCGTGTGGTAGTCTGGCGAGTAAGCTTAGGCTGATAGGATTAGGCTTAGGCGCTTGTACCACCACAGTGTCGAATATTTATACATGACACTGTCCAATCAGATTATAGTGAGGGGGTACCAAGGTATTTACATATTCATTACATCATATATATATATGGTGATTGCCGCTTCTTCACAGAATAAGGCCATTTCTACAAGTAGTTAGGTTGTGAGCAGTTGTGAGCACGCAGATGGCCCACGGATCCATCTTGTTTTTATGTACCCCGTCACACATATGAAACTCTTGATATACATGCCCTGCCACACAGGCCAGGCTTCAATGTAGGAAATGTTTCCATGGCGTGCGTCATGTGTCGCTTCAGAATGGAGGGCTCGAGTCATATATATATATATATATATATGTGTGTGTGTGTGTGTGTGTGTGTGTGCGTGCGTGCGTTTGCGTGTGTGTGTGGCGTTTAATGACCGTCAGGAAAGACTAACTTATTTCTACAGTGAATGGCAAAAACACTTTATAATAATAATACAACGTTTTGTAACGGGACTCGACTTTTGTGTAGCTGTGCGTTGAGCATTGGGATCGCACAGCTCTTATGTCTACGTAATGGCCGCCCGGTCACTCATTCGTCAATGTTCTGTTAGAATACACAGAAACCGAATTTGCCGGGCCGAGACCAAAGCAATGGCGGCGACGGCGACGGCGGCGATCACTTCAAGCCAGTCAATGTTCTTGTCGCTTTTTTTCCTTTCTTTCTTTGTTCTTCCTCTTAATCATCTGGAACGAATGCCATAGCGATTATAAACCTCTGCCCAAGCAGAAAATACGAACTCCAAGACCAGACAATACAATGTTCTTTGATATCAAACGTAACTGTTTTTAGAAAGAAATGAAGGAGGAAAGAAGAAGAAAGAAAAAAAACAGAGAAGGAAAAGAAGAAAAATGAAAAAGGAAAGAAAACAGGTGGTTTTTATTTACGTACATATACTCAGACGAAAACAAGGAGAGAAAATCGTTCTTTTGATCTCTCTTGATGGTAGAGATAGTTTCTCATCTATCTATCTATCTATCTATAAAGGGCAATTGTGTGTATGTATGTCCGGAGCTTGGTATTTGTGTAAAACTGATCTATGATATTTAAAAATTAGAATTTGAATAATAAGAGAAGTATTGGTGGTATTCATGATTAAAACATAAACAAATCAATTATGGAAGACCAAAAAAAAAATCAATGGATCGGCGAGACTAGCTTTTTATACTCAGACGAAAACAAGGAGAGAAACTCGTTCCTTTGATCTCTCTTAATGGTAGGGATAGTTTCTCATCTATCTATCTATCTATCTATAAAGGGCAATTGTGTGTATGTATGTCCGGAGCTTGGTTTTTGTGTAAAAATGATAAAGATTTTATTTATTTCTATGAAGATATTTAAAAATTAAAATTTGAATAGTAAAAGAAGTGAAAGTGCATTGGTGGCGTTCATTGTTAAAACATAAACAAATCAATTATGGAAGACCAAAAAAAAATCAATGGATCAGCGAGACTAGCTTTTTATACTCAGACGAAAACAAGGAGAGAAACTCGTTCCTTTGATCTCTCTTAATGGTAGGGATAGTTTCTCATCTATCTATCTATCTATCTATAAAGGGCAATTGTGTGTATGTATGTCCGGAGCTTGGATTTTGTGTAAAAATGATAAAGATTTTATTTATTTCTATGAAGATATTTAAAAATTAAAATTTGGATAGTAAAAGAAGTGAAAGTGCATTGGTGGCGTATATTGTTAAAACATAAACAAATCAATTATGGAAGACCAAAAAAAATCAATGGATCGGCGAGACTAGCTTTTTATACTCAGACGAAAACAAGGAGAGAAAATCGTTCTTTTGATCTCTCTTGATGGTAGAGATAGTTTCTCGTCTATCTATCTATCTATCTATCTATAAAGGGCAATTGTGTGTATGTATGTCCGGAGCTTGGTATTTGTGTAAAACTGATCTATGAAGATATTTAAAAATTAGAATTTGAATAATAAGAGAAGAGAAAGTGTATTGGTGGCGTTCATGATTAAAACATAAACAAATCAATTATGGAAGAAGAACAAAAAAAAATGGATCGGAGATAGTTTCTCATGTATCTATCTATCTATCTATCTAAAGATAAATCTAATGAGTCAGACAAACCTACTAAAAGTTTCACTTAATGCCCTTCAGGGCTAAGATCATAGCCCTGAAGAACATTAAGCGAAACTTTTAGTAGGTTCGTCTGACTCATTAGATTTATCTTTATTATTTGCTCTACTTAGGTATTGAGCACTTTTTACTTATTAGCTTTAGTTTCCTGGCGGTTTTGTATGAATATATATATATCATATGTATATGTATACATATAAATTGTTTTTTCTTTTGGCCAAATACTGTACCAATAGATTATTTTGGGTTGGTACGATTATCTTGGTCTTTTCTTTTTTCCAAAATCTTTTTTCTCCCCGGGTTAGTATTTGGTTAGTATTTGGTAGTATTTTTTTACAATCAAACTATTTGCTGTTTTTTTTTTTTTCTCACCGCGAGGATTTACCAACAAGTTTGGTATATTAAATCTATACATATATAAAGGGCAATTGTGTGTATGTACGTTCGGAGCTTGGTTTTTGTGTAAAAATGATAAAGATTTTATTTATATCCATGAAGATATTTAAAAATCAAAATTTGGATAGTAAGAGAAGTGAAAGTGCATTGGTGGCGTTCATGGTTAAAACATAAACAAATCAATTATGGAAGAACAAAAAAAATCAATGGATCGGCGAGACTAGCTTTTTATCGCCAACCCCCTTCTACCCAGATAATGCCAGGTAGTTGCTTCTAGTACATATATAAAGGGCAGTTGTGTGTATATATATATGTCCGAAGGAAACTTCGAAAATAAAACAATTAACTACAAAGTAAATATATATACACATTAAATATCACCAGGGCTTGGTTTATGAGCAAAAATAATAGCGATTTGATTTATATTTGTAATTAAAAAATAAAATTTAAATGATAACAGCATGGATTCTTTTTTTCATTTATTATTTTAGATAGTAGACATTAACATTTCTTTTCAGAGTAACTGGATCAATGTAAGGTGTATTTTTTTACATAGAGATTTAAATGGGGCATTCCACGAGGATTCAGCTCATGACTCAGTAATAATGGATCTGCGGGACTAACTTTAAAAATCTCCCTCTACCCAGGCGACGCCGGGTAGTCGCTGCTAGTTTATACATATTATCAACCCCTGCGCACGAGCAGGATGAGACACAAGATCAATTTCTAAAGCGGAGTTTAACTGGTTTTAATTCAGAGTTTTCCTTCTTCTAAACTAGCTACCTAGCCATGGTTAAAGAGCCCAATCCGCCCTACTATTTGTTAATAGCTGGAGGGGGAGTAGTTGGATTCATACCTTTCCCAAGGGTATTAGCGCTATGTAAAATGCAAACAGCTTCGTCCAGGATTCGAACCCTGTTCGACGAGTCCATTTCCTACGACTCTAACTATTACACCACGCGCATCTACAAAATAGTTTCTTATTATCATCTGTGCACACGTATCGTACCGTTGCGCTCGTATTTTAATGGTTATCGTTGTAGGATATGGAATCGGCGACACGATTTCAAATCCTGGACGAGGCATTTCACGTAGCGCTAATACCCTTGGGAAAGGTATGCATCCAACTATTCTTTTTCCAGCCGTGAGTAAATTGTTGGGCAGACTTGGCTCTTTAACCTTGGTACTGCAAGCATTCTAGGAGAAGGAAAAATAGATAGATAGAAAGATAGATAAGTTGGGGATGATTCTATTTGGAATTTTCATTATCCTCTCTATATCTACAATGTTCACCTATAAATTTATACAAGGATTATTTCAAGTCCCTAAGAGAGCTCAATGTATGATAATTAATAAATTAAATTAAATACAGAGCAATATTTACAGTTGGAGGCGCGAGAACTCGTCGACCTGAGGTCAATTCCTGGACAAAGCTGTTTGCTTTTCATATCACGCTAATACCATTGGGAAAGTATGAATCCAATTTTTCCTCCAGCTACGGGTAAATAGCAGGGCAGACTAGACTCTTTAAGCATGGCTAGGTAACCAGTCTAGGAGAAGGAAAACTGAATAAAACCTGTTAACATCCGCCTTAAAAATTGACCTTGTGTCGGATCCTGCTCGTGCGGAGGGGTTGGTAAATATATATTTACACTTCCAATAAGAGAGAAAAAAACTCAACCGACTGTCATTTGGCTATTATAAATTTATTTCAGCTGGCAACCTCTATGAAAGAGTCCAGTCTCGTCAGATAACCATCATACCATTGAGAAGAAAATACCTTTTTTTACAGTGAACTCTTCCTTATTTAAAAATACACATAAACATGTTTACTTAATCTCTGAATGTTTGAGATGAGGATTGATAATTACTATTATTTGTATTATTCGGACTATTGTCCTCATCCAATTTGATACATAGCCTAGTGGATAAAGGGGTTAGGTTGAGACTTCTAAGTGACAGTTATATCTAGACTGCAAGTTCAATCTTGGTCAGGGGCTGCAATAACATAGAATAATAATTAGCACAGCTGTATCCCAGCTATGGTAGCGGAATGAGAACAGAATAACCCTGTGGACTGAATAAAAGGGTTAAGTTCAAAGTTCCGTCATGGCTCCCGATTACGACAATAATGTTCCCAAATCCAAGAAGGTTCCCGAGTCTGAGAAGGTTCCCGAGTCTGAGAAGGTTACCGAGTCTGAGAAGGTTCCCGAGCCCGACAAAGAATACCTGAAGAAGACCGGAGATTGGCCGAAACTTTGTACACATAACAATGAAGGTGAGGGCAATAGTCTGAATAATACAAATGATTCTAATGTTTACTTAAGAGCTATTGCCAGATAGTTCAATATGTAAAATGTATAATAATCTTGATTTAAATCTCTCTCACTCCTTTTTTCTTTCTTTCCTTCTTTTCATCTTTTCATTATGTTCAATTAAAACAAATTAGCGTCATCGCTTCCGCTCGTTCATCCACTCTCTCTATCTTTACCCTACTGTCTTTCTTTCGTTATTTCTTTCTTAATATATTTTTCTGTGTTGCATGTCCTTTTCTTCTCTTTCTTTGTAATAAAAGCGTAATGGTCCCGTCAAGATCAGACCTAACGAAATCTTGAGTTATTCTCCTTGATCAGTAGGGGGTTGATGGGAACCTGGAAGTGGGATCTCCACCCTGACACTTTTAGATCGATTCTAACTGGGCGCACCATACTTCTGGCTTTGTGCCACATCTAAACTAAGCTTAGTAAGATAAAAAAAAAAGTATATAGCAATAGCATAATCTTTACAAGTCACTGCTGTCCCTCACAATCCTATAACCCCACCACCAGAACCTTTCCTCTCATGAGCCCTCAAATGACTCATCAAACCCGCTGCTGAGCCACAAAGTTTGATGCAAACATTACATATGAAGGATATTTTTCTCGTTAGATCTACAAAGTTTGATGCAAATATGACATAGTAAGGACGTCCTTCCCGTTGGATCAGATGGATCAGATGATTAAATTTGATGCTTATGCAGACTTTGTTACAGATTGCACAAGACACATTGTTTGTTCCTGGAGTTTGCATGAATTGTCCCTGATGAGATTTCCAGCCTGAGAAAGTAGAATTTGACCACATGTCTGACATTTCCAAACCCTCCATGTTCCCTCCAATATGACAGGTGTATCCCTTTCGAAGTTGACGCTTGAGGTTTTCATGCTAAATTCTTTCACTCTCAAATCTGGTACAGCCATCATCCACATGAATTCTCCAGTCAGTTCTCTTCAATGCCAGTTTTTCCAGTTGTCAGGATCTATTTTTATTTTTACAAGATTGTTTTTTAAGCAATCCTTATATCTCTTGCAAGGCTTATAATTATCAAGCCTCATCTCAAAAATTCAGAGAATTAAGATAACATCTCAAATCATTTTCCTCAGAAGCAAGGAAAACATGAAAACTGATCAAACAAAATATGACAAGTTGGTTCACTATTTTGTTAAATGGCATATCAACACTTGTGGGTTATTTAATGCCGAATCTTATTTTTTTTAATATATGATTTGAAAGCGAAATATAAGATAAATATTTTTGTTTGGTTTGCATTTATAAACTGGTAGAAATAATTTTCATTATCTTCATGTGTATTAATATATTGGTTCGTTGGTTACTCAATGGCACCTGAAACTCTAGTGGGCTATGTAATGGCAAATCTTGTGTTTTTGTATAAACGATTTCATGTGTACTAATAAACTAGCAGAAATAGCCCTCATTAATTTTATGTGTATGAACAAATTGGTAGGAATAATTTTTGTTAGATTTTTAATTCATTTCATGTGTATTAATAAATTAGAAAAAGATTCATGTGTATTAATAAACTGGCAGTGGATCCTAAAAAAAGTTAGGTACCAGCCATGAAAGGAATTTGAAGAATGCAGTTAAGGCTTAATCATATAGGTACTAGGGGTTGACATGACCTACCCAAAGACCGTAAAGGAGTTGCTTTGGCATTCTAACATCATTCATACGCACAAAATGACCTGCCCATCGCATTTGGGCCATTATGATAAGAGTTTCAATGCTTGTGCATTCTGCCCTTATAAAGATTTCTGTGTTAGGTGTGTTGGAATTTCCCTTGATGTTTAGAATGTGTCTCAAACAATGAAAATTTCAAATGTCTTCGAAACTAAATCCATGATTCCGATGAGTACAATAGAACACTCAACACGCAGGACCTATAAACGTTCAATTTTGTTTTATGGGTAATGCTGGTATTAGACCATAACCATTTTTTAAGCCTTCCATAAACTACAGATGACTTCTGGATGCGTAGGTGAATCTCATATATATATATATATATATATATATATTCCCCTGGATCCTAACGGAGCGACTAGAGAATAAACTAGATGGGAGCTGCACAAGAATGCTGCGGGTGATCCTGAACAAGACGTGGAAACAGCACCCCACGAGAAAGCAGCTGTATGGCCACCTGCCACATATCACCCAAAACATCCAAGTAAGACGGACAAGACACGCGGGACACTGCTGGAGAAGCAAGGACGAACTCATAAGCGACGTCCTCCTGTGGAAGCCAGCACATGGACAAGCCAGTGTGGGCCGACCAGCAAAAACGTACATTGATCAGCTCTGTGCGGATGCAGGATGCTGCATAGAGGACCTCCCGAGAATGATGAACGATAGGGACGGATGGAGAGAGATTGTCATGGATATCTGTGCTAACAGCGTGACATGATATATATATATATATATATATATATATATATATATATATATATATATATAATATATATATACACACATTATGTATTGTAAAAAACTATATAGATGGCTTGATTCGGTATTAAATGACTTGAAAAGGGTTGATATGTTGTAAAACGAAACAAACAACTTAGTTTTCTAGAAAGAAAGAAAAAACGCAAAAAAGGTATATTCCTACGCCCTTTTCACAAAAATGGTCACGAAATGTTTTTTTCCCCATCTTATTCCGAAAGATTATTTTATCACGGTCGTTGGTCGGAGAAGAGAGATCTAATTGCGCACTGAAATGCCGCGAATGCGCGCTGAGCTTACAATAAGCCGGAATCGGTTTAACAGTACGCGTGGATATTGTAAAACACAGGAATAGGAAATGTTAAGAGATTGGCGGTGTGGCGGGTGAGGGTGGGGAAAAGTGGTAATAGACAAAAACAATCGTCCAAGAATATCGGCCGGGCATCCATATGAAAAAATGGCTGTCATTCAGAATCTTAATGGCGAATCAATCAAGCGTAAACATCTCTCGATAAACACACTCACACCTACCCCCTAACCCGCCATATATATATATATATATATATATATAAGAGAGAGTTTCATAATAATAATAATAATAATAATAATAATACAGGTCAACACACAACACCATTGTTACAGTATTATTATTTATATTTATTCCAAACTGCATTGTGATAGCCTTCTAAATCAACCTCCTAATCAATATATATATATATATATATATATATTATGTGTGTGTGTGTGTGTGTGTGTGTGTGTGTGTGTGTGCGCGCACGTGTGTGTGTATATATATATATAAATATATATATTATATTTATATGTGTGTATATATATGTGTATAATATAATATATATATATATATTTATATATATATATATATTATATGTATAAATATATATATTATATGTGTATATATATATATTTATATATATATATATGTATATAATATATATATATATTTATATGTGTGTATATATATAATTTATATATATATTTTATAAATATATATATATTTATATGTATATATATATATATTTATATATATATGTATAATATATATATATATTTATATATATATGTATATATTAATATATATATATATATATATATATATATATTATATATATATATATATATATATATAATAAAAGATAAGTCCCATTCCAACGGGCATGTATTGTACCAACTGAGATTAATCGAAAACTTGATTAATTTCAACGGATGTAACCCTGAAGAATCAATCGATGAAACTCAAGTAGGTTACTTCTATCCATTATATATATATGGATACATATCATATATTGTTCTTACGTTTTCGGTGATATTTGAACATAGAAATACGTAGTTGTATGTATTAAGAAATTTGAAAAACAAAGTGTTCCAAAATAAGATTAATTTATTTATCGAGACTTAAACGTCGTTTCGGTTTTTATCTAAACCTTCATCAGGATAGATTATGGGTGAAGAAATTGATGGATCTTTTGAAGGTATCATCTACAAAACATCCAAAATTCTCGAGCTGTGTAGAGTGTGGAGTAACCTTTCATTGCCATTACTCCCAGATCCACTTAGACCGATGTGGTAGTACCATCTTATGTGTTAAATAGAAAAAAACTGAGTTTTAAAACCGAATTTTAAAAAATTGAATACCCAAACAAGAATGAATAAAAGAAAACATCTTCGGCATAAAATAACCCAACAAGAGTTGGCATGCCTTAAAATCCAACCAGCCAATGTAGATAGGTACAAAGATTAATCCTGTTTGCTGTGCGGGATTTGCATGTCTTTCTCTTTTAAGTCATACAACTCGAGGGCTAAACTTTTAGCTTCTATGTCAATGCCGTGCGTTCGCTTAAAAGCAGGCCTATCACTGGTATCCGCACACTTCCGGTATCTCTGCGGAACTTCCGGCTTTGTCTGATTCGTCTTTATGCCACTTCAAAGAGCTTTTCAAGTGGCTAAATGGAAGAATGTAGCAATGCAGAAAACCACCACAGCAAAAGTTCAATCTTCGATCATCAGTATAACCTAGTGAACCACATTAACAAAAACGTCACTGGTAAATATATATATATATATATATATATATATATATATATATATAATATATATATTCAGCTCCGTCGGTAGAGTGTCCGACTAGGAAATACAAGGTTCTTGTTTCGATACCGGCCCTTGCCAACTCAGCATTTGAGTAGCATATGGATTTCTGCAGTAAAATGAGGGCTGATGGTTGGTGTGGCGCTCCACCTCAGACACTAAAATAATCTCCTTAGTCTAGCACTAGTGAAAAGGGGATAGACTTCCTTGCTGTCAGGCTGATACCGACACTAGGCTGCCCCACCGACTTTACTTATATATATATATATATATATATATATATATATATTTGGGAGAATATGTGCTTAATTGAAGTCAAACCTAATTTTTTTGAAATTTAATTCATTAATGATTAATTAGGCGGGATTTAACTACTTAAATGTAAGGCTAAACAAATCGAGAAAAATCAATATTAATCATTAATGAATTAACTTTCAAAAAATTAGGTTTGACTTCAATTAAGCACATATTCTCCCAAATATTGTCGGATGAAAATAGCCATATTTGTTTATATATATATATATATATATATATATATATATATATATATATATATATATATATGTCAATAATCATAAACATCATCTCAAGTGGACATTCATTATGGTCAGGTTTGCCAGGACAAAGAAATTATGGCCATAAAAAGGTGGGTAATTTTCACCTTTAGTTGGCTAAATTCCTAGCATAAAATTGTGCATGCTCATTATCTGAAATGAACTTAATTGTTATTAAGAACACATTTTATGATATTTTTGTGTTAAAGCATGCAGTTGTATTGTTTTCTAACTACTGAATGTAAATCTCGGAGGGTAAAAGGTTAATCCCAAAAATAAAGCTTTCTAATGCACTGTGGACGCAGAGAAACTGTTCGTGCGGCTATTGACAACACTGATATATTTTTTCTCTCTGAATGTTTGAGAAGAGGCTTGATTATTAGTATTATCTGCGTTATTCGGACTATTGTCCCCATCATCATTGTTATTTGTACAACGTTTCGGCCGATATACCCTCCGGCCTTCTTCAGGTATTTCTTGTCGGACTCGGGAACCTTCTCGGACTCGGGAACCTTCTTTTCGAACTCGGGAACTTTCTTGTCGTATTCGGGAGCCATCATGGAACTTTGAACCTAACCCCCGTGGAATAAATAAAGGGTTAGGTTCAAAGTTTTCAGACTTTTCGATAACATTTTTGATTTTTTTGAGTAAAAATGCTTTTATAAACCAATTCTGAGGAGTAGGGAAGCTCTGGAACTCATTTTACAGAAGAAAAAAAATTACAAAAAGTCGCCATTTTTCGCCAAACCCCACCAAATTTGGAGAGCTAAAAATTGAATTTTGGGGGATGTCTAACATTAACGCAGTCCACACCGGTACAAAATTTCAGAAATATTGAAAGTGTGGGTAACAGGGCCTGGATGATTTGACATGGAATTACCCATGTATTAATGATTTTGACTATGACTATAAATTAAATAATGTATTGATAAACTTCATTGAAAGAGTACACACACATACACACACACACACACTATATATATATATATATATATATATATATATATATATATATATACAGAGAAAGAGAGATTGAGAAAGTTGGAGTTAAAATCTAATATTGGCCAATATGAAGTACAAGTGTCAAGATCAGAGATTTGAATAAGTGTCCAAATTTTATCTTGGACAATTGGTCTTTGAAAAGACCACCATTGATCAGAGTGGTGCCAGTTAACGCTGCGAACGTTTTGGTTTCAAAGAGATGCACCCAATATAAACGTTAAACGTGGACACACGTGTTTCCGATAAGGTGATGCACCCTGGCAAAAATCTGGCAAAACAATCAACGCCGCGAATCAGTCCCCAGGGAGGGTCGCAGCTCACCCAGTACGTCGTGTGAAAAACCGTTATCATCTCTGATGAATATATTGACTGACAAAAGTGATGTGTTCTATAAATATAGAGTTATGTTGTTGCTACGAACAATAAAAATGTGGCAGAGCACTATGTGGGAAGTAGAAAGGTGTGGGTAGAGCACTAGGTGGGAAGTCCAATAAAGTGGCACAGAGCACTAGGTTGAAATTCTAAGCAATGTTGGAAGGGTTCTTGATCTGAAGTATATATATTTACCGACCCCTCCACACGGGCAGATGTGATACAAGGTTAATTTCTTAAGCGGAGTTCAACGGGTTTGACTTCAGAGTTTTCCTTCTCCTAGACTGGTTGCCTAACCAAGTTTAAAGTGCCCAGTCTGTCCTACTATTTATCCATAGTTTGAGGGAGAGCAGGATTCATACCTTTCCCAAGGGTATTAGCGCCAAGTGAAATGCAATTACCACGTTCAGGATTTGAACTCGGGGCGACGAGTCCATTTCCCATGACATTTAACCATTACACCACGCGCTTCCAAAAGTATCCGAAGTATAAAGTGTAAGGAGAGCACTAGGTGCAAGTTTAATAATGTGTGGATAGAGCACTAGGTGGAAGTTGAAGTTTATTACAGTGTGGATAGAGCACTGGGTGGAAGTTTAATAAGGTGTGGATAGATCACTAGGTGGAAGTTTAATAAGGTGTGGATAGAGCACTAGGTGGAAGTTGAAGTTTAATAAAGTGTGGATAGATCACTAGGTGGAATTTTGATAATGTGTGGATAGATCACTAGGTGGGAAGCACAAAAAGTGTGGATAGAGCACTAGGTGGGGAGTACAAAAAGTGTGGATAGAGCACTGGGTGGAAGTTTAATAAAGTGTGGACAGAGCATTTTTTGAGCAGTCCAAAATAAATCAAATATTTGAAAAATATTCAAATATAGGCATCAAACGAGACAGGGGGAACGGGAAGAGGAGTGATAGGCAAGAAAAAAGGGAAGAGGAAGAGGAGGAGAGAGGAGAGATTAAGTTCAAGTGTGATGGGGGTGGGAAAAAAGAGAGAGAATAAGTGATGAAAGTGAGGATGACAGAGGAGAAGGATGGGTGAATTTATTGAAAATAGAAAGGTGAGGAAGAGTTGGAGAGTAAGAGAAAGCAATTAAATGAAGAAAAAGAAAGAAAGAAAGAAATGTGGAATGTAGAGCACCCCTTCATCACCATTGCTCCCTAGTCCACTCTTACCCGAAGTGGTAGTATCTGTTAGGGGCCCATCTATAGGTTAAATAGAAAAATGTGTTTTTAACAAAAATCGAGTATCCATTAAGAATGAATTTATTTCAAAACCTTTTCGACATTACATAACCCACTGAGGTAGATATGCCATATAACAAAACAGACCAAACCGTAACACACATCAACCAAGCATTTTTAGTGCTTGCCCTGTAGTGCCATTTTGTTTTGTAATTTTTTTTTTTTCAATTGAAATGAATTTATTTTTCTGATCAGTTCGCATTTTCCCGCGCAGATTGCAGTAAAAATGGCGTCGATCGATGTCGCTGACATCACAGCTGTTTAGTTAATGACTTTTTCGTCAAATTTCAAGGCGGC
>CM042173.1:6317310-6342310 GCA_023376005.1 Doryteuthis pealeii
ATATATTAATTATTATTTATATTAAAAATAAGGGAGATCTCCACACTCCCATACATATAAAATGATTGTAACATATATATATTAAATTATTATTTAAAAAATTGAAAATATAATAACTAAATTATTGAGATATTATAGTACGATATTATATATATTATGTATTTATTTATCAAAGAGCAATATATTTTGTTCTATCTTATAATTATATGATATATTAGATTTACTAAGTTTATATATAGATAAAAGATAATAAAATGGTTTATTCAACAATTTATTAATTAAGATTCAAAGGAGAGATTATTGGAGTAAATATATATAATCCATTTATTAACTACTTAATTTCTATATACTATTTTTCATCATTAATTTTTGTATTGTACTATATTCAACACATATTATAAAACATTAGTCTAATATACGAAGGAAATAGCTTAGCTTTATCTATATCATTATATATTACTATGCTCAATAATTAGGGATTTTAACAGGTTTGTATGTAATATCAATTAGAAAGCAAGGTATAAATTGTATATTTTATACAATATATATATGATTAGTCAGATATATTTAGGACTACGTGATACAATATTAGTTTTTTTTACATATATATTTCCTTATCTAACTAACAAATATAATTATCTATAGGTTTATTACAACTAATATAAAGTAAGGTGGTGGTTGTTCTAGTTGAGTAAATGGCCACAGCTTAGATATACTACTCAAGCCTCAAAACATAGTATACAAGTTTAAACCCGTATTCTCGCTTTAATTTTGATCATACTATTATTTTTGAGACCCTTTTATAGGAAAATATAATGAATCTATCCCTCACATTATTACCCATAAAGCTTTGGGTATATTTTCACAATAATAATATAAATCACGAAAACTAAAACCAAATAATTTGATAATTATAATTCTCAATAAATATTAATTTATTCTTAAGTACATAAGATATTACTCATCATAAATACTACCACACTGTATATTTAGGTTATTATTAACATTTATAAAATAAATAAAAAAAATTTATAATTAGAATATATAATGTAAGAATAATATTAGTTATATTCATATTCAAATTAATTCAATGACAAATAGGATGTACGTATGAGAGATGATGTATGTATGAAGTTATGAGAGAGGACGCCACGGAAAGTAGGAGAACGCAAACGGAAGAAGCATGACGCACGAGAGTAGCACTCTAGGTATATTAGGAGTTAGCTCTTTGAATTAATAAATTTTCTGTGGTGTCTTCCAAATATTTCCTAAATGAACTTTTAGCTTTATTAACGTTGTTCACGTGACTCCTTCCACATGCTGACAATTTCCGGTTTGAAATAAACTTTATACATTTTGTTTGTTTATATCTATATTCTAAATATCTTTTTTAACAATTAAAATTTAGATGGAATGGGAAAGTGGGGAACTAAATCATGGTTGTTTCGAGAAGGAGCCGGAAGTCGTGATATTTGATTAGAAGTGGAGACACTTACTTCCGGATGACTGACTTCTAAATTGCACTATCCGCTCAGACTACTCGACTAGTGACATTATGCCATATATACCAACTACAATTACGAGCACCTCAATTAATTTTATTTTTCATCTTTTTTTACTTCATTAACTCTCACTCTTTTCTTCTCTTCCATATCACACTCTACTTTCTCAATATATACATGACACTTGACTACTATTCATTCATACTATACTACATACTCATTAGTCGGTATTTCTTTCTTCTCTCTTTTCATCAGCCATTTATATTCTTACTGGACACTTGTCATATATGGATACAAACAATTACATATGTCTTAATTAAACTCACGAATTATCAATATTAACATAAACTAACAATAAATGGGACATTCTACTATTATATGGAATGGAGAAGAAAAGTAATACATTTGTATAGTTATGGAGAGAAAACAAGGGTTTAATGGAAAAAATATAGAATAAAAATGAAGGAAGGAGGCCATCACGTAAAAAGCAATAAGAGATTATGTCTATTTAGTATCTAGGAAATTAATTGGGAATATAAATAGATTGACAAGGGGAAAGTAAGCGAAAAAGTGGATATCAATTACACCATTTTGTTAACTAAATTATTATCTATTGCGGTCATGTAAAGAATGGAGGGGGTTAATAAGGTCTTAAGCATACTGTATTAAGAAAGAAAATGAAAAGCACGGTCAATTAACAACCATTTTCACTTAGGTTCCATCGCCTGAAGTTCCCAAATTCATTCAAATAAATTCACAATTTATTTGTATCCATCAGTGAGAAGTAAATTCTGAAAATTGAATCCAATAGCATAAAAAGCATAAAATTCAATTGTTGAAAATGAATCCCAATAGCACCCAATAGCAATACCGATTAAATTCTTATTTTAAATCATTAACAAATCAAGGGAATTTCCTAATAAATTTCATTATTTGACATTTTTCCCAATTTTGGAAATTAAACATTTTAAAAGTGGATTTGTTACAACCTTTCAACGTTGTTTTTGCCTTATCTCTGTCATAAAGTTATTTAAAGGTAGTAAAAACTAATGATTTTAACTTGTTTGGGGAACTTTTGAAAAATTAATGGTATAATAATGTCTTTTAAATAAAACAACAAAACAGATACTCTGAGATGGGAATTTTCCCTAAAAAAGATTAAACGCAGCCTTTAAGCAGTTCCACACAACTCGATACCATCCAATTGCTTTACAAACCACCATCTACTTCCAATAATTCTCGCTTGGGGTTCACTAAGGCAACTTGTTTGATCAGGTGTGTCTTTCATCCCTAATCCTACCGGTGAGGGGTATCTTCCAAAATGAAAAAACAAACAAAAAAAAAAATCTGGAAAATCTTTACTATCTTTTTTACTTTCTTTGGATCTCAATAACTCCAGAAAACATCACAATCATAGAAACTATTTTATCCCCTTAAAGTAAATCTGGAGGTGGGTTTGATTCTTGTTAAAAAAAAAATATTCTAATATCTATCTACATCTTCTGATTTTCCCTTCCCCAAAAATGGACAATTCAGCATTTAAAAATCACCCACTGAGGGTAAACATATTAAATGGGATCTGACAATTTAAGACCGACCCGTTATCTTTTTATCTAAGGTGCGGACATTTCGTTTAATTTCCTTTGGTGTGTATTGTTTCAACAAATTAGTGAAGCGTAGGATAATGAAAATCGACGACCCGAGTTCAAATCCTAAAAACGAAACTGTTTGTTTTTTTTTGTTTGTTTTTTTTTTACTTCGCGCTAATTTTCGTCTTGAAATGCATGGATCTATCTGTTTTCTTTCACCACCCCCTAGCCATGCGAAAATAATAGTGTAGACTTGGTCCTTTAGCCTTGGTATGGCCACCAGTTTAGTAGAAGACAAACTCTGATTTCGAACAGGAAGAGGTTTAAAGTAGACAAAGTGTTAAGAAATATGAGTAAAAAATGAGATCCAATCTTCTTCTTCTTCTTCTTCTTCTTCTTCTTCTTCTTATTATTATTATTATTATTATTATTATTATTATTATTATGTATTGTGATGTTTCTTCTTTTTTATTGGTACGTTTCTTGTTGTTCTTCTTGTCCTTGTTCTTCTTCATTGCGATGTTTCTTTTTCTTTTTTATTGTTACGCTTCTGGTTCTTGTTATTGTTGTTGTTGTTGTTGTTGTTGCTGTTGTGTTGTTGTGTTATTGTTGTTGTTGTTTCTTCTTCTTCTTCTTTCATTGCGATGTTTCTTCTTCTTTTTTTGCTACGCTGTTGTTGTTGTTGTTGTTGTTGTTGGTTGTTGTTGTTATTGTTCTTCTTCTTCTTCTTCTTCATTGCGATGTTTCTTCTTCTTTTTTTTGTTACGCTTGTTGTTGCTGTTGTTGTTGTTGTTGTTTGTTGTTTCTTCTTCTTCTTCTTCTTCTTCATTGCGATGTTTCTTCTTCTTTTTTTGTTACGCTTGTTGTTGTTGTTGTTGTTGTTTGTTTCTCTCTTCTTCTTCTTCTTCTTCTCTTCTTCTTCTTCTTCTTCTTCTTCTTCTTCTTCTTCATTGCGATGTTTCTTCTTTTTATTGTTACGTTTCTTCTTCTTCTTCTTCTTCTTCTTCTTCTTCTTCTTCTTCTTCTTCTTCTTCTTCTTCTTCAAACAAAAATAACCTAACAAAAAAAAAGTTATATCGAACTTAATGGACCAAAATTCCACCATCGTATGTCACCCCGCCAAAAGAGAAAAATACCAAAAATCAGGGAATTAACCGAATTTAATGAAATTTTCAATGTTGATATATTAATGAATAAAAGATATAATGCACCAATTATTTTATTCAAATTTTTTTACATTTTTTCAGGTCACTTAATTTTGAACCACGTATCTTTGAAGCGTGACACAGATTAAATAACGAAGGATTTCGTTCTCAGGCATTACAGGGCCCCATTCGTGGAGGTCTTACCTTTATACAGGCATGCAACCAGCGTGGTCTACAGTCCCAGGCAACAAGGTGGATCCGTTATTAATGATTTTCATAGGCATCAACTCGTCAACTATAGACGATGGCGTAGTTTTCCCCAAAATTTGAAACCACCTGGCCTGTGAGTATTGATATGGAGGATGAGCAGCAGCTCCCCTTTTTACACTTCCGTTGTGGTTCAAAGGAAAGGCAACTTCCCCAGTTTGGCAACGATAGTGTCACGTGAGTTACTGCAGAGGACTAAAGTTCAGCATCACAGTCCCTTAGGGACTCCAGCTCCGGATTTTTGTAGTAAGTACCCCAATCCGACGACTATCGGTGTAGATGGCCGTTGGTTCCCCTGAAGCTCATCCGCCCTTCTGACAGATCATCTTATTATTGATGCTGGGTGTTCACACACCCATCTCACCAGACAAACCTAACCTAACCCTACCCTCTCTTCTCTCTCTCTCTCTCCTCTCTCTCTCTTTCTCTCTTCTTTCTCTCTCTCTCTCTGTGTCACTCTCTGTCTCTGTTCTCTGTCTGTCTGTCTGTCTGTCTGTGTCTGTCTCTCTCTCTCTCTCTTCAAATATTGCCCTCCTTCAAGTCACAGAGGGCGCTGCGCTAGAACGTAACCTCAAAGCGCACGAGAACTCTATGGCTGTTCGGGATAAAATTTGACATATCTATATTTGGTAAGTTTTGAAATAAAATAACTGATGCATTATAAAATTCATTTTATTGATAATCAACAGTGAAAATTAATTAATATTGGAAAATTCCCCTGATTTTTGGTAATTCTTTCAATCGGGGGGGGGGTAAATTTATTTTTTTGGAACAAAAATACAGATTTTTACGTCATCTTAGACCGCGGTTGACGGTCATGTTTACGATAAATTTGCGCAAAATTGACCGAAAAATAGTTTAAAATGTATTAAAAATAAATTACATTATTTTTTAACAAAATAACTCGAGCTTACTGGAGGACCCAACGGGTCACGTCATTTCTAGTATTTCTAGTATATATATATATATATATATAAAGCCTGATGGGGATGCCAGTTTCGTCGCCGACAACCCGACCATGGAACAGATACTACTAGTTCGCATGGTACTATTAGCAGGTAAGAAAGAAAAAGGTGACTTGTCGTGACCTGACTTTAGCTATTTTAAATCGTACTTAATGGACACACTCGGCGGCTTTTATACGTGAAATAATAGAAAGTTTTAAAAAATATTATTATTTTGTCTAGAGTGGAGAGAGTATGGTTTCAGAAACTATGGGATAATAGAATTATCTCATATTATGAATCTCTCATATTAGAATATCTTTTTCAAGATCAACTTGTCACTTGAGTTGTCATATCAAGTGTGATATCTAGCAAGGTTACAGTTATATTTCCCAGTTAGGGGAACACTGTTGATAAAACCAAATGAAAAAGTTGGAAAGTCTCCAAAATCAATCAATAAAAACACTATTAACGATTATACATTGTCAAATATATATATATAAATATCTTAATATAATAGAGATTATGTAGCTGTTTGTTTGTAACTGAGACTACGTCATCACTAGACGTCATGATTTCCTTAGTTATGTAATATATATAATATATATATATATATATATATATATATATATATTAATTATATCATATTATAATATATATATATTTAAATTATATTATATCATATTATATATATATATTATATTATATCATATTATATATATATATTAAATTATGTTATATTATTTTCACAGTTAGGGGAACACTGTTGATAAAACCAAATGAAAAATTTGGAGAGTCACCAAAATCAATCGATGAAAAAACTATTAAAGATTATACAATATCAAATATATATATATATATATATATATAAGTAAAGTATGTAAAGTCGACGGGGTGGCCTAAAGTCGGTATCAGCCAGCCAGCGAGGGAGTCTTTTCCTTTTTCAATAGCACTAGACCAAGGAGATTTTTTTAGCATCTGAGGTGGAGCGCCACACCTACCATCAGCTCTTAACTTTACCACACATATCCCTATGCTACTCATAGCGCTGAGTTGGCTAGGACCGGTATCGAACTAGGAACCTTCTGGTTTCTAGCCGAACGCTCTACCGACTGAGACCAAACTTGTTGGCAAAACCTTGCGGTAAGAAAAAAAAACGACAAATAGTTTGATTGTAAAAATATACTACCAAGCATTACCTAGGGAGAAAACAAAATCTGAAAAAAAGAAAAGACCAAGATAGTCGTACCAACCGAAAATAATCGGTTGATACTATAATACTTGACCAAAAGAAAAAACAATTTATATGTATATATACATATAAATTGTTTCCCCCAAAACAATATATATATATATATGTGAAAAATATAATAATATATATATATATATATGTGAAAAATATATATTCATACAAAAACCTCTAGGAATGTACTAAAGCTAATAATTAAAGAGTGCTCAATGCCTAAGTAGAGCAAATAATAAAGAAATATATATATATATATATATATATATATATAATATTATATATATATATATATATATATATATTAGTTTCCTAGTTACGGGAACACTGTTGATAAAACCAAATAAAAAATGTTGGGAAGTCACCAAAATCAATCGATGAAAACCCTATTAAAAAAATACAATGTTCTATATATATATATATATATATATATATATATATATATATATATATATATATATATATATATATATATATATATATATATATATATATATATATATATATATATTATTAATAATGGATTATGTAGTAGTCTGTCTGTAGTCGAAACTACGTCACCACTAGACGTCACGATTTCCTTAGTTATTTAATATATATGAACTTATATTACATTAAAAATTAAATACTTGCATTGTTAAAAATGTCTATATATCTTTTTATAATAGAGATCATATAGCTGTCTGTCTGTAACCGAAACTACATCACCACTGATGTCACAATCTCCTTAGTTATTTAAATCATATTTTCATCGATTATTAAATATACATTATTTAATCTTAATCAGCATCTTATTTATTAAAGATGTCTCTATTAAACTCTAGCGGAATTAAATTTGCTGCAAAACTGCCCATGTTATGGTATTTGCCTCTCATCTCACTTATGAGGGTGTGTGACACAAGGACATTTTTATGTGGGTCCACCCACAAGCCGAAGCTCATGGCTGGTAGGTACAAAAATGCGTCGATTCCGTTGGCATTCCCCCTCAAGGGGGCGCCTCAGGGGCTAGGCAATAAACCCTGCCCTGCCCCTTTAAATCAAGGGGGCAGGTATTGCCGTCAATTTCATCAATAGACACAGGCCCCGAAAGGCTCGTGGTATTAATGCATTTAAAATTCTGACATATATGCGATATATCTCTAAAACATAAAGATTTACATAGTGTATGGTGAGAATAATTTGCATAATGTTTTTAACAAAACTTTGTTTAATAAATAATTATTTGCTGTTACTGATTTTTTTATACTATTATGTTATTCTCAAATGTATTAAAAGCAATCAGATATATAATTTTATATTGAAATCAATTAAAATAACATTAAGATAAGTTTAATATTTTTATATTCGTTCTTATATAGTTTCGTTGGTTTTTCTAATATAATATAATATATTAAATTAAAACTTAAATATTTGCACCCAGGGGGCGCTTACATTTGCTAGTATATCTAGAAAAAAGATATATTTTGTCTGTTTGTATGTATACCTATTAGTTAAACCTAAAATTAATTATCTAGATGTAGATTGGGTTCTTTGGTTGGTTGGACTTTACGGCATGTCAACCCTTGTTGGGTTATCTAATGCCGAAAACGTTTTGATTTATCAGTTCTTGAGGAATTCAACATTTTTAAACCAATTTTTTTAATTTACCTCATAGATGGGACCCTAACAGGTACTACCAGTCCGGGTCAGTGGGCATGGGAGTGATGGTGATGAAGGGATACTCCGCATTCCCCAGAGCTCCAGAATTTGGATTTCACCAGTTAAAGATATCACACCCTCTGTTGTCTATCAGTTACCTTAGTATGTATCAACCGAACCCGTTCGCAATGGCTAGGATGTGACACAAAATTACAAGTATGGGGTACTACCCTCCAGGTGAGAGTTGACGCGGGGGTAATGGTGATGAAGGGGTACTCCACGTTCCCTAGAGCTCAAGAATTGGAACTTCACCATTAGATAGATTTTAACCTCATACCCAGGACACCAAACATATATGGAAGTGCCTCCAGCTATGGATAAATTGTAGGACAGACTGGGCTCTGGAACCTTGTTTAGGCAACCGGTATGGGAGAAGGAAAACTCTGAATTCAAACCTGTTGAACTCCGCTTAAAAATTGACTTTGTGTCACATCCTGCTTGTGCGGAGGGGTTGGTATATATATAATATATATATAATATATATATATATATATATATATATATATATATATACCATTTTCAATAAAGTTAGTAGTCAGATGAAACTCATAGGTATACCTGTGGATGGAAATAGATCTATAACCGCCAAATAGCTGAGGTTTAAGCCTTTTTCTTTACCAATTTTATTGCTCTGTTTAATAATATTGAACATCGAGCTCTCAAAATGGACCTGAACAAATCTAACATTCTGCTATTGGAAGAAAGGTCTAACCTAGAATCATCCTAACTTACCTGGTAACTCATATATATATATATATATATATATATATATATAGATAGATAGATAGATAGATAGATAGATAGATAGATATGATATTTTATTATATTTATTGAACATCGAGCTCTCAATTATGGACCTGAACAAATCTAACATTCTGCTATTGGAAGAAAGGTCCAACCTAGAATCATCCTAACTTACCTGGTAACTCATATATATATATATATATATATATATATTATATATATATATATATATAGATATATAGATAGATAGATAGATATGATATTTTATTATATTTATTGAACATCGAGCTCTCAATTATGGACCTGAACAAATCTAACATTCTGCTATTGAAGAAAGGTCCAACCTAGAATCATCCTAACTTACCTGGTAACTCATATATATATATATATATATTATATATATATATATATATATATATATATATAGATAGATAGATAGATTAGATAGATATGATATTTTATTATATTTATTGGAGATGAGTAGTGTAATTTTAGAGGCGTGGGAAATGAATTCGTCGTCACGAGTTCAAATCCTGGACGAAGCTGTTTGTAGTTCACATAGCGCTAATACTCTGAGGAAAATTATGCAACCAACTACTCTCCCTCCAGCTATGGGTAAATATTAGGGCGGAGTGGGCTCTTTAACTTTGGCTAGGAAACAAGCTTAGGAGAAGGAAAACTGAATTCAAACCTGTGAAACTCTACTTAAGAAATTGACCATGTGTCATATCCTACGCGTGCGGTTGGGTTGGTAAATATATATGTATATCCAGGACACCAAAACTCCCCACCAATCGGGTGGATCTCAAAATACGAATTCCGCTCTGTTGGCTGGGGTAATGGAATACACTCTCAGCAGTGTGGAGAGATTTCTCCAACAGGGGTACCAGTTGGCCGTGGGTAACGACCCTTGATGCTTAAGGATGGAATCCATGTGACTGAGCAGTCCATGACATGAAACATTGTACTTTGGCCCTTTCTTAGGCTAGACGGGCAGTCGGAGAGGCTTTCTCCAATCAATCGGCTGGTCATGTCAAGCCCTAGCACTTATATGATTTGCCACAACCTTATTGTCCTTATGGCAACCCCTAACCCTTTTTATCATATGGGTGCTAGAAGGCCGTGGTTGAGGGTCTTAGGGTGGCTAGGGTTGACGTTAAAATCTATTCGATAGTGAGGTTCTAGTTCTGGAGGTTTGGGTAACCTACATTGGGGAGCATACCTTCATCAGTATTGCTCCCAGGTCCACTCTGACCCGGAGTGGTTGTACTTTTTAGGGTCCCATTTATGATTTATATAGAAAATGTGTTTATAAAAAAATTAAGTATCCATTAAGAATTAATTTCTCTTAATTTTTTTGATGAGGCTTGATAATTAGTATTATTTGTATTATTCGGACTATTGATCTCATCTTCATTGTTATCTGTACAACGTTTTGGCCGATGTGTCTTCGTCCTTCTTCAGGTATTTCTTATCGGACTCAGGAACCTTCTCGGACTCAGGAACCTTCTTGTCGTAATCGGGAACTTTCTTGTCGTAATCGGAGCCATCACGGAACTTTGAACCTAACCCTTTATTCACTCCACGCGGGTATCCTATTCCCATTCCGCTAACCATAGCTGGGATACAGGTGTTAAGCTGTGTTAATTATTATTCTATGTTACTACTGTCCCTGATCAGGATTGAACCTGCAGTCTAGAGATAATTGTCACTTAGAACTGTCTTAACCTAATTCCTTTTTCCACTAGGCCATGTGTCCAATAATTAACTTTGCTGGCATTGAATAACCCACCGAGGTTGATATGCTGTAAACCAAACCAAACCAAACCAAACCAAAGTACGAATTGTGGACTGAAAAATACATTTTCAGGGGAAATTGATGAATGTTTACGTTTTCTTTTTTCTTGCTGTAAAAAGCAGACAACAATTCTGCTTTTAAAATAATGTCTCTAGTTAAGACGAGGCTAATGTTATAGATTCAATATTTCATCAAATTAATGGATTGAATTCCTATCTAGAAATAAAGGCCTCTCTTTCTTGAGTAGATGATGAGATTGTAAGTCTTGGTAAAAAAAACGATAAAGATGAAAAAGCACAACAATACAAAAAAAAAAGAATAAATAAAAACAATGGGAACCTGCAAATGTGTTTTCGTGTTTCCTAGTAAGAAATACTTCTACTTTCAACTAAATTCTATTAGTTAATTGTTTTCTATCTTGAAAGATAACATTCAACCGAAACTTGATAGAGTAGTTCCGTGTTGATGGATTCTATCCGAACGATGTTTCCTTTCTTCACTGAGAAAAACGCAACCCAGTTTAGCATTTTTTTCTTCTTCTTTTTCTTTTTCAGTAGTTGTTTATCGATACTGGAATGCGTGCTTATCTTACGGTTATCGTCATCAGGTAAATGGACCCGGCAACTCGACTTCAAATACTGGACGAGGCTGATTTCGTTTCTCTTCACAATAAAACATCTGCGAAAAGGCATGAATGCTCTCTCTCTCTCTCTCTCTCTCTCTCTCTCTCTCTCTCTCTCTCTCTCTCTCTCTCTCTCTCTCTCTCTCTCTCTCTCTCCACCCGCAACCTAATGGTAAATAGTATGGCAGAAAGGGTTATTTAACCTTGGTTATTGATTGATTTTATGTCTTTGTAAGAAAAGAAAAAGTTGAATAAGCAAAAAAAAAAAAAAAACAACAAAGAAGCAACAAAAAACGAAAACAAAGCGAGTACCTGCAAATGTGTTTTCGTGTTTCATACTAAGAAATACTGGTGCTCTTCCAATATGTGATCTACTGAATGGTTTCTAATCCAATATGTGATCTACCGAGTTGTTTACATTCCAATATGTGATCTACCCATTAACTACCCATTATTTTCCCCATTAAACGGTGCTCTTCCAATATGTGATCTACTGAATGGTTTCTAATCCAATATGTGATCTACCGAGTTGTTTACATTCCAATATGTGATTTACCCATTAACTACCCATTATTTTCCCATTAAACGGTGCTCTTCCAATATGTGATCTACCGAATGGTTTCTAATCCAATAGGTAATCTACCGAGTTGTTTACATTCCAATATATGATCTACCCATTAACTACCCATTATTTTACCATTAAAATAACCCTAAACCCTAACCCTAACCCTGTTTTCGTTTTTCCTAGTAGATCACATGCCATGAATAGTAGATCAATAGTAGATCACAAATCTTCTGTATCTCACATATTGGAAGAGCACCGAAATACCTATACTTTCTACTAGATTCTATTAGTTTTCTATCTTGAAAGATAAGATTCAACCAAAACTTGATAGAGTGATTCGATGCGGATGGATTTTATCCAAACATTGTTTCCTTTCTTCACTGAGAAAACGTATCTTTCTTTCTTTCTTCCCTTTCTTTCTCTTTTTCAGTACTTCCGTAACGACACTGGAAGGCACGCTTAGCATTACGGTTATGGTATAACAGTAAATGGACTTCAAATCCTGGACAAGCCTGTTTTAATTTCACTTTTCGCTAATGCCTTTGGGAAAAGGCATAAACATCTTTATTCGAAACCCCATCACCAGATAGGAGTAAATCGTAGGACAGAGTGGATTATTTAACATTGGTTATTGATTGACCGGTTGGGTCGGCTTAGCTAAGTTGGTAGAGTGTTCCGCTAGGAAACACAAGGTTCTTGGTTCGATACTGGCCCTTGCCAATTCAGCGTATGAGTAGCACAGGGATCAGTGTGGTAAAGTGAGGAGCTGATGGTAGGTTCTTTCGCTCCAACTCAGATGCTAAAATAATCTCTTTGGACTGGCGCTAGTGAAAAAAGGATAGACTCCCTCGCTGTCTGGCTGATACACATTAGGCGGCCCCGACGACTTATTGATTTACTGTATGTCTTAGTAAGAAAAGAAAAAGTTGAAAAAGAAAAAAAGCAAAAAGAAAAAAAACAACGAGTACCTACAAATGTGTTTTCGTGTTTCCTAGTAAGAAATACTTCTACTTTCTACTAAATTCTATTAGTTAATTGTTTTCTATCTTGAATGATAACATTCAACCGAAACTTGATAGAGTAGTTCCGTGTTGATGGATTCTAATCGAACGATATTTCCTTTCTTCTCTGAGGAAAAACGCATCACAGTTTAGCGTCTTTTTCTTCTTTTTTTTTTCCTTTTTCAGCACTTTCTTACCGATACCGGAAGGCACTCTTATCAATACGGTTATCGTTTCATAATAAATAGAAGCGGTGAATCGACTTCTCAAATCTTGGACGAGGCTGATTTCGTTTCACTTCACGCTAATGCCTTTAGGAAAAGCGTGAACATCTCTCTTCTGCGATCAGAAGAAGAGGTAAATAGTGGGGCAGAGTGGGTTGGTGTTTTATCAATTGTGTACGGTAAATATGTACCGTCTGCATGTTCTTTTTCTTCCCTTTTTTATATAAAAATGAAATGGTCCATTTCTTAGCTGAAGTTACGACACTCATAAGAAATAAGAATTAGGCGGATAAGTAACACCAGATAATCAGGATTTCTATTTTTGCATTTCCTTTTAGACGATCTCATTTTTAACAAGTGCTGCACCAGATAATCAGGATTCACATTTATGCATTTCATCTTGGACGATTGGGACGGTCTCATTTTTAACCAAAGGGCGTTGCAAGATTATCGGTATCACTTTTAAGGAACACGGGTATTAATATATAGATAAAAGAATGGGCATTAAATAACCCACAACTGTTGCTGTGACATTAAGCACCAACACACTAACCGACTAACCTTGGTAGTTTTGGAACTCTCCTAGTATTTGCATTTTATCTGGGACGATTTGGACGGTCTTATTTTTAAACAGAGGGTGTTGCAAGATGAAAACGGTCGTAAAAATAAGGAAGTAAATGATTCGTCTCGTCTAATGCAGACAGAGTATTTTCTTCTTGAACGATTTGGACGGTCTAATTTTTAAACGAGGGTGTTGCAAGATGAAAACGGTCGTACAATTGAGGAACATGAGAAGTAATATATAGATGGTCCAATATCTAGATTCAACATAGAAGGTTGAAGTGAAATGTTCACTGGCTGAAAAATTCATGCAATGACGTCATACTTGCAGACGAGACTATGCAGGAAATTCTGTGCTTTCGTGCTGCCTTTGTGCGGATTATTCACCGGATGCCCAGGGAGCCGATATTGTTATTAAAGCAACACCTGCTGAGTGGACGCCACGTTCTTCTATTCACCTGACTACGTTCAACATAATTATTATCTTCTCAATCATCTGTTCTTGCAGCTGCCCAGTTTGGACGTCATTGGGAACCATTTGGCAAATGCTCTGCCGATAATCGTACTCAGAACAAAAACGGTTATTAGGGAAAGCAATATTCATAGGGAGGTTTAGCGCAGTCGGTAGAGCATCCTCCTCGGCAACCACCAAATTCCAGGTTCGATACTGGCCCTCGCCAACTCAGTGTATGAGTAGCACTGTTTGGATCTAAGCAATAAAGTGGGGATCTGGTGGCAGGTGTGTCGCCCCACCTCAAACGCAAAAAACAATCTCCATGATTTAGCGTTAGTAAAAGTCACAATCACTGGCTGTCGGAAGAGCTTTCGCCTCGGCAACCACGAAGTTCTGGGTTCGATTCTGGTCCTCGCCAACTCAGTGCTTGAGTAGCACTGTTTGGATCTAAGCAATAAAGTGGGGATTTGTGGCAGGTGTATCGCCCCACTTCAGACGAAAAAAAATATTCCTGGTCTTGCGCTAGTGAAAAGAGGGCGGACCCCTTCACTCTCCAACTGATACCCATAATATGCCACTCCGCCTACTTAACTTATTTTTTATTATTATGTTTATAAGCAAGGTAAGCCGGTGTTGCCCCGGACCAAATCTATTTGTTGGAAAGCCTCAAATAAATAATAAACTTCTCTTTACTACCCAATCCTAAGAAAGGAAAAAAACATGTAAACACTAGATTATATTTTTGGATTGGATTGTTTTGTTTTACGGCATATCAACCTCAGTGGGTTATTTAATGCCAATAAAGTTTTGAAATAAATCAATTCTTAATGATAATACAATTTTTTTATAAATACATTTTTCTATTTAGCCCATAGATGGGACCCTAACAGGTACTACCACTCCGAGTCAGAGTGGACCAGGGAGCAATGGTGATGAAGGGGTGCTCCACATTCCCCAAACCTCCAAACTGGAACCTCAACATCAGATAGAGTTTAACGTCGTTCCCAGGACATGTAGACCCACAGCCAACGCCTTCTAGCACCCATATGATAAAAAGGGGCTGGGGCTTGCCATAAGGGCAATAAGGTTGGGAAAATCATATAGGTGCTAGGGCTTGACGTGACCAGCCGATTGTCGGAGGGGCCTCTCCCGCCCGTCTAGCCCAAGATAGGACCAAAGTGGAGTATTGCATGTCATGAACTGCTCATCCACCTGGGCTCTATCCTTAAGCATCACGGGTTGCCACCCACGGCCAACAGGTGGCCCCATTGGGGGAGTCTTACCCCTCTGCAGAGGTGCAGTCGGTGCATTCTAACGCCCCAGCCGAGAGGGTGGTAGATTATATTTTTGTAAAATATACAAGTCGTGGGAGAAAGATAATTTCTAATGATCAGTGCAACGCTGAATATCTCTCCACTGGTGGAATATTTGGAGAAAAAGTAAAAAAATATTTGAAAACTTTACTATAAAACACAGTGTAACATATCCCTCTCTTGATTATTGTATGAGGAAGAGTAAAAAGAATTATGTGCACTTTCACCATAACATATCTTTATTATATGGATGCTAGAAGGCGGTGGCTGCGGGTCTACATGTCCTGGGAATGACGTTAAACTCTGTCTGATGGTGAGGTTCCAGTTATGGAGGTTTGGGGAATGTGGAGCACCCCTTCACCACCATTGCTCCCTGGTCCACTCTGACCCGGAGTGGTAGTACCTGTTAGGGTCCCATCTATGGGTTAAATAGAAAAATGTATTTATAAAAACAATTGTATTATTCATTAAGAATTGATTTATTTCAAAACTTTATCGGCATTAAATGACCCACTGAGGTTGATATGCCGTAAAACAAAACAAACCAAACCAAATATCTTTATTATTGTCACACTGCATTCTGTGCATGCCTGTTTATACTCGGCACTGTTGTCGTCACATGATCAAAGTTTAAGCCTAATCATACTTCATAATCTGAAAAGAAGAAGTAATACTCGCCAGATTGCGTATTGGGCACACCCACATTACCCATTCGTACCTGTTAAAAGGGGAGGGTGCCCCAGTGTGCCCAACATGCAAAGTACAACTTACAACCAAGCATATCCTTCTAAATTGTAACAGACTTAAACATATCCGCGCAAATTACTATCAAGCTAGAAACCTGAAAGACATCTTTAAGAATACAAACCCTGAAAACATTTTAAATTTTATTAAAAAAAGCAACCTTTTCAACAAAATATAACCGAACATAACCAATTATCTCCATAGAACCACTACTTTAAAGTCTGAAATCCAAAATAACCTTTTTGGCATTAAATGACCCACAGAGGTTGATATGCCGTTAAATAAAACTCAAACTCAAAACTCATACCATTTTGCTTGTTGTCTTTACAGTGTAAACATGGCTGCTCCTCTTGCAGTATGCACCTAAGAACAACATCGACCTACACATTATAACAATCTTTACTCTGAATCTCTTTCACTAAAGTTTAATGATACTAACTTAAACAAAGTGGTGGATGTGGTGCTCCTCCTCAGACGCAGAAACAATCCCGTGAAAAGGGTATAGACTTCCTCTTTGTTTGGTTGATACCAACTTTAGGCCACCCCGACGACTTCACTTACTTACAGAGGTGCGGTCGGTGTATTCTACTGTTCTAGCGGCAGGGACGGTATATTTTGGGGGTTTGGGGCTGCAGGTATTACACTGGTTAAAAAGTTATATGCTAGAAGGTTTCCTTGGTTTCTTTGTTTAATGGCATATAAACCTTCGTGGGTTATTTAATGACAAAACCATCCTCGTAGAAGAAAAATATTGATACCATTTAACCCATCAATGGGGGATGAGGGAGTTATATCCTTCAATTATATTAGTCAGAAAGGAGACGTGATAGCGCGACTTGAGTTCGAACTCACAACGATGTCACAGCCCAGCACCATAACCTGTGCACTACGAGGACTGCTCCTGTGGCAGAAGGGCTTGAGTACCTATTCATACTTTCGGTTACAGAGTATTAAAGAAGAGTTTGGTGATAAATAATACCTAATAATAACGGTCTTGTTTGTATGATTTTCCACAATCCTGGTATTGCTAAGAGTGAACGACACTAATGAGTTCGTTCATACTTCTCCCGCATATCTGAATTGTTATATTTGGTTGGTTTATCTGATAGGATATACCGTATTTGACGGCATATAGACGCACGGGCATATAAGACGCCCCCCCATTTCAGCAGGTCAGATTCATGAAAACATTTTTTGGGGGTATTCAAGCATATATAGTTGAAAACAGTCTAGATGTGTATAATAATACAATAATACCAGCAATAAAATAAGGATGCATAGAGTTTAGGGTAAGTAAAAGTACTGAACGTAAGCTGGGTTAGTGAGCATCATGGAGAAGATTAGCCTACGCCTACGGGATGTCTCAAACTTCACCTACGATATAAAAGAGCCAACATTTTGGAAAAAGTGCATCCTATATGCCGTCAAATGGAGGCACATGGTGAATTGATTAGTCGTAGGAAATGGACTCGTCGATCTGAGTTCAATTCCTGGATGGAGCTGCTTGCATTTCACAGGGAAAGGTATGAATCCAATTCTCCCCCCAGGGCAGACTGGGCTCTTTAACCATGGTTAGGTGACCAGTCTAGAAGGAAAACTCTGAATTAAAACCTGTTCAACTCCGCTTAATAAATTGACCTTGTGTCGCATCCTGCTCGTGCCGAGGGGTTGGTCAAATACGGTATCTGTCTATACAACTGATTTTTGTGGGGTGCTGCTTCCAAGATGTCTATTCTAAGCCTCCCCAACAAGGCGACTACTACGTTGACATCATTTGAAATTAATTGGTCGGATCTGAGTTATTTTCACTTAATTGGTTGTATCTGAGATTCTAAGAACAATTTTTTTTATAAAAAAAAAGTATATGTAAACTTACCGGAAGTGAGACCGAATCTGTTTGGCTATTAGCAGACACAGGCGCCAACAGAGATAGCAACAATGTTTGCTGATTGGCCAATAAGTATACGTCTGTCTATACAGAAACCGATTTGCTGATAGTCTATCAACCGGTGCCTCATTATACACACGAAAAAAGCACACCAGCTACCCTCATCCCCCAAGAAAATATTGCTTGTTATTCGAGCCCAGATGTTTTACAAATCTTATTATAATGAAGATTCGTGTGCCTGTCTGTCTGTAACAAAAACTACGTCACCGCCAACGTCACAATTCCCTTAGTTATTTACGTTATATTCTCAATGGTTATTAAATTATGTAATACTAATTAACATCTTATCTATTAACATTGTCTCATGGCCAACTCAGCGTATGAGTGGTACAGGATATGTGCAGTAAAGTGAGGAGCTGATGGTAGGTGTGGCGTTCCGCCCCTGACGCTAAAAAACAATGTCGATTTTATTGGCTTTTCACGAAATTGGTGATTTTCCGGCGCAATAAGGAGGGGTGTTAAGGGCTCATGTCTCCGCTAATTCTTCAAATTGAGCTCTTTCTTTGGCATCAATGAATTCTACGCACCGAAATATATCAGAAGAGCCAAAAAATTGACACCTTAAATTTTCAGAATAATAGGTAGACTAATAATGACTTGAGAAATGGCACTTTTAGGGGATCTTTGAAGCCTCATATCTCCGTCAATTCTCAACATAATGCAATTTCTCATGTACCCTTTTAATCTACGCATCGAAATCTAGCAGTAATCTCAATAAAATCGATACCTAATATGTTCACGAAATTGGTGGTTTTCAGGCATTTATAATAATATATCATCAAAATAAATAAATCAAAATTCATTAAAATTTTATTGGTTATATTTTTCTTATAGATATCATCAAAATAAATTCATTAAAATTCATTAAAATTTTATTAGTTATATTTTCCTTATAGATATCATCAAAATAAATTCATTAAAATTCATTAAAATTTTGTTGGTTATATTTTTCTTATAGATAACATCAAAATATTTCATTAAAATTCATTAAAATTTTGTTGGTTATATTTTTCTTATAGATATCATCAAAATAAATTCATTAAAAATCATTAAAATTTTGTTGGTTATATTTTTCTTATAGATATCATCAAAATAAATTCATTAAAAGTTTATTAGTTATATTTTTCTTATATATATCATCAAAATAAATTAATTAAAATTTCTTTAAAATTTCGTTAAAATTTAGACTTGAAAAGAGGTCAAGTTGTTGATACTCGTATGGCAGGCGCTAGTGCAACAAAAACAGCTGAATTGTTTGGTGTAGCAAGGAGTACTGTCTCGAAAGTAATGACAGCATTTGAGAAAGAAGAAAAAACCTCCTCACTGAAGCAAAACTCTGGAAGAAAGCGAAAGCTGTCAGATAGGGATCGTTGGAGTTTTACACGGATTGTTCGAAAGGATCACAAGAATACTGCTCTAAAAATTACAGCGGAGCTTAATGAGCATTACGAGGACCCAGATTCCTCAAAAACTATAAGAAGGGAACTGCACAAAGCTGGATCTCACGGGAGGGGTTCAATAATCAGAAAACCATCTATACATATATAAAGGGCGGTTGTGAGTATATGTATGTCCGGAGGAAGCTTCTAAAAAAAACAATTAACGATAAAGTAAATATATATATATATATATATATATATATATATATATATATATATACCCAGGGCTTGGTTTTTTTGAGCAAACATAATGAAGATTTGATTTATATGGTTGCTTTCTTTTTATGCAATTATTTAATGCAATTACTATGTATCTATGTATGTATGTATATATATATCTATCTATGTATCTATGTATCTATCTATGTATCTCTCTCTCTATATATATATATATATATATATATATATATATATATATATATATATATATATATATATATATATATAAAGGGCAGTTGTGTATATGTGTATGTCCGGAGGAAACTTCGAAAATAAAACAATTAACAACAAAGTAAATATATATATACATTCACTATCACCAGGGCTTGGTTTTTTAGCAAAAATAATGAAGATTTTATTTACATTTGGGAAGATATTCAAAAATTAAAATTTGTATAGTAACAGAAGGTAATTGAAATATGATGTTGATTGATTGAATTAATCGCTTTATTTATATTGTTTTTTTTTATTGTAAATTATTGAATTAAAATTTCTTTCTGTATTGTTATATATTTACATTGTGATTTTAAAGGGCATCCAGTGAGGATCTAACTTGATATAAGTAATAATGGATCTGCGAGACTGACCTTTTAACAAAGCGCGACGGGTAGCCACTTCTAGTACATATATAAAGGGCAGTTGTGTGTATTTATGTATGTCTGGGGGAAACTTTGAAAAGAAAACAATTAACGACAAAGTAAATATATATACACATTAAATATCACCAGGTCTTGGTTTTTTAGTATTATAATAGAGATTTGATTTATATTCGTGAAGATAATTAAAAAATAAAATTTAAATGATAACAGCATGAATGTTTTTCTTTTTTTTAATATTTTAGATAGTAGACATTAAAACTTCTTTTCAGAGTAGCTGGATCAATACAAGTCTATTTTTTTACATAGGGATTTAAATGGGGCATCTCACAAGGATTCAACTCACGATTGAGTAATAATGGATCTGTGGGACTAACTTTAAAAAATCTCCATCTACCCAGGCGACGCCGGGTAGCCGCAGCTAGAATTAAAATAAATTTGTTTGAAATTTCCAGATGTTTACATTATTTTGTCCAACCCCTGTAGGTTCGGAATTTTAATCATTCATATTCCCTCATCAAAGAACAAATGCTAGTTTGCATTATTCAGAAAGACTCTCTTTCTTTCGACATGCTGATTTTTTCTGAAACTGTGGAAATTGAGAAGGAGGAGGCATGGCTCTACCCCACGTACCACCCACGCCAATTCCATCACGCTAGAGAAACGTGTGTGTTGACTATTTTCGAAAAATGTCCAAGAAATGCTAACCAATATTCCACAAGGAATTTGTCTGTGAATATTTGCGACACTAGGCCAATTTTGGCATCTAACTAATTTTATGGAGCGCCCCCTGGAGCCCAAGATTACCCCCACGAGTCTGCACGGCTCACTTGTAGACAGGTGTGGTGAATTCCGATGCTGTGCTATATAAATAATAAATTAATTCCTGGTATTTATCAATCAAAGAGTCTAAGAGTCTTGGAATTCTTCAGATATATTGCAATGTTGAAATCTGCCCAGCATTGCCGTAAGAATAAACAAAAATCAATTTAGTTGATAATAGGTAATTGTTTACCGTAGCTATGTCTGACACAAGGATATGAGTACGTATTTAGTAAACCCCTCCACCATAAGTAGGATGTGACACAATGTCAATTACATATATACATATACATAAATAAAAGATCTAGGATAAGGCTCTAACCGCATCAGCGGGGATATGGAAATCCCACAGTTTAAAAACAAACCAACAAACTCTGATGGTATCGTGAAATACAGCTGGGGCGCTCTGGGTAGGTGTAATGATGCTTTGGAACCAAGACCCTGCCTGAACCCAAAATTATCATCCGATGAAGGATTTGTTGGTTGCAATGCTACTGTTTAAACAGCAGTCGTTGTATGAAGTTATTTATACAAGCATATATATATATATATATATATATATATATATATATATATATATATATATATTATATATATATATATATATATATATATATATATATAGTTAGTCAAGAATAAATATAAAGATTTTAAACAGGACTTTTACGAAGCTTAGGAAAAATATATGTAAAAGAATTAAAAAATTAAATATGGAAAATTCAAATAAACTAAGATTAACGAATTTTCTTACTTACCTGCTTGTTTAGAAATGATTCAAATATATAAATTATCTTAATATATATATATTATATATATATATATATATATATATATATATATATATAATATCTGCCTTTATATATAATTGATTCTTAAAAATGTCATACCCTCTTAAAATTACGGTCAGTCTAGAGTCGTTGATAAAAGAAAAATAACGCTTTGCCATTTATAGTTTTTTACTATCTTTTTAAATATTTTACTTTAATTCAAATCCATCTATTTAAATTTAAAAAAAAACATAAAATATAATTTTCTTAAATCATTCATTAAGTCGAGTCAGAGTAAAAAAAACATAATTTCTCTAATAAATAATTGAAGATAGTACTTTTTATCTATTTATGTATTTTACAACTGGAAAAGTTATAAAAATGTTCCAGTTTTTATCTTAATTTAAAATATATATACATTAAGTTACAATAAATAACAGATGTAGAACAGATAGCATTAGATACAATTTTAAAAAATTCGAATCATTTCTCAACAGAACTTCACAAAGTTAAGACACCTATTTTATCTTCTCCAATATCTTATATAATAATTATTTTAATTTAATTCATTCAAAAAAGAGTCCAGCAATAATGAGGAAGGCTTTTCGATTAGGAACTTCTCTTAATTATTTTTTTCTTTTGAGAGAGGTCATTTAGAAAAGATTATTGAATTTATTCCATTCATTTCATTCATTTTTTATTTCGTTTATTCATTCATTCCTGTTTGCATTAATTCTTAACCATATATATATATATATATATATATAATATATATATTATATATATATATATATATATATATATATATATAATAACAGCGATAACTATGAAATGCTAATTAGAATCTTCACAAGTATAAAAGGTTGATAGTTAACTGCTTCTTAAATAGAGGCATCAATATCATCAGGGACAGTATTTATCAATGAAATACTAGATTAAATATTCACACCTCCCTAACTAGAAGCATCAATATCACCATGGACATCTGCTAACAACGAAATGCTAATTAAAAGCGTTCACTCTTACCTAAATAGAAGGATCAATATCATCATGGACAGTTATTCAACTATAAAAGGCTAATTAGAATAGTTCATCGCTTCTTCATTAGAGTATCACCTTGGACAGCTGCTACTAACGAAATGGTTTGGTTTGTTTAGTTTTACGGCATATCAACCTCAGTGGGTTATTTAATGCCGATAAAATTTTGAAATAAATCAATTCTTAATGGATAATACAATTTTGTTTATCAACTCATGTTTTTCTATTTAACCCATAGATGGGACCCTAACAGGTACTACCACTCCAGGTCAGAGTGGACCAGGGAGCAATGATGATGGCGTGCTCCACATTCCCCAAACCTCCAAAACTGGAACCTCATCATTAGATAGAGTTTAACGTCATTCCCAGGACATGTAGAACCTCAACCACTTCTAGCACCCATATGATAAAAAGGGGTTGGGGCTTGCCATAAGGGCAATAGGGTTGGGAAAATCATATAGGTGCTAGGGCTTGACGTGACCAGCCGATTGATCGGAGGGGAACTCTCCGACCGCCCGTCTAGCCCAAGATAGGGCCAAAGTGGAGTATTGCATGTCATGAACTGCTCATCCACCTGGGTTCTATCCTTAAGCATCACGGGTCACCACCCATGGCCAACAGGTGGCCACATTGGGGGTATTTTACCCCCTACAGAGGTGCAGTCGGTGCATTCTAACGCCCCACCGACAGGGCGGACTAACGAAATGCTAATTAGAATCTTTCACTCCTTCTTAAACAGAAGCATGTGTATCATGATGGATATCTGGACACACTAGGTTTTGGTTGGTTGAATTTTACGGCATGTCAACCCTTGTTGGGTTATTTTATCCCGAAGACGTTTTTAAACACATTTTTAAAACTCATTTTAAAAATCTATTTAACCCATCGATGGAATCATAATAGACACTACCACGTCGGGTCAGGGTGGACCAGAGAATAATGGCGATGAATGGGTGCTCCACATTTCTCAAAGTTCCAGAATTTGTGTAGCGTAATTATTATGGTCTGTGGGGAATTCGGGAATTGAAAAATCAAACGGTAATCGGATTTCTGGAGAAAGAGAAGAAAAAGAAATAAGAACAAAGGTTAAAGTTTAGAAGGGTAAACACTCAACGGAGTGGCATCAACTGACCGAAGAATGACCCCGGAAATATATTTTAAAATAAAAACGGAAGTTCCGGGTTTTAACCGGAAACGCATGTGACACCCGGACGAGAAACGGAAGAAGAAGAAAAATCGTCCTTTTTCTCCGCTGGGATCTGGTGGGAGTCAGACGTGGCTCCCGGTTCCCCGTATGGGTTTGGGATAGTAGTATTGAACATGACTTACGATAGAATAGTTTAACCATACTCTGTCTCTGTCTCTGTCTGTCTGTCTGTCTCTGTCTGTCTGTCTCTGTCTCTCTCTCTCTCTCTGAAAAGAACCCACGAGCCTAGAAAGAAATAAACAAACCCCTGTGACTATACAACTTCCGTGTGTTGTTTCAGAGCTAACGACGACTACTAATACTAAGTAACTACTACTAAAACTTGAATTTGGCCCTATGCAACATTTGAACATATAGTGATTTGGTTAAATAAGATTTATTATACTTAGCGAAGTGATTTTCTGAAGTTTTAGGTACAAATTAATAAGCGAGAAAATTCCAGTTTTTGGGGGGTCTTTGGGGGGGGGCTTGGGTTGTGTTTTAGCTTAACCCTTTCACTGTTTCATCCTTTATTTTAAATGCGGTACGAGAGCCACATATGGCCCGCAAG